>CM027573.2:12767770-13153770 GCA_015852605.2 Populus deltoides | reverse complement strand
AGGTTCGTGTCAAGTGTGGATGATGCACTAGCACATTGTCCTTAATGGAGGGTTCCAGCTCTCACTGGTGCTGTTAGTGCTTGGGTTTGATGAATTGTGAATGTTAAGATTTAAGGGTTTTGAAATCAGTGTTGGATTACTCGCTGTGTTCATCAGTGAGTCCAGATTTGTTAGGGAGTCAGAGTCAGATATATTTACTTTGGTTTCTTCCCTTCTGTTTTCGTAATTTGCTAGAAAGGTGTTTTGCTGCTCCCCTGCTTCTTCCACTGGGGCATTTCTGTTTGTATGAAGTGTTGGATAGTAGATACAATTCCGGGAATGGAAGCTTTGCTTTGTGAAAAGTAGATGCCGCTGAATTATGAACAAGGTATGAGAAAATTTTAATCTCCAGATGACGGAAAATATTTTGCAATGGGAAAATGGGCCATCTCCTTTCTCTTATTCACTGCATCCTGAAGCACGCCATCCCCTGATTTCAGTGTGTACATGTGAGAGATGGATCATTTTTATGCCAGTTGATATTGTTGTGCATGATCTAAAATATCCTTTAGTAAGGATGCTTAATCGTGGTGTTTGAGATGGAAGCTAGCTTCTCAAGCCTTTTTTACTTCATTTTTGTGGCAACTTTCTGGGTGGGAATTTATTTTATCAAAACTTTCTGAAGTCTTGTTCCGGAAACATCATGCTTTCCAGAAAGAAGAGAGATGTGAAAATAAATTAAAAAAAAAAAGGGCCACAACTTGATCTCTGCTGGGCTGTGAACACTATACAGGATAAAAAAAATTACCAGCTAAACTCAGACAAGCCGCTTTCAAAAAGCATGGAACAGTAATTGGGATTTAGTGGATAGCCTTATGATGTGTTTTTCTATCGTTATCATATTGTTTTTCTTGTTATAGTAAGTTGCATCATAAAACAACACAAGCCACCATCCTTTTGTTCTGTGTTACATCCAACACTTTCCCATCCCAACGCATCTGTTACTTCCTCGATTTTGTTACGCCTGATGGAAGTGCTTCCTTTCACTCACGATGGCTTATTTGTTTCGATAAGATGCTTTTATAGAGTTCATTGTATCTTCTTTCGGGCTAGAGTTTAGGCAAATGATCCGTAGTCAAGGCTCTTACAGATGATTTCTGAGAAGGGATCTTGTGGGGTTTTACTCACGAGTCTTTAACAGGCACTGCTTGCATTATCTTTTTTGTGTTTCAGCATGCCTGTTGTGCTGCTTATAGTGTGAGTATTAATGAGATTTGTATGGTCTGTTGTTCTCATGTGATTTGGTGACAGCTTAAGAATATCCAAGCACGAATATGCAGCATCGAATTGCTCAGTAATTTAAAGATACGATCCAATCGTGTTATTCCACTACTGCTCATTCTCTTACAGCTAAAACTGGGGCTGGGACTGGTTGACTTTCACAAACAGAAGAACCAAAAATGGGAAAAAAGTAGACTAAATATGTTGCATCCATCTTAACCTAGCAAATCTGAAGAACTTGTGATGGATTGGTTTGAGGACTCAGCTCTAAGATAAGCCGTATCACAGGTGATGTCTTCCAGGCCTTTCAATGAAGGGTAAGGGCTACTGAGTTGCATGTCAGTGAGCACTCGACGTAGTTCAGAAATCTCCTCTTTGAGTTGATTATTTTCTTGCACTACCTGATCATGGCACTCTGATACATGGCTCACCTTATCTACGAGCTGGTGATTTTCATTTCGGAGCCAAACCACCTGTGACCAGAGCTCATCTAGGTGTTTCTGCTTCCTCATGCGCGATCGGCGTGCAGATTCTCTATTGGAAATCATCCTCCTCTGTTTTCGCTCATTGATAAGAGAGAGTTGTTGCTCATCTGCCTCATCAGAAGTTGAGTGGCTGCTCATACATGATGCTTGTAGACTAAATTCTTGAAGCTGAGGAGGGATCTGGAAATTATAGGATTGATTAGTGAATTGGTTAAATTGAAACATCTGTGAGTTATCCTGAGTCATGCTGAAATGAGCTGAATACGGGCATGAGTTGGGAGGAACTAGATAATGGAGTCCTGCAATCTCATTTGGCTGCATGGCTAAAAGCTGGAGAAAACTTTCAGGATCTAAGCCTCGGAGTTCGAAGGTGAATTACTCTAGTCTGGTATTGTGTTGAACGGGGTTAGAAGTCCAAGGTTCAGTCGCCTTTTATAGTGAGGGGAGAGTTTGAGGTGACCCCACTGTTGGCAATTTGGAGTAACAGAAGCAAAGCTTCTTAAGACATAGACCACTAGAGCATCATGCAGATCATGTCATTGTTCTTATGTAGCCCTTGTTAATGTATGCACATGAACACATAATTATAACACTAAGAGCTCGTGTACTGTTTGCCTTATGGTCATGCTATGGCTATATGCGTGACGACAATGACGTGCACTCATAATAAGGTCCTGCATTTTGTGTTGTGGATAATCATCTGATATCCAATGATGCTTACATCAAGAGGGGAGTTCATATTGCGGGAGAGTACAATTATATCAATGGGGAAATGTTTGAGCAACAGAGAGCGAGGCAGAAAATAGGGTGCTAGAAGTCAATCTTCAAAGTGGAGGTGTATTATTTCAAGCCAAGTTTATTTAAGTAGTTTACTTAATGATCTTAGGCCAATAAGACTCTGTGACGTAAGGAACTGGAGGAGAGGGAAAGCCAAGCCTTTTTCTAACCATATTTTGGAAAAGATTATACAACAGAGTGAATGACTCGACAGCCACTTCACAGAAATAAAATAATGGATTAAGAGAGTGCCCGTTTAAATTGATTTTCTGTATGCACATTCTCTCATGTGGAATACCTTGGTATCCTTCATGGCATGTCATGGCATGACAGGCATCGTTGTCCTGGGAATTATTCAGGGAGTGCAGACTTTGGAGGAAACCCTGCAATCTGTGCTCTTTTTTTCTTTTTTTGGGTTTTGGAGGATGGCCAGAGCATAATCCGGCTATATCTGTGGAGACAACTTTCTTTGCTAGGATGTGCTTGAATGCCATGTTCTAACAAAGCTTGCTTTAAAATCTTGAATTTCTTATTCATGTACATGTAAACATGGATTAAAACTGTCTTTCATGTGCATGATGATACAAAAGCAGCCATAATCTGTAATCTTTCAGCTTGATTAGATATCAGAACACTATGGAAACAGGGGTGGCAACTTTTAAGTGGTAGTTACGTGTGGTCCAAGATGTTCTTCGTACTAATTGGAAGAGGCCAATAGTTTTTGATTGCCACATATCTATCGACTATATTTTATGCTTATATAATGCATAGAAATTCTGACCCCCAGCAGGGAGATTTGACTGAGAAGTGGGATCTTTAATGGTGGGAAAAAGCGATGGCTACTTTTATAGAATCGGAAGGGGAAATGGAGGTTCTCTTCAGATCTTCCCCAATGCAACAATGGACTGCATAATTCGCTGCTGATCTCCTTGCCAAAACCCGATCAAGACTACAGCTGCTATAAAGCGCTAGAGAAAGACACCTTAGCAGTCATTTCTCCCTCCCATGGAATGCAAAGCTTTCAGTAAGCAACCCACAAGGCCATTTATCTGTTCAAAAGATGCGAGGTTGCCCCGTAGAGGGCACACGCCATTGAAATGCGTAGTGGGCTGTTTCTTTCACTCTGTTAACAGTAACTTCCACCCAAGACCACTAGTTTGAGGATATTAGCGAAACCAGTGTCACATTTGAAGCTTTCTAGGGCACCCAAGTCAAATTATGTAGGCTCTATTAAGAAACTTGGAGAAGATTAGCTTTGATCTTAGCCACACTACCAAGCTAGTCTCACACCAAGTGGAAAGGAATGATCTCAACAAATGGTGATGGTGGGGAGGAGCAGGGGTGGTGATATAGATGTACTTCGATGGGCAGGTCCTCCACTAAACGAAAAGCCTCCCCAAGACATCAAAAACTTTACTAAAGGAAAATGCTCTCTCTCCCACACTTCAGGTTGCCTGATCAGCTTGAGTGGATCATATGGTCAACAATATCATTAGACAGATGTGGACTTGTCTTTCTTTTCTTGTCTCGTGCTTGTCCATGCCTTGTTGCGAATTCTTTCTCCTAAAGATCTGTGTGGATTTTCAGAGTACAGGGTGGATGAGCTCTCCAAGACTTTTATGGTGGTATATCGTGTTTTGTCCAGTGTACTTGTATTGTACACACAGTAGAGTAGTTTTGAAAGCGTGAGTATGGCAGTGAATTAAAATATTTTTTTACTTATAAATATAATAAAATAATATTTTTTTAATTATTTTATCTATTTAATTATATTGTACACATGTAGAGCAGATTTGAAGGTATTTAAAAATGTGGTAACAGTCGTGAATTAAAGTGTTTTTTAATAAAAAAATATATAAAAATAATATTTTTTTATTTTATCTGTTGTACTTGTATTGTACACATAGTAAGGCAGATTTAGAGGTGTTTGAAAGTGTGACAGCAGTTGCGGATTAAAGTGTTTTGTACTTTGAAATGTATTAAAATAATATATTTTTTTATTTTTAAAAAAATATATTTTTAATATTAAAACATAAAAATGATTAATGATGCGCTAATACTGCTATTTCTAATCAGATAAATCTATAAAAATAAGAGATTAAAGGGCAACTTAAATTGATTCACGAAACTCACACACGAATTAACCACCCGCCTTCCTCTTTCTGACGTGAAAGGAATGATTACCACCGTCATCTTTTCCTCCCCGAGCTTGCATATCTTATCGTGCGCTTCAAATCATTTCCAATGTTTCCTCCCTTTCCCAACCTACCCTTGACCCTTGACGCGAGATCACTCAATCCAGGAGCACGGTAGGGGTAGTTTGGGGACGTAAGTATATAAATTAGAAAACATTTCCCTAGAATAAAGGTTTTGGTCATGCACGGATGGGTACTTGATTTAACTGCCTACCTCAATCTTTATGGTACCACAGTGACCCATGAAGGCAAAGCAAGTGTGTGACAAAGCACGAACAGAAATTCTACTTCAATTTTTTTTTAGTATAAAGTATTTTATATGGGCTTTCACATATCGAGTCTATTTCTTTTTAATTAATTTGAGCTTATCCTCGAATAATTCACAATAATTTTTTTTAATAAAAAAAGAATTCAAATTGAGTACTTGGACTAATAATGCGTGGAATAAACTCATTTATGAACTGTATTGTACATGCAAAGGTCCACTATGATATATTTTGCTTTATGAGCTCTAGGCAGACGAGAAAAACGGGGGCGCACGATAGATGTCACAGGTGGGACCCTGCTAACAAGCGCGCGTGGGTGGCTAGTGCACCACCCCAGCTCCCTATTGCTTAGCCTGTCTATTCAACCAAAAAAAGAGACGGTCTTTCTTTCTTTTTTTGTGTGTTTTACTTTGCTTTGTTTCGTTCTCCCCCTTCGTCTTTCCAAAAGGGACTTTTTTTTTTTTTTTTTTTGCAGGTTCCCTACGACATCCATTAAGAGGAGCTTTGGAAATTGGGTGTTGTCACTAGCGCCATTTGTGCACCCCACTGAGGCAACCTCGACAAATTTTGTGGATTGTGATACCATTAAAATTAAGGGCATCAAGATTTTATCTTAGGGCAAACTTCTAACAAGTCCCCCAGCTATCTAGTGATTCTTGATTGAATGCCCAAATAACTTCTTTTCTTCTTTCTACTCAATTGGGTCCCTAAAATTTGAGGAAAATTTCAATTAAATATTTTTGATTCCAAACTTGACTAGTGACGATTGAATGAAGATTTTCTTATGAATGGTCAGCCAGTTGGATAAGTGCAAATCAAATGGGAACACTTGTGACGTTTTGGAGCAAAAGCATAGAAATTCCATGCATCTTCTCCACCAGCAAGTTCCCTATTTCTTTTCCTACAGAAGTATTTTTTTTCCTCTAATGAAGTCATGCATGGGATCTCCAGGGATTGGTCGATAGAGGATAAGCTCATCATCAGCTATCACCTTCTTCATCATTTCTCCTCTTTTAATTACGCATTTAGTAAAATGCCCTTCGATGGACTTATAATTTCTTAATTGCGAGGTCATTGTTTAACGCAAGAATACGATAGTCGTCACCCTGGATGCAATGTGTAATTAAATGCTGGTGCTTTTTATTTTTATTTTTTTAATAGTAAGATTAATTATTTATTTAAAAGTATGGTTTTAGTTGTTTTTTAAAATATTTTTATTTAAAAATGTATCAAAATAATATTTTTTTTATTTTTTTAAATTATTTTTAATATTAGCGATCGGAATAACCTAAAAATACTAAAAAATATTAATTTAAAATAAATAAATAAAAAATTTTAAATCTTTTAAAAATATTTTTAAAACATAAAAATAAACAGTAATAAGGTAACCCACAGACTCATTTATTGCTGCTTACGCACTTGCAGTAAGGTCTGCATCCACTAACAAATGTGGATAATAAAGGTGTTTTCGTTATTTTATTAATTTCTAAATGGGCATTAATATATATATATATATATATATATATATATTATGATTGACAGCATTTTATACATAAAGCTAAATCTGCTCGGTATTTTATGGTGGATTGTGAATAGTGAAATTCACGGTAAAATACTGATTTTATCCTTTAAAAACTAAAAAGGTAAAAACATGTTCACGAGTAAAATATTATTTTTATATTTTATTGTGCAATTACGCTCATGTTCTGGAGAAAAACATGAAAAATAATGTTTGAGGGGGCGTTTCTAAAATTTCACACTTTTCTATATAGTGTAATTATTACATAGCACCTGGGGTCACTTTTTGTTGCCTACTGCCGGGTGGTATTTCTGGTTTCTTAGCCTAGATCTTTCTTGGAAAGTGGAAAGTGGTTTGGTTTATTTACTTTTTATTTTGTTTTTTATGTTTTTTTTATTAAATTTAATCTTTATTTTTTTTATTTATATTTTATTAATAATTTTTTTGATTGCATTTTATTTTTTGATTTCATCTCTAATCATTTGATTTTAATTTTTTTTATTGAATTTGATTCTCATTCTTATAATTGCAATTTCTTTTATTTAGAGTTATCTTTTTTATTAATTGTTTTTTTTTACAATTTCATCTTTTATTGTTTAATTTCATTGAATTTTCATATCATATTTGATGTTTATTTTTTATCATGTTTTTAAAACCCAATCCAGAAATCGACCCTCGTCATGTCTCGAGTCACGAGATGGGTCGAATGAACAAGGTTACCGGGGTCAATCGGATTCCTTTATTGTGTAGAAAGTAAAAATGATATTATTTTGATAAAAAAAAATAATGGCATAAAAAATCAAAGAGTTTGGACATGGTTTTCCCCTGGCTAATTGCTTGATTTCTGATTAAACTAAAAATTAAAAATGATATTATTTTGATAAAAAAAATAATAGAGAAAAAACTCAACGGGCTTTAACTTGATGTCTCACCAAGCTAATCGTGTCATTTATCATCGCAAGATTTTGACCCTATCAAGCCAGGTTATTTTTCCTTTATTTTTTGGGACTCACCCCAGCTTAGGCATCAAGTTACAAGGTTCACGGGTCGACCCGCTTGGTTAAGTCGGGTTTTGCAATAGTATTTTTTTAATTTTTATGTTGTTTTATATTAATATTATTTTTTTAATTTTCATCCCTCGACATTTAATTTATTAAGATTATTGCGCTGTTATTTTTTTGAATTTTTCTTCTATGAGATAATCTCGTTCTGATGACCTGGGTCACGAGTTTATTTTGAATGAACCTCGTTAGTTTATTGAGATTCTTGCGCCGTTATTTTTTTGAGTTTGCCTTATACGAGATAATCACATTCCGATGACTTAGGTCAAAAGTTTATTTTGAGTGAATCTCGTCATTTTCTTAAAATATTTTTTTAATTATTTTATTTTAGTTTCATTCTTCGACAT
Source organism: Populus deltoides (assembly GCA_015852605.2). Lineage (NCBI taxonomy): Eukaryota > Viridiplantae > Streptophyta > Magnoliopsida > Malpighiales > Salicaceae > Populus > Populus deltoides. The sequence goes on along the minus strand of CM027573.2, from coordinate 13,145,860 downwards.
TTGACTAATTTTGAATCATCCTTCATTATTTTCTCTTTTCCCCCCCTTTTTTTAATATTTTCCTATAATTTTAGTAATCGTTCATTTTTGCAATTTGTTTATGATCATTGCTTTTTTATTTATTTGTTTTATCAGATGTAGTCGATCTAATTACCCAAATCTCAATTTTTTCTCACTTTTATAAATCTACTAAGTTTGTTTTAACCCAATCATCTCAATTAATTATCTGAATCCTAGATCTTTAAAACTTTTTTAAAAACAATTGCTTAGCTTGAGATTTTGTTTTTTTGCAATCTCCAATGGAATAGCGAGCCAGAATATATAGTTGATTTTTTTTAAAAAGGTAAATATAATTTTATAATCTAAAGTTTATACCATATATATATATATTTTGATTGCTTTTCAAAATGTTTTTTTCTCGAAAATACATTAAAATAATATATATTTTTATTTTTTAAAATTTATATTTGATACCAGCACATGAAAAAACTATTCAAAAAAATATATATATATAAAAAAAACATAGTTGAAACCGCGTTTCCGAACATGACATCACTTCATCGCATATTTTAACATGCTTACAATTAATAACACGATTAGGCAGCTATCACTTCATCGCATATTTTAATTAACATGCTTACATTATTTTGCAGTGTAGCAAATGCAAAGCCAAATACCATTGAACTTTTGGCATAATCAACTAGGATGGATTTCATATCACGATGAGTGAATAATACATAGAAAAATTTCATAATTTTTCCTTAAGACTAATTGTATGTGACAATTGTTTTTTTCTTGCAAGTTTTATCAATTTATGCTTATGATTAATAATATATTTGCTTTCTTGGTAGCCCCAAGTAGTTGTACTTGTATATATATGTTCGATTATTCTAAATATATACACACCCAATTCCCCCCTAAATTAACTTTGACTAGAAGATGGCTAAACTACAAAGCTTTTTCATCTTCATGACTCAATAGGTTTCAGGCTTCCACCAGTATTGATGGTGGCGATGTAAATAATATCCTCTTAATTTGCTTGAAAAAAAAAAAAGAAATCACACGATTTCTTGGACGCCGCTTGCCTGCTGTTCACGGAGTCGCTGATTTCATAAAGTTCTCAAATCAGGCAGCCCATCATCAAATATTCCTGAATCCATGATTTATGTGATGAAACTTTACCAGAATTATCAGAACAATCATGAATGTATATATCCCTTCATAACCAAAGATGTGGTTTGCTTGTGATATGTACCCTTCAGTATAGGCATTGTTCTTCCACTTGTTGCTTGTCCATGTTTCGGTGTCCGATGTGTTTTTTTTTTTGTTTTTTCTGTTCTTTTGCTCCAATATATAATCTTTGATCTCTTTTGCCATCAAATCACAATATATTTCTCCACTCCAAAGTTCTTTGACCAAAGTCTCCCATCATGCTACAGCTAAGATCATCTCGGAACAAAATTTAGGTCATGAAATATAGGGTATTTCATGGGGTAAAGCTAGAATTGGTCCCATCGATTTCTATGGAGAGCAACGATTGATTGGAGTGAAGAACTTTTTCCATGATAATTCCCGCTTTCCTAATGGCTAAAATCATTAATTTATTCTGTCCATACTTGAAATAAATTATTTTGAGTTGGCTACAAAAAACCTGTTTGGCCTATAAAAGGAATAATTTCTTCGATCATTTTTCATTCTAAAACCCTAACTTTTTTCATTGTTCATCACACTTTATAGTAAAGAGAATTCGAAGATAAAATGTCACATGCACGAGAGGAGCCACCTTTGCACACTAGTTTTATACGCATAGAGTTGTCCTGGATATTTTCCAAACCATTATTTAGTTTTTGAGCATAATATTGTCCTCATTAAGGCAAGGCATGAATCGCCTGATGAAAGTTATAATTAGCATTTATGCTGCCATGACTAGCTAGTATATCTCTGATCCAAGGCCGGCTACAAAAAACATGCATATAGGCTATTTTTTTAAACGGCGAGTCATGTTCATCATGAATATTCCGATCACATTTCTTTAGACGATGAGGTTTTAATGTTTAAATTCGTTGGTTTCGCGTATCAAATCAAGTCTAGGAAGCACTAACAAAGATCAATGGTTGCGAGAGGCCTCCTTTCTTCACTTGCCTGTTAGAATTGAGTTAGTGGGGGTGAGTCAATTTGGATTTGCCTTGGTGCTCCTTGCCTTTGGTATTGGTCTTTTTTTGCTTAATTATTTGTCAAAATCAGATTAACAAAGTAGTTTAACAACAAGAACAAACAGTAATAAATTGGATTATAAAGTTCATAACAGACAAAAATAGCTGGAAATAAAGAAGAACCCTACCCCTCAAGGGTGGTGAAATGGTGAAGGAAACAACGTCAAAAGGTAAATGGTGTGGACAGGGCACAGTGGGTGGCTACTGCTTAAAAAAAAAAAAAACAGTAAGGATTTAAGCGTGAGCAATATCATATGAAGAAAACAAAAAGGAGGGCACCAAGGCAACATCTCCCTTAACCATCATTTTCCACCCCAAAATGATTGAAGTAATAATTCCGAGTCCCCACACTCATTAAAATAAATACCATCCGAATCAGAAAGACAATGGTGTTTGTGTAAGCAGTCGTTTTTCTAGAGCGAATTATGAGTGCTTAATTTGTTTGATAGCTCTTGTGGACACCATGAGAGCCATGAGGCTCCTTCCATTACTGAGGCTGACTTGTTTGTTTGTATTTCTTTTTTGTGTTGGTTATTATGTGTTTTGATCGATGGCGATGGCACCCTTTTAATAAATACATGGTTACTGGGCAGCACACAAATGGCCGGGGAGGAAGAAGAAGAGAAGTGGGCGGATAAAATAACTGCAATGTAATTTAACCCAACTTGATAACACCATTTATATATATATATATATATTTTTATCACTGTTGTCATCAGTAGTGGACACAGGTCCCGGTTCCTTTCTTGTGGCCTGTCACTGGCAGAAACTTCCCTTGTTCATTGCACATTACTGCAATCAATAATGCTGTGGTTAAAATTAATGTTTTTATTTTTATGAAGCTGAATCTATTAAAGAAGAAGCTGGCCATCAAGAAGATGAAAACCAGCAAAATACAGGGAAGAAGACAACAGAAAACACAAAAAACAAACACTCAGAACATACAAAAGGAATCAACTCCCTACCTCCCAACCAAGAATACACTAATAATTTCTCTAGAGATCGATCCATAGCCGTGTGTGAATGAAGGAGCTACATATATAAGGATCGAATCCAACCTGCAACCTTTGCACATTAGGAAGTTAAATTAACTAATGTTGACAGGCTACGAGAGCTTTTTTGTAGTTGATGGGTCAATCTTGAAACTTCCCACGTGACTTCTTATGTAGTCAAGGTTTCAAATTAAATTGTTTTAGAGTTGTTTCAATATGATCTAATCAACTTGACAGGTTCAAAGACAATTCAAGCAATTAACAAAAACATGGTTTCACTTTAAAAAAAGAACTTTAAGATTATATCATTGAGACGACGATAAATTGAATCAACTTGGATTTTATGGTCAAACCAGGGACTCGGTTATGGACTCCACCTAGTTTAATAATTTTCTTAAAACTATTTTTTTATTTAATTATATGTTAATAAAAATAGTCACTTTCAAAAATTTAACACAAACTCAATGTCGAGATGTTTTTTTTGAGATTGTGCATGATAACACCATAAAAAAATTAAAATAAATTATGAAGCCCAATTTTTAATCAAGCTAAGTTAACTTTGCTAAACCTACGACTTAAGTTATGGATTCCATGAATTTAATAAAAAATTTTAATAATTTTTTTATTTAATTATATGATAATAAAAATAGAAAATCGCAAAATCGAGCATCAACCTAATATTGAGATGTTTGTTTGAGAATGCAATAACCTTATAGAAAGTAAACTTCAATAAATTATTAAGTCTAATTTCGAATCAACCCAAAATAACTCGCCAAATACATGATTCGAGTCATTGATTCCACTAGATTTAATAACTTTAGTTTTTTATGAAATAATTTTTTTTATTTAGTGATACAAAAAATCAGCGCTCGTAAAATCGAGCACCAACCAAATATCATGACATTTGTTTGAGACATCAATAAACAATAAAAAAGCAAACTGAAATAAATTACATAGCACAATTCAAAATCAATAAAATATTGAAGGATGCAATTGAAAAAAAAGTCAAGAACAAAATAAAGACCTGATTTTGAAGGATAAATTTTTTTTAAAAAATCCACTAAAAAAAGAAAAACAAAAAGGCATGTGAGCACCGGTATTCCAATGCGCATGGGCCTCTAAAAAAAGCCTAGGCATGAGGACCTGGGGCAAGCCCACGTAGTAGGGCCTCTTGTTTATTTTTTTTCCTGTATAAATAGGTGAATGACAGGTTATCTGCTCTTTGTTTATAAAAAAATACGAAAGACGATGTGTTGCCAGCTTTTCAAGATTTCATCCATCACAAGGTGCTAGAAAGTTAGACATCTCACTTCAAGGGATAAAAAACTCATTTTCACCCATTTTTAATTGAAAATACCTAAAAAATACCATAAGAACCTCAATAAACTCATTTTTAGTTTAAATTATGATTTAATCAGTTTAAAAATAAAAAATATATAATCAGCTTATTCCATGTTATTTAAGGTTTTTTATAGTGTTTAAATAGGCATATAACTAAAACACAGGATTTGTATATTTTTTAGGAAATAATATTTTGTTACATTAGAAGAATTTTACTATGTTAGTATTATTGTTATTTAGAAGGTAGGATAAGATTACAAATTAGTGTTGGGATAAATTACAATAATAGTATTATGCCAAGGGTATAATAATCTGTTCAAAGTTTTAAAGGAGTTCAGGCTTTTATATATAGTTATGGATTGTAAAATTAATAAATTTTATTACATTTAAAAATCTTGATTAGTTTGATAAATTAATGCATTTAATGTTTAAGAAGTTACATTCCCAAACCAAAAGTTCTCTCATAATACTATTTTAAAAAATCATACTATTTAAAAAAAAAGGTTAATAACTTATAAATATTAATTTTCAGCTTATTTTTTATAATACAATCAAACACTAAATTTTTTTCTAACTCTTTCATGGCCAAACATCCAATTTTCTCAATCATTTTCTATAAAATTCACTTTTCCACAACAAATAGATCTTTTTTTTTTGGATAATCATTCAAGAGTATATTGAAAAGACTATAAAGTTAATAGCTAAAGTCAAATACAAGGATATGAAAAGAAAAAAAAACAGACTTAGAAAAAAAAGAGAAAAAAAATTTAATCTATTACAGCAAACAACAAAAAGATTATTTAAAAATTTTTATTACACTACAATTTGATGCTATTAGAAAATCTTAAGAGATCATTTCCTGTATAAATAAAATTTGAATATAGAATATATATTTAAATAACAACTCGACGAAGAATGATGAAAAAACAATCTAATACAGTTATAGTTCTCTCCTCATAAATAATTTTGAGTATGCAACATATCGATCTTGAAACTTACTCTTTTGTTCGTGCAGGTTTATCAAGTTTTATTTATCTTAAAATGGATTTTCAATTTTTTTTTCCTTTTTTTTTGAGTGATTTTATAATTTTTCAAAATCAACTTCAGGCGTTTTTTCCTGTCATAATGAGTAATCTAATGACTTATCGAAGAAAATAAAAACTTACAAGGATTATTGCTTGATTTTAAAACTAAAGGACATACTGGAGAGCAAGCTGCATAAACAGTAAACAATATTGATAATATAGGCGGGCAGGCTTGCCTCAGCCCACTCATTTGAGCTTTTTTTTGTAACTTGTCCATGGCTATTGTTATTTATTGTTTTTATTGGCCCTTTGGTTGTTCTCTCTCTTCTTTTTTTTTAATATTATTTTTTTATAGAATTTTATCATTTAATGGATTTTTTATTTACCTAGATTTTTAGCTTTTTTTTTTCAATCTTATAATTTGTTTTTCAATTCCAACCTTTAATGTAAGAGTTTTTATTTAATTTTATTGTTTAATATATGATCGATGATAAATAAGTTTTTGTATTTTCTATCATCTAATAAAATATAAAATTATTTCAAATAAGTGGAATTCATAATCTAGATCGCAAGCTTAGTAGGATGACTAATGTTAACCTGATCTATATTTTTTTTTGAACCTGTCTTGTCGATAAGGTCATATCAAAAAAACTCTTACACAACTTAAATTTAGACTCAGGCTAAATGATCAGTCATGTTATGACAGATAGTTTTATGTAGCTTGAATATATATATTTTTTAATATTTAAATTATTTTTAATATGACCCACAATGTATTACTGCTTTAAAACTAGTTAACAATAATTAAGTTATTATTTGTTTTTAGTTTAAGTATTCGTGTAAAGACTGGCTTTAATTTATTTTTCCATATGAACAAATCATTTTACATAATTTCCTCTTCAGGAAATTCTTTGTGGTTTATATTCTTAAAAATAAATAAATAAATAAATAAATAAATAAATGAGAACATTATAAATTTTACTGCCCTTTTATCTGTATAGATGATCTTTGATGAATTTGTCTTTAAATACAATTTTGTACCTTTATACTTTCATGGATATCTTTGATTATGTTGTCTTTGACTAGAATTTTCATACCCATTATGCCTAAGTTGAATTACTAATCATAACATCATTCTTTTCAGATAGTTTCAAATTAGTAAATCAATTTCTTGGCTTTTAAGTCCGAATCCTTGCACCATATGTGGATGGTGTAGATCCCATTTCCCAGTAGAAGATGCAGTACTGTCTTGTTGAAATAGGCCGGTAGTATGAGGTTAGAGCGCCATAAGTTTCTCTTTCTCACAATCTAATGACTTTCTCTTTCTTTTCTTAATTTCAGGGACTAAAATGTAACAAAAATAAGTTTTAGGATAAAAATATTAAGGTAGAGAGGCACGTTTTTGACAATTAAAAAAAACCTTGCACTCTTTTCTCATGGTCAAATTGGTCCCTAAATCTTTTCTTTTGCAAAGACTTAAACTTTTTTTTTTTTTTTATAAAATCAAGCATTAACTCAATGTCAAAATATTATTTTATAAGCCACAAAATGATTTTGTTTTGCATTATTGAAAATTATTATGATGACGAAATGATTTTTGACATCTCGATAATCTCATATAAAATAAATTAAAATAAATCACAAAAACAAATGATAAGCCAATACAATGTCAAATAATAAATTAAAAAAAAATCAATAATCAAATTAAAAAACAACAAGAAATACATTACCGCAATCCACGTTACACACGGAGTCTTGGTTCATAAAGAATTGCCGAGTGAATTCAGCACAACCTGCAGATATCTTTTGAATTGAATGAACATGCATGTCACTACAGAACTAGATCAGGTGAGGTCGTAAAAATGAAACGGTCTGGTATTTAAGGCTGGCTATTCAAGATTTATTGATAATCAAATGCATTTATAAAGGTTCTATATATGGTTGCATCAAACTTCACCATAGGTTTCTTGGATTGATCCTGGATCTCTTCCACACTTTTAATAATGTGAAAAATAAAACCTTTTGGGAATTTCAAGGGTTGATATTGAGAAAATTGAAATATAGTAATCCAAAGGGAATATTGTTGAATTTAGAAGGGCTAGATATAATTTTATTTTCCTTCTTTTTTCGTTTTCCTCGGATGGGTGAACATATGTTTGTCTATTGCGAAGTGCTTGAGGGGAAACTTCCATGGGTGGGGAGGTGAAACTAATAAAGTAAGCGATGCAGTCCATCTTTTTTAAGGCCACCAGCAAAAGGGATGGAAGACTATGCTTGGAATATTCCACTTAACTATCTAAATTAGCAATGATTCTCAACACCAAGTAAAAACACTTGTTAAAGACAATTCTCAGAGGATCTAGTACTCATTTCGTTGATGGAGCTAGCTAGTTTAAATACTTTCACTTGGGGCAATCCTCCAAGCATAGGAAAACAGAGAATGCAACCACTTCAAACTTTCATGACAAATTTAAATTAATTACTTGGACTATATAATTAAGCAATTAATATGTAATAGAAAGAAACCTTTTGACTTAAAGATAGTACTCCTAATTATGCCTTAATGATCATCAAAATATTAATCCTTGAAAGCTTGATTACAGCACCAGACCAAAACGACTAAAAATAAAAACGGTCTCGTATATATATATATATGGGAGGGATGCATAGTGTTGAATCGAAATCAATGTACAGTTTTATTTTTAAATTTGATCTTGGAATTTAATTCTAGATTAAGCCATTATATCACATCACATGTATTTCATAATGTTTCTCACATCTTGAGGTATCCGGGACAGTTTGCGCGCACCTCAACTAATCCTCACAGATCCTGAAATTAACGACAACCAGCTGGTAAGCTTCTAGTGGCCATCAATATTAGTAACCATAGGGCTTAAACTTGAAACCATAGGGAGAGCAAACTCTTTCATCTCAAACTCTTATCACTGGACACCTACCATATATTGTTATTAGTATGTATTATGACAGAAATTAAGACAAATCCTAGCTTTATGATTATGGATTTGCACGCTTGAACCTCCCTTTCTTCTTAAAGATTTTCTGTTAGAAAAAAGGTAGAAATAAAATTGTGTATTAAATATAAGTATGGATAGAAAACGGCTTAATTTAAAACTCTCTCATCCTTTCTTGTCTTAATTCCTTGCTCTTATAGTAGTGTGACTGCCACACGGTTACAACCCCGATGCTCATCACCCTTTTTATTTCATATATATCACCTCAATGTTAGCTCCTTCATTTTGCCTTTGTATTCCTCTCCAACTGTAGATGCAGCCATTTATCGTAAACCAACATGGCACAGAGATATCAGTCAGGTTTTCTATTTTTATTTTCACCACTTGATGAGAATGTCTGTATTTGTCTCTGAGCAATAAGCACTTGAGTTTTAAGGCGACTGACATACCAAGGCTGTGGCATATGCACATCTCGATCAATATGTGCATAGATAGATTCATCGGACCCTTGGATAAATAGTTTGAAATTATCACAGGTCGCAAGTAGGACAATTTTAATGTCATAAAAATGAACGATGTCCTCTTTCACAGGGACAGCGCCAAAAGCTTTATAAATGGGCTCTTATTGGAAAGAAGGTTTCTCTCTCCCGCCAACTCCAATATGGCCAAGGTAATAATTAGATTAGAGGGCTCAGCTTCACTCTTTTTGCTCGTTTAATTTTCCATGCGGTCTTAGTTTCTCTCTGTTTTTCTTCTTCTTCTTTTCCCTTTTTTTCATCATAAGAGAGGGTGCTTTGTTAATTTATATGTGCTTTGTCTGCAAGACATTTTATGGGTTTGAATCAATCGGCAAGTGCTATGATATTCTGTCAATGATGACAGAATCAGCACTTGTTTCATGCATGGAAACCCCACGTGTGTTATTGTTAGGGATATCATCCTCCTCAATCTCCCCAACTTCATTGCTTTTCACCCTAGCTAGACACTTTTGTCAGCATTAATTGTTTGTTAGCAAACTCGACAAAAGGGAGCGAAAATAGATAAGACAGGATAGAAATCTAAACATGGGATGTAATAAATTTTGGCTTGTTTGATTTTTGTATGTAGAAGTTAATTAAGGTTGTCATCCTCCCACCTCGACCCGCCAATTGACATGGAGAAAAAGGGTATAACTTCAACCCTGCCTTCATGTAAACCAACAAAAAAAAAGCTGTCTCATAGTCCCTTCAAAGAAAATAAAATAAAATAAAAAAACAGTAAAGTCACGATTGATTTAAGAAAACATATCTATATATCATAGATAAATCCCAAAAGGGCTAGTACTTTTCAATTTAACTTTGTCCATGCATATATTATATTCTGTTCCCCTTCCAAAAAACAAACATTTTTTTTACAAATTAAAATATATACCCATTTCGATCTTAATACATAATAGCTAGATACAATTAAAAAATCCATAATTAAGATGCTAATCATTTTATTTAGTAATTACTCATAATCACATCTTCTTTTCTTTTTCCATTTCAGCACACCGAGAATGAATCGTGCTACTCGGTTGAGAATCCTAGCAGCCTTATCGTGGAGATGGGTGAACTAAGCCTCGAATCTCCAAACTTTGAGATGATGAATGACGACGAGGCAGCAACAAATATTGTAGAAGCAGCAGCAACCTCTAGCAAGAAGGGCATTTTCGAGAGATGGGCTAATGCATTGGTGATGGTGCCTTTCACCATCTTAACAAATCTCTTTGCTGCTTTCTGCACAGTCAATAGCAGCAACTCTTTTGGCCTCACCCCTTTTAGTTTCCATTCACTGGTCTTTATCGTGATGCTCAATTTCTATACCTCAATCATAGGAATTGTTCTATGGCAAGCGTTTCCAATGGTGGCTAGAGGATTTCACCTAATGGCATTTCTATGCGCCTTGCTTTCACTTACCATTCTCTTTGGTGCGGTTCTTCCAATCCAACTCAATGGCGTACCCTGGATTTGTATGGCACTTGTGGTGCTCATAGTTTTTGTCCTGCTTCTCCACAAACTCTCCCCTCATCCTTAGAAATCTTACGTCTTCAATGGAATGGATGACAAATAAGAGCAGTTTGGAACTATGAGTTAGAGGAAGAGCTGTGGTTATAAGGCTCAAATGTCAATTGAGTTTGAAGGCTGCTAGTTGGTTCTCGCCGAAATGTGCTGTGGCAATATATATATGAGTTATACGTGTAGTCTACAATGTATTGCTATTGCCTTTTGTCTAATTGTCTCTGCACTTTTTTTTTAAATACAAAATAGTATTCCATTGGTACTGAAAGTAAATACAAATATAATGCTATTTTTCACACAACAATCGTAAAACAGATAACATCAGCAAGGAATAATTTTTTCTGTTTTAAAGTTTCTTTTGACAACAATGACAAAAGTTGGCCTTCCTGATAGTGTAAATATATAGTCATTCCATCAATTTGAATGTTAAAATCAACTCTCTGAATCCCCAAACTTCGGTTATCTTTGCCCAAACTTATACACCTCACGTTTATAGATAAGCTGAAATCATACCATAAATTAATTAATGAAAGAAAAAATCACCATGCCATACACTACAACATTTTACAATTTTACCGACAGACTTTTTTTGTCGGTGTGAGATTACCATTCCATCGGTAAAAAATTTACCAACTAATTCACCGACGGAATACGTCCATCGGTATACTGTTCATCGGTAATTCCATCATTTGTCGCTAATTATGTCGGTAAAAAAATATATTATAAACTGATGGTTTTACAGACGAAAAATAAACGCAAAGAAAAAAACTTTTCCCGCTGGAAATTAATCGACAGAATATTCCGTCGATATATTTCCATTGGTGATAGTGGCATATGCAGTAATTCCCCCCCCCCCCGACTCTCTAGAATATACCGATGGGTTAATTCCGTTTGTATTCCCATCGGTTTATCACCGATAGAATTATTTCGTTGGTGATTGTGGCATATGCAGTAATTTTACTCCAACTCTCTATAAAATACCGATGGATTTATTCCATCGGTAATTCTGTCTGTGAAAATTAAAAAATATTTTAAAAAATAAAATTTTACATAATAATTAATATAAAATTGTATAGAATAATAAAAAAAGAAAATAATTAAACAAATAAAATTGTATAAAATTGAAATATGTAAAAATAAAATTGAATAATATGAAATCGAAATATTCATTACAATTTTATTTGTACAAATAAAAATTAAACTAGAACAATGGATGTGCCGGAGGAGGAGGAGGAGGAGGAGAAGGAGGAGGAAGATACTAGTTGTTTCCGGGACCATACGACTAAAAAAGAGGCGTACACATACCACCCATCTGTGATCTCATGTCCATGATCATTTGACAGAATTGCTCATAATCCGTCAAGAGTTGGTTGACTTGGATTAACTCGGGCCAGATGTGTTCACATGAGTCAAACCTTTTTTTTATTTTATAAATGTTAAAATGACATTGTTCCTCTCTAAAAAAGAAAAAAGTTCAACAGGTTCTGAATAAGTTTTTCCAAGGCTAATTGGTTGGTTCAACAGGTTTTGAATAAGTCTTTCCAAGGCTATTTGGTTGGTCGGGGCTATAACCCGAGTTCTCAGATTATGGTCATTATAAAATAGATGGATCCATAGTTGTAAAACTCACCTTAGAGATAGACCAGAGTCTGTAAGACTCGGGGTATATGATCGGGAGGTTCACCTTAGACCAACTCAAAAAGATAAATGAAAATGATGTTATTTTGAATAAAAACATTTAGTGGGTTACAGACCGAGTCTTACTCGAGTCAGCTTGATTTTTTAACCGGATCAATTTTTCTTTTATTTTTTTATTCAACCCGAACCATTTCAGGCCTTGAATCGACCAGACTAGCCCTATTTTTATAACCAAAGATGGAACTCAATCAAAACACTTGAGTAAAAGAAATGATAATAACATTTCATGCATTTAAATAGCAAAAAAAAAGAGATTCACATAAAAAAAATCCATGAATCCATGCACGAATGCTTCATTGTTTAGAAGTCTTCACACTATTTTTATGGCATCTGGGTACATAGATTTCACTTTCCTTTTTCTCAAGATAATATATCTAATTTCTTTTTTTTTCCAAGTATTCTATGACAATTTTTCAAATATTAAGATTAAGTCGATCTTCCAATCCATTTATTGTTAGCTTCTTATATGACATATGGCTCTCTTTTTTCCTTTTCTTTTATAAATTCTTATTATGAGTCTTATACTACAAATTTAATTGTAATGCCTGGAATCTTGATTATCTCTCAAGATCATTAGTGATGATGTTCTAAAATATTAAAGAAATTTAGGAGTAGGAGTAAGGTTTATGTATTAAACAATCGGTTAATTTTTTGATTATAATAATCTGATCCATTCTTTTTATCCAAAGTATTTTAATTTATAATATAATATAATATAATATAATCAACTTCATTTTTAAATGTTTTAATTTGTAAGTGTTTGTGGGTGTCCGCACTAGCATGGATCTTAGATATTGCTAAATACAAGATTATTTAAAAAAGAAAAGTATTGTTAATAAATGAGTATGCTCTTCACATGATGATCATTTAGGATTGGATTTTTTTAAGGAAAGTCGCAAAAATGAATTTTCTAATGAATGCACTATTTTAGATGTGTATGGCCTATTATAATTAAATTTAAATTAAATAAAAAAAATCTGAAAGAGATTAATGTTTTATTATGAGCCAAGACTCATTGCATCATGAATTGTTATAGTATAATGATGTTTTTATTCTTCATAATAACAGGCAAAATGATTTTTTCACGAGGTTAAATTGGCATTATGAAATTGGTTGAGGGTAAATTGATCTTCTCATATATTATTTACCATAGTAAAATAACTTAATTACCCGTGAAAGAAAAAAAAAGGTACTTGGGCTTTTTAGACTTTTCACTTTATTTAAAAACAGTAAAATGACTAAAGTATCCCTAGAAGAAAATTTACTAAACTGGCTTTCAACAACTTTTTTGTATTTTCATCATGGTTTTTTTTTTGTTATAATTAAGTCCATTGAGGGCGATTTGATATTTTAATAAATATAAATATTATTTTAAAAAAAGTGATTTCCAAGGCATGGATGGTGCACGTCCACTTCAGACGGCGTGTACGGAGTCCTCCAATGGTCAAACGCTGGTTTCCAATGCGGCATTAAAATCTCCTCGGCAGCTTATCCATGTTTGGATAACACATGTGAACGAACCTTTGGTTTGACATCGATGACCTTTTATTTTTATTTTCCTCTTTTCTCTCATTCTCGATTCTCATGTCAAAACTTCTATTTTTTTCAAAGTAGGTCTTCAATTTTGTTTTTCTTCAGACTTGATCATTGTTCTTTTAATTATTTTTTTTATTTGATGTAATTTATAAAATTTGAGTTTTTTTAATTTCATCATTCTTCAATTACTTTCATTTGTTACATGTGGTCCTCATTTTTTTTATTGCTATTTTTTTTATCATTTTCTTGATTTGTTTTAATTTTTTATTTTGTCATTAATTATATTATTTCACTTAATTTTTATACCAAATTTAGTTTTTATTTTTTTATTGCTATTTTTTTTTATCATTTTCTTGATTTATTTTATTTTTCCATTTCATCTCTCATTGTTTTATTTAATTTAATTTTTATGCTAGATTTGATTTTCATTCTTTTGATAACTATTTGTTTTGTTTTTTTAATTATAGATGATTGAGAATTTTGCTTCGTGATTTTTACAATTTGCCTTCTATTGGGTAACCCGGTCTCATAACCCGGGTCACAAATTTCAAAAATTAGCTTAATTTGACTTCAATCTTTTTTTAGGTTTTTTTTATTTCATCCTTTAACATTAGGTTATCTCGATTTTATATTTCTAGGCGTAGGTTAGTGGAGTTAATCTTGGTTGATTCGGGTTTTTTTTTCAATTTTTTTAATTGATTTTTCAATTTCACCTTTATTATTTAGTTTGCTTGAGATTTTACCTCTATTTTTTTATTCCTTTTCTTTTGTACAGGTTATCCTAACCTCATAAGTGGATTACAAGTTTGGCATGTTGACTAGAACCAAGTTTTTTTATCCTTAAAAAGAAAAAGAATTTCAATTCATCCTTTATTGTTTTGCTAGATTGGTGGCCTACACGCCACCGCAGGCCGGATCAATTTTTTTAACTAGAAAAAAAAATTAGGAGAAGCTTATGTTTTTAAAGAAAGAGAAATTTGATAATTTGGTTAAATCTTGATTAATTCGATAATATGGTAAAAATATGAGGCAACAACAAAAAATTAAAAAAAACAATGTTGAACGATGATAATGAAAAAAATAAGACAAAAAAGATTTCAATACCTGTTAACTTTTCAAATTGTGACCTGACTTATTAGACCAGAAGCACTATATATGAAAAAAAATTGTGAGGACTACACTAAAAAAATCCAAAATTAAAAAACAAGAAAAATGAGGGTTAAAATTGCAATAAATTAATTAATTAATAAATCAAAGGGCAATAACAAACTTTCAATTTGAGAGTTAAATTGAAAAGAATAAAAACAATAAGAAAAGGACAAGAATCAAGAAAATGAAGACAAAATTGTTTTAAAAAAAATACACTATAAACTTGGATTGAAGAATGCGATTAAAGACAATTAAACTTTTATAAAAGGATTAAGGATAAAAATAAAAAATCATAGGAATAAGGATCAAATCTAAAACATCAAAACATAATAATAAAAAAACAATCGAACATGCATAATCTTTCATCGTGTTTTTTATATAAAAAAATTCTTACATGTAAATCGAAAAACTTATACATGCATTTAACTAAACAAATCATTATTCATTGTGTAAAGAAATGAAAAAATAATTGATCAAAAATAAATAAAAACAAAACTGAAAAAAACTAAGAGATAAATGTAGAAAAAATATTTAATATTTCAACATGGATAATTTTTGTTATATTTAATGAATTTGTTTATCAAAATAAATTTATCATAGAAACCGACACACACATAAAATTGAATAAAATAAAAGAAAAAAATATTATGCAAGGTTGAATATATTTAAAATATGATAAAAAATCAATATTAAAAAATAATCTATAAAAAATTTTAAAGAAAGCAAAGATGAATCATATCAACCTCTTTAAAAAGTAAACACATTCATTATCATTAAAAAATAATCGCAATCTAAAAAAGGATAAATAAGCAAACAAAATCACAAAGAAAGGGTATTAATTAAATCATATACCAAAAAATTATTTAAAGAATACATATAAAATTAAGGGATTAATAAAAAAAATTGAATTTTATTTTATAAAAAAGAGAAGAATGAGGTCAGGCGCAGCCAGGCCTAGCACCTAGCCTATCAAACAGTGACTTGCGCATGAGCCTTTATCTTCAAAGAAAAAGCTAATGGGGCGAATGACATGTCATCCACCCCAATCATTTAAAAAAAAACATGTTATCTAGGAATCCCCAGAATTTGGTCACTATGGTGACCGAAGAAATAGGGTCCCGGATGTTTTGATAAATAAACTCATCTTCAACTCATTTTTACCAAAAATACATATAAAACACTCTAAGAATCATGTTAAATCAATCTATGGCCTTCAAAACACCAACCCAAATCCCAAAATCAACCTGAAACACAAGATCTTCCCGAGCTCATATCTATATCTTTAGACACTTTCAAGGTAAAAATTAAAAACTAATCTGAACTCTGTTCATTATATAGAACCATTTGACTTAAAAATCGATCATTTTGGTGGCCAAAATTGTCACCAACAACAACTTTCTCTCTCTATGCTAGAATACAACAACTCCTTCTCTCTCCTCCCACCAAAAAATGACTGAAAATGAGGAAAATAAAGTTCGGTATCAAAATTGAATTTTTGAAAATTACATGAACAGGTTACCTTATAGCTCAAAACAATGGAGGACTAAAATGAACTTTTAAAATAAATTTCAAATCCGCCACTTATTTTGCCTGACTTTTTCACTTTAGCCCCCTATCTTTTAATTCAACCCCCTCTTAAAAACAATGCAATTTGGTGCTAATTTGGGCTCAAAAGAGCTAAATCACATAAAACAAAAGTTTGATGACTAAATAAAAAAACATTGCTCAAATCCACAGTGTTGTGTGAGGAGGTGAACAATAGTAACAAAAGGACCATTTTTAGTTTCTTTTAATTGGTTGGTGATTAAGCTATATATGTTTTTTCATTTATTTATCTATATGGTGTTATCTCGTTCTCATTTAATTTTTGTTTTGTTATTAAATAAGATCGTTCAGAATTTTTAGAATAAAAAGAATATTTTCATAATATTGGCAAGCATTCATTTTTTTTTTCTATTAGTCATTGTTGTTTTTTATTTTTTATTTTTATTGTTGTTGTTTTTTTTATATAATCATATTATTAAATTAATCAAACTTATTTAACCTATTTGAATCAATAACTCGGGTTTCAAATTTTTCTTGCTCTTTTAGAAGCACTATCATCGTCTAAGCATTCTTATTTTACATTAGAAAAAATCTGACTCGACTCACGATATAGTGTGAGGCACTTATCTAGTTTAAACCTAAATTAAATAGACTTAGTATGTGTTCGAGAATGTGGTGCTGATGAATTTTCAAAAGTGATTTTTAATTAAAAATATATTAAAATTAGTTTTTTTATATTTTTTATAATAACACATCAAAACCATTAAAGATTATTTTAAAAATATTAATTTAATAATTTTTCAAATAAAAATCACTTCTAAAAATAGTATCAACTATAAAAACAAACACTCACCAAGTGCGGTATAAAAAACTGATCTCAGAATATCTTTATTCCTAAAATAAATAAATAAAATATATCAAGTGACTAAATAACTGGTGCGATCAGATTTTAGTCGTGGATCGGAGCTTCTTCAATGACAAAGCTAGATTTGGGCAAGGGATAAAATTGATTAAAACAATTGTTAAAGGATAATATTGCTGAAAAGAATATAGGTTAAGGACGTTTTTGTAGTTAACCTATTCTAGAGGACGATAACAACAGAATTTTAAAGGCTGCAAGACCCGCCAAAGCATGAGTGCCATGGTTCATGGCAGTCCACACCTCTCAATTATGGCTGTTAACAAGGCTTTTCTTCTCTTACCACGCAATACCTTTATACAAGAAAATCCCACCTATACCCACCTACACTTTCTCTACACTCGCTCAAAACCAAACCCAACCACCCGCCAAGATAAGAACTTTTTCTCATATTTACCAAGAATGCTCGAAACAAAACTCTCTGAATCCTGGCAAACAAGCACATGCCCGAATGATTTTTTGTGGGTTTGAACCTACAACCTTTGTGTCCAATTGTTTGATGCAAATGTACATAAAATGTTTGCATTTGGATTATGCGTGCAAGGTGTTTGATAAAATGTATCTGAGGGATGTGGTTTCTTATAACTCCATTATTTCTGGATATGCTAGTTGTGGGGAAATGGATATTGCGAGAAAGTTCTTTTATGAGATGCCGGAGAGAGACGTGGTGTCATGGAATTCAGTGATTTCCGGGTTTTTGCAGAATGGTGATTGTCGGAAGTCGATTGATGTTTTTTTGGAGATGGGGACGTGCGGTGTGGCTTTTGACCGAGCGAGTCTTGCTGTTGTTTTAAAAGCTTGTGGGGCTTTGGAAGAGTGTGATGTGGGAGTTCAGGTTCATGGACTTGTGGTGAAGTTTGGATTTGATAGTGATGTGGTCACTGGGAGTGCTTTGCTTGGTATGTATGCAAAGTGTAAGAGATTAGATGATTCACTTTCAGTTTTTAGTGAACTTCCTGAGAAGAATTGGGTTTCTTGGAGTGCAATGATTGCTGGTTGTGTTCAAAATGATCGGAATGTTGAGGGTTTAGAGTTGTTCAAGGAGATGCAAGGGGTGGGAGTTGGGGTTAGTCAATCTATCTATGCTAGTCTTTTCAGGTCCTGTGCAGGATTGTCAGCATTAAGATTGGGTAAAGAGTTGCATAGCCATGCTTTAAAGAGTGCTTTTGGAACTGACATCATTGTAGGAACTGCCACTTTGGATATGTATGCAAAATGTGGCAGGATGGCAGATGCTCAAAAGGTACTTAGCTCAATGCCGAAATGTAGTTTGCAATCTTATAATGCCATTATCGTTGGGTATGCCAGGAGTGATCGAGGCTTTCAAGCTTTGAAGTCATTTCAGCTTCTGTTGAAGACTGGCCTTGGTTTTGATGAAATAACTCTATCCGGAGCATTAAATGGTTGTGCATCCATCAGAGGAGATTTGGAGGGGCGTCAAGTTCATGGATTAGCGGTTAAGAGTATTTCTATGTCAAATATTTGTGTTGCAAATGCCATCCTTGACATGTATGGTAAATGCAAGGCTCTTGCTGAAGCTTCTGACCTGTTTGATATGATGGAAAGGAGAGACGCTGTCTCTTGGAATGCAATTATTGCAGCATGTGAGCAGAATGGAAACGAAGAGGAAACACTAGCCCATTTTGCATCAATGATTCACTCAAGGATGGAACCTGATGACTTTACTTATGGCAGTGTCTTGAAAGCTTGTGCTGGTCGACAAGCTTTAAACACTGGCATGGAGATCCATACTAGAATTATAAAATCTGGAATGGGTTTTGACTCGTTTGTGGGAGCTGCCCTTGTTGATATGTACTGCAAGTGTGGAATGATAGAAAAAGCAGATAAAATCCATGACAGAACAGAACAAAAGACAGTGGTTTCTTGGAATGCTATTATTTCTGGATTCTCTCTGCTACAACAAAGTGATGATGCTCATAAATTTTTTTCAAGAATGTTGGAAATGGGTGTAAACCCAGACAACTTCACTTATGCAGCAGTTCTTGATACTTGTGCAAATTTGGCTACTATTGGTCTTGGGAAGCAAATACATGCTCAAATTATCAAGCAGGAACTGCAATCAGATGTGTACATATGCAGTACTCTTGTTGATATGTACTCAAAGTGTGGAAACATGCAAGATTCTCAGCTGATGTTTGAGAAAGCACCTAACAGGGATTTTGTAACGTGGAACGCCATGCTTTGTGGTTATGCTCATCATGGTCTTGGAGAAGAGGCATTAAAACTTTTTGAGCGTATGCAACTTGTGAATGTAAAGCCAAATCATGCAACTTTTGTTTCTGTCCTCAGAGCATGCGCACACATGGGGCTTGTTGATAAAGGGTTGCATTACTTTGATGTCATGCTGAGTGAGTACGGTTTAGATCCTCAATCTGAGCACTATTCATGTATGGTTGACATACTAGGGAGATCAGGGCGCATTGATGAGGCATTGAATCTTGTTCAAAAGATGCCTTTCGAAGCTGATGCTGTTATCTGGAGAAATCTACTTAGTGTTTGCAAGATCCATGGGAACGTAGAGGTTGCAGAAAAAGCAACTAGGGCTCTTTTGCAATTGGATCCACAAGACTCTTCTGCTTGCGTTCTTCTATCAAACATTTATGCTGATGCAGGAATGTGGGGTAATGTTTCGGAGATGAGAAAGATGATGAGGCATAATAAGCTGAAAAAGGAACCAGGTTGTAGCTGGATTGAATTGAAAGATGAAGTGCATGCATTTCTTGTTGGAGACAAAGGCCATCCTAGACACGAAGAGATATATGAGAAACTTGGAGTGCTAATCGGAGAGATGCAGTCAGTTGGATATATACCTGATTTTGATGTTTTGCTTGATGAGGAAGTAGAAGAACATGAGCAACTAGAAGAGCTAAGAACCTGCGCATCCAATAGTTTAACATGTTGATGGCTGGATCTTAGAATTAAGAGCTTGAGAAGTCCTGCGGATTCAGTAAGATTGTAGGTTACGCAGTATTAACATTCTTGTTTGGTACAATATAGAGCCTACGCCAAACCTCAGATTACTATCCAGACACATTCCTTTTTCCAATTGAGCTTCTCACCCAGGCGGGTACATGTCGCTTACTCCTGGGAAATCCTGGAAAGTGGAAACTGCGGCAGTTGAGTTATAAAAAAAAAAAAAAAAAAACGTGGATCAGAAATGATGTTGGAAAACTGGCCATCAAATAGCTCCAGAATCCGGATGAATTTTGTCTCGAGTTTTTGTTGTCAATTTCCAGCAATGTAAGACATCCATTAGGAGCATTTCCAAGTTGTAAAACCGTATCAAATCATTTCCCAGGTTCAGAAAGGAAGACCTTCAAGATTGTACATTGCATTTCTTGTCCTCTCGACGGTGTATCATTTTGGTTATCCACAAATTTGGGAACAAAGATCTTGACATTATACCTTTGCAATTCTTTTAATCGTTTCACTGGTTGCTAAGCGATGGGGTCATGTGTCTGCTCAAAAAGGACTCCATGCTCTGCTTGGTCATGGACCACGGTAGAAGCTGCACCTTCGCTCTCTAATAAAGTGAAAATGGACTCTACTTCACTTTCTTGTTCGGTTGGGCTATCCAAGCCCGCCTGTTTGCCAGATTTATGACAGGCCGTCCCATCTCCAATGCCCGTTGATGAGAACTGCATCTATTGCTCAAAGTCGAGTGATCGGAATCTAACCAAGTGACCACTGTTTTGGCGTGCCCTTTAGTAAAAAACAAAATATAGAGCAAGATTGTCCCTTGGTCCCAGTAAATTTCTTCCTGTAGCGCACAGGATTTACTATTAGAAAGAAGTGAAAAAATCCAACCTTGCATGAGATTGAACCGAGCAGAGCTATTTATCATTTCCAAAGATTTTCCTCCTGATTTGTGTTTGTGTTTGTTACAGAAAATCAAGTTGCCAAAATAAAATCTTCTAGGTCATTCTTGATCTGTCTGAAAAGCTTGTGCCTAATGCTCTGCTTTCTTGGGCTTCTAGCACAAGAAGAAGTAACATAGCTCTCACCATAACGGAAGCTTCTGTGGCTGACATATGTATACTAATGCCGCAATCAGTGATATAAACATCGCCATGAAAACATGCTTAAAGCTAAGCAGTCCTGCATCTATTCTTCTCACAGTCTCAAGCTCAGATATAGAATCTGCGGATGCCACTTCAGTTTCACTAACAGGTCCACTTTTCTGGGCCCTGTCCAACTGTAAACAGAAAGGATATAAAGAAAGGTATTTAGAACCAACATTAATCCATGACACAAGTTCTAGTAATTGCAGTGCTTGAACGGGAGTCAGATGTGTATAAAATTAGGCTCGAAGGCTAAAGAGTTTGAAATGTTTCTAAAGGAGTTCACATAACAAAGTAAAAAATGTTCAGACCAAGGACTTGAATGTTGTACAAAGACAACACGCCCAAAAGGCAGAACTTATTCCTTATTTAAAAAAGAAAAAAAAATGGTAATTTAGTCGGTATTTAAAACTCTTGAAAGAAACAGAAGAGTTTAGATCGAGGTAAAGAAAGATTAGGTTTTCTCCAGTTCCAATAATTAATGTGAAAGCCAACTTATTCAGAATGTAACTGCTAACTCAGATATAGTAGCTGAGAATTTGACTAAATTTTCACCACTTCCTTTGTAATGATATTTTTTTTTATTAACTTGTGTATCGGAACAGGTTGTATACATCTCAATTAATTTCATGAAACTGAAGCTTTTATAATGATACTTGATATCACCAAAGGTATCTTTACCTGTCTGCTGTAACTTCACCACCAGAGTTTGGTTCTGCAGTGCTAGTGATGCTATCTGCACTTACCACAAAACGCATCAGAAAACCTTAGCAGAAATTTCTCATTAATATCATTCCTTGTCCCATCACCCAACCCATCATATCATAATTCAAACCTTGTGATGAAGCCAAGTCTATTGATAACCACAATATTTGTAAATATAATATTATATTAACAACACAATACATGCTTATACCAGAATTCCTAAATTTTCTAGCTACTCATATTTCATACAATGAAGAAAAATAAAGATATTAATGAATCATAATAATTGTAAAAATAAACAATGAAGATTTTTTAGTAATTATAGGCATGTTTAAACAAAAAAGGATCTGGATTTTAGATTTCCACCACTTATTAGTGAATGAAATTGTTCCAAGTTCAAGGCTCCAACCAACTTGTTGTTACCCTTTTTTCCACCCATAAAAATCAAGAGAAGAAAAAAATATAGAAAAAAAATATTAAAAAATACAAGATGATACACACGAAGAAAACTTAGAAGACTGTTCAAGTTGGTGGTGAATAACCAAAAAAACAAGTGGAAAAGTTGGAGCACTAAAATGTACAAGATTGTTAAAACTAGTAACCCGATTCTGAATGACAAAATGCCCCATTGGTGAAAATATTTGTATTTGGAGTAAAGAAATACAAATTTGGATGAGTAAGGACTCAAAAATAATTCTGAAAGGCTTAATTAATTTTATTGAGGACTTAATTGCAAGAAAAATTATTTTTGGAGTCAATTCAGGTGTTAATTAGAAGAAATTAAAGTTTAGGGACCGGAATTGAATTTTGAAAAATTTAATTGGTTAAATCAGGGGTTTAATTGTAAAAAAAATTTTAGTTTGGTTGCCAATTAAGGATTTGAGTAACGAAATTCAAAGCTAATGACCAAATCGTAAAAGGCGCGAGATGAAAATGGTCAATTAAGGGTCCAAATGCATAAATCAAAAACCATGGATCAAGATGAAAATGATGCTAAACTTCGAGGTTGATATTTGAGTCCGACAAGGGTTAAATTGCATACAATTAAAAGTTTAGTGTTAATTAAGAGTGCACATGTCACAATTAAAAGAACAGGACTAAAATCAAATATGTCAGATCCCAAATTAAAAACCTTGATTTATAAGGATTTAACCTAAACAACTTGTCATTCAGCCTTTGTTCATCTTCTTCCTTGACAGTTCACGATGATCAGGTTGGTACCTTCCAAGAGCTCGTTGTGAAGTTCTAGACTGTAAAATGGCATGCATTTTTTTTTTTTTTTGTAAATGGATGAGGAACATCCCCTCTACAACCCCATTTCCATGAAATTGAACGCTTACATCCCAATTCTTCCATAGAAGTCCCTAACATCTTATCCTTAATCAGCCATCACTCAATTTTTAGATTATGAGCTGATCGAGTTGACACCCTCAAGCGAGTGAATATGGAGTTACAAACCTCCAAATTAAATAAGGTTGGATCCAAACAAAATACATGCACCCTCTCTACTAACTTCAGGTGGTCTTCAACAATAATGACATTAGAATTGCTTTGACGAAGCCTTGAAAGTGGCCAATCCAATTAGTGTTGACCGAGATATCCATTTGCACAGAACCACCCAATTTTTTCATGTGTTTACACTTAAAAATTCCTAAAAGGTTCTTATCAAAGGCTAAGAACACTTTTATCAAGATGAAAGGGCTGAAACACTTCACCTTGACCTCCAAGTTTGATGACCTCAAAGTTTGATCAAAACCACCTAAATCCAAAACCATTTATCCTATGATAAAACCAGCCTAGTTTTGGTTTGTTAAAACCCTAACAAACTTATCTAGAAGCTCTGAATCATCCTATAAAAGGAGATGTAATCTGATAGAAAAAAAAAACACAAAAAGGAAGAATTTTGGCTAAGGTCTAAGGGATTCAATACTGAGTTCAAGAACTAACTAAAGGTTTAAAGGTTTGTCCTTAGTGGTTGTAGAGATAAGAAGAAAGAAAAGTAGCAACAAAAGTCTATTTTTATTGAAGATTTCAAGCTCGGAAGCTATACGTTTACAAACTTTGAAAGTGAAGTCCATTAGGCTTGCTGGATTCAAAACCTTTTGTTTACTGTATAGTGCAATGTTTTTTATTTGGTAGGCATACAACCAAGTCTCTCAAAACAAATATAAAGAAAAATCATATTTAAAAAGAAATAGTTAAACTCTATCAAGGCACCTACTTTCGCCTATACTTTGTTTTGAGAGTGGACATATGAGCCTATACTTTTGCCTTCCATGATAGTTGAACTCTGTCAAGGCACCTACAAGAACCCTTCCTATAAGAATTTATTTGGACGTACGAGCTTATAATTAATTTGAAATACCAGAGTTACTTATAAGAGTAAAAAAATACTTTAGCCATAGATTGACCATTGGTTAGGAACTCATCAAAACTTTTAAATCATATGAAAACCACACAATGCAGCTTACCTCAGTTAAGGTGCGTTAAGGGTGCTAATACCTTTCCTGGTTAGAATGAGTCACTTACCCTAGAATTTCTGATAAGACCAATATACTCAAGTCTCCTAGTGACCCTGAACTAAACAATTAGGTGGCAACTCCTTGAAACCCCACGTCGTTCGCCCATGTGCGACACAACTCCTGTTTTGAAAATCAACTTCTTCTATATTCTCTATTTTTTTTTTGTCCTACTTATTCTTCAATTTTGCTTTTGTTAACGCATTGCCTACCTGATCTTTAAAGGTACTGATAATATATTCTCTTCCAGCTTTGTCAAAATGCATATTCGGTCGCATGTCTTTCTCAATTGTTTTGATACAATTATCACAAAATATGTGCAACATCTCTCTAGTCAAACATGCCTTACCTTGCAATTGAGAATTTTTCATGTTCTTGGTTAAAATGATTTTTCTAACATGCAATTAATAAGTTAATTTCCTAGAAGCAATATAATTAAACGGTTAATATACAAACGATATGTGATGATTAATTTATAGGAAAATAATGTTAGCATTGTGTGCTGTTTTTGTTACATATTCATTCGCCAAAGACATAAAAGAAATGTGGAATGGTGAAAAGGTGTTGTAGAAATAATAATTGAAAAATTAGGTTGTTTACGACGATTCATGATCATTTGGAAAAGACTTTCAAGCAACGTTGAAGTTAGTCATGGAGTAGATTGTTTCGACATTAATCACAGTATGGTAGAGGACACTGGTGGGATAAGATGAGCACCATGGCATGAACGAAGTTGTGAGATTGTAGAATTGCAGTTTGTTCCAGGAAATAATGAACTGTTGGTGGAAGTTTAAAAACAATATCAAAAATTTTGTAAGTAATATCTTAACCGAGTTTAAAAACAATATTAAAAAGTTCTTCATCACTTTGATTTTTCTTCTCACTAAAAAATAATGAGTAGCAATAAAAGTTCTTCATTTAATTTATAGTTTTAAAATACTATAAACTTTCATTAATTGTAAATAAAAAAACAAGATGCTCAAACACTTTGAAATTCAGGCTAAGCATAAAGTTCGTTGATAGTTTTAAGTTATTATAGTTTAACCGAGTTTAATAACAATATCAAAAAGTTTTTCGAAATAGCATGGTAGCATTTTTAGATGGGAACAAATTATTTGAAATACTAATCCTTACTAGCCTAAAAACACCATCGGTCCACATTGAACAATTAACAATTAATTGTTTCGACTGTTACAGGGTAATTTCTTTCTAATTTCACCCAACACTTGAGCAAAATATATTATTTATCTACTACAAATTTGATGTATTTTGTACATTAGAAAATAAATTATGTTTAACAGTTAAAAAATTAAGAGAAAACTAAAACTAATAAAAAAATATTATCAATATAACAAAATTATAACTTGTAGAATTTAACTTTGGATGTGTTTAGAAGTATGGTTACAGTTGTTTTTTAAAATGTTTTTAACTTAAAAATATATTAAAATAATATTTTTTATTTTTTAAAAAATATTTTTTATTTCAATGAGTCAAAATAATTTAAAAATACTAAAAAAATATTAATTTAAAAAAAATAAAAAATTTAAAAATACGAATTGATGAACGTTTTCAAATGATCTTTAATACAACACGTCGGAAGCTATTCTATCCTTGCACGGAAACGTAAGAAACCTCATGCTATCCATGGAATATTTAAATGCTAGAGATTATTAGATAAGCATCCACGTTAGACTCCATCGGTGCATCTTATTTTTCATGTTAATCTGGCTAGCACCCTTCAAGTGAAGAACAACTTGGCACTCTATCAACATTTTGATCTTTAGTTAGGTAGAGTTTTTTTTTTTATAATTATTATTAACTTTTATATATAAAAACAACATTTGTTCTTAATGGGATTTTAAACAGCCATCTCTATTTAATTTTTGTATGGAAAAATCTCTCAAAATTACTTGCCATGCAAATTAATGTCTCAATGAATGAAAGTTTAAGTGCAAAATGTTGTAAATTGCGACATGTGGAAACCTTATAATTTCTTTTTCCTTAACTTCTTTAAATAATTCGAGAGAATATATCTAAAAAAAATATCTCAATTTAATAACTTCAATTTTTTTAATATATTTTCTTAAGTAAACATTATTTAAACTTCAAACTTTCATAAATTAAAAATATCTTATATATAATTTGTACCAAATAAATAAAGATAATAAAATTAAAATTTATAATTATTTAATTATTAAAATTCTAATATGATATAAAAAAAACAATCTTAATTTAATATGTTAAACTTTTAGCGGACGTAAACTTTCAGGTTATGGGATGGGATCAATACTAAAAGTCAAGCATCGCCACTCATAGCCTATCTGCTTCTTCTTATGTCAGAATTTCTTGCACCAAAATTCACTCTCTTTAACGTGTCCCCGCGTCGAAGTGAAAATGGTTATTTGATGGTGAAACCAGGGGACCATTGCTTGCATTATCATGACTTTTCTTGGGCTATTGGGCTCAGGGACCCACACCCTTCACCATCACAACCCACAATTTCTCTCATGACGCAGACACAAGAACATGTGAAAATGTGATGAAGATTCAATTCATGACTCCTGAGCTCATTCCCTTTGCTAGAACAGCCTCAAAATTGTAATTTAGCTTCTTTTTATATATATATATATATATATTAATATTGGTGGTGTTTGGATCAGCTTGTATATATTTTAATTAATTTTACAAGATTTAAAGTTGAGGATAATATAAATCTTCAATAGTTTTTAAATTTATAAAATTCAACCTAGTAATTTCTAAAAAAAAATACAAATTGAAAACCTAACTCGTTATTATTTTATGATAAACTAATCTTACATCTTTCTCATTAATCAGTGAACTGCTTATGTGGGAAGCTAATGCTTCATATTTAAAGAGAACATGCCAGTAAATTGCTTGGTCTGGATTCTTAGTGTATCACAATCACGAATTTCCTCATAGGTGGCGCAACCATAGCCTCATGTTTATTATAGAATAATAATGAGTAATCATGATTAGCAAGCCTTCCATGTTTTTAATGTAGTCTTATTCATGGTGATTAAGGCCTGCCCGTGATAAAGAAGACAGAATTAACTAATTGGTTGGGGGAAAATGAGTCTCCTAATTGATTATTATAAATAGACATAATCACCAACTTGGACACTACTTTATTATAATAATTTTCAGCTCCCTTGTTAGAACTGTCGCTTCAATGATAACAGAACTACGCGAAAAACGTGGCTTCCTTGGATCCATCTCCATTATTACATTTATGAACAGATGTACTGTATATAAGTTATTCTTGCTTAAACTTCGGTCTTAAAAGGGTTAAATTTAAGGTCATAACTTATGTTTGGTAGGAGAGTGTTGTAGTGATTGTTTTATAAAATATTTTTTATTTAAAAATATATTAAAATAATATTTTTTTATTTTTAAAAAGTTATTTTTAATATCAGCACATCAAAATAATATGAAGACATTAAAAAATATTAATTTCAAGCAAATAAAAAATAAAAATAAAATTTAATTTTTTTCAAAAATATTTTTAAAACGTAAAAATAAACAAGACTTAATATATTTAGATTTTGTGTGGTCTGGATTGCTTCCATATCCAATTTTCTTTGGTTCAGTTGTATATTAAACCCAAATAATTGTAGGGTCTAGCGAAATGTCAGACCTAACATCTTTAGGTTCAGGTACGCGCTGAGCCCAAACACATATGAGTTTAGCAAGATGTGAGATTCAATATCTTTAAATTCAATTACGCGCTAAATCTAATTATATATGGTCTTAACAAGTTGTCAGACTCAATATCTTTGAGTGACGAGTTGTCAGACCTAATATTATTAGGTTCAGATACGCGTTGAGCTTAAATACATATAAGCTTGTGAGATGTCAATTCCAATATTTTTAAGTTTAATTATATATCAAATCTAAATACATATAGATATAGCGAGATAACAGATCTAATATCTTTAAATTAAGTTACAAGTAAAGCTTAAATATTTATAAATATAATAAGTTATCAGAACCAATATCATAGGTTCGGGTACAACTAGTGAAGGATCAGACGTCTGGAAATAAGATAATGTGGACGTCAATCAGCAAGCAAATCTCCCATCTATTAGCTTCTGTTCACCTCTTTAAGGAGATGATGCTCTATGCCTCTTTATGTCATTTCATTGCCAATTTGCCATTCTCCGACCACAATAATAAATACTTTAGTTTTTATTTTTATTTTAATAAATAAATTTGGACCTTCACACGTAACACGTTGGATTTCTCTAAGTTCTTGGTCTCGGGATGCTACCCTTCTGCTTCCTTTTCATGGTTTGTTTTCTGACAGGTTATTTTTGAATATTGTGGTCAGAAGTAGATAATACCCCGTAATAATGATTTGGATTTAAAAAGTTTCTTGTTTTTTTAACCACCAAATTGGAAAATAATCCAAGTCTGTTTTAATTTTTTTATTTTTTTAATTTTAATTGGACTTACACAGAAATTTAAATATCATACAAAATCTACCTCTATCAATATAAATCCAAACATAGTGAGCAACTAAATTATTCATCAAGAACAAAATCACATAAAATTGCTCATAATTGGCTGCTAGATCCTTCTTTCTTTCAAAGAGTGGATTTCTAAAATCTATTTTCAGTAGAAATAGTCAAACATTTAAAGATTTGAGATTTTATAGATTTCTACATTCATTATATATATATATATATATATATATATATATTGTTTTGAATTTGTTTTTTAAATAACCTAGATTAATACCAGATTAATCCTCTAATTCATAACCCGAGCTTGAGTAAGGATAATTCATAACGGAAACCTTGGGGTTGGGTCAATCCGCTTTGAACAAGGTGGACTCTGATCGGTTCTTATAATTATTATATTCTTTTTATATAGCCATCGTCATTCTCCTTTTGAGTAAATGGGTGTATTTCTTCATTACCAGACAGACCGTGCATACATACGACAAGCTCTCTTTCTTCTGATTGATTATTTCGTTCCTTTATAAATCAAAGACAAGACATCAAACATTACATCTATCTCTTTGTAAAAACTCAACAGCCCTTTTATCTTCTGACATTTGGCTCCTTTGTTTCCGTCAAGGTCTTCAAGAGTTGTTGCTTTGCCTCTGTAAATTGATTGGTTTGGTATTTATATATGGTCACTTCTGGGATTTTTGTTTTAATAACTAAGATCCTAGCTTTTGATGACTATGAATATTTAGTTGTTTTTATAGCTTAAAAATTCGAGGTTTTGTTATCTGGGTTGTTTTGTAATTGGTTTAGTATCGTTTCCGAGGGATAAAAAAAATTTCTGAAAGGTTTTTAAAGCTGGGCTTTGCAAATTGTACTGTTGAGGGCTATTGGGTTTTATAGTTGATCCTGATAAGCTCATTTGAAATCCGAAGAACTGAGTTCCTATTTGGATTTCTACAAAAGTACACAGGTCAGGATTCTTTCACTTTGCTAATTCCTTGAATCTAATATTCAAGCTTCATTTATTGTGCAGTTTTGAAGGCGATTTTTTTTTTCTCCTTTTTAATGTCACAGATATCCTTGTAGCAGACAGTAGGAGGGTAATCTGCTTTGTAGATTTTGTGTAAAGTTTGAAAATTGTGATTGGAGAAACCAGTTAAAGATAATAGAAAGATGACAACTGGAAATATTGCTTCGAAGAAGGAGAGGAAATCAAGGAGGAACAAGCCAGTAGATGAGAATGCTCCCTTATTGCCTAAAAGGCAAGAGGATGTTGGTTTTGATGAGTTTAATGGAGCTTCCTTTACTGGGGCTGTGTTCAATTTATCAACTACAATAGTTGGTGCAGGAATCATGGCTTTGCCTGCCACCATGAAAGTGTTAGGCCTTGTTCTTGGGGTTTCCTTGATCATCTTCATGGCTTTCTTGGCAGAGGCTTCAATTGAGATGTTGCTACGGTTTAGCAGGGCAGGGAAGTGTGCTTCTTATGGGGGACTTATGGGGGATGCCTTTGGAAAGACTGGAAGGATTATGTTGCAAGTTGCTGTTTTAATCAATAACGTTGGTGTACTCATTGTGTACATGATTATTATTGGTACGATCTCTTTCCATTATCTGTCATGTGTCATGTGTATGTTAATTTATTGCTATATTTCTAAGCTTTTATTACCTGCCTATATGTTCTTGTGAAGTTATATATAGTTAGTGGATTTTTTTATATTATAATTTTTATGTTTCTGTGGTTCTCATTTCTACTCCAGTTGGATCATGCTTAATGGTAGTTGAAAGACCTGAAATTTGTTCTGTGTTTGCTTAACTGAAGGTGATGTGCTGTCTGGAACATCTTCAAGTGGATCTCACCATGCAGGTGTTCTTGAAGGTTGGTTCGGAGAACACTGGTGGAATGCACGAACCTTTGTTCTTCTTGTCACAACACTTTTTGTATTTTCTCCACTGGCTTGCTTTAAGCGAATTGGTAAGTTGTCTTGACTCGGTCAGAAAGAGTTAATATTTAGCTGCTTTCTCATTTTTTCATGTGCATCCCCATCGAGTCAAAAGGATAAAAGAAAGCAGATTTAGCAATTGTTGATACCGAACTGTGTTATATTTACAGTATTTTTGGCACCTTGCACAGATTCTGGTGATTTGGAGTGCTGGCGTGATGGCTACTTTACTAGTAGGACTTTTTTTTTCCTCTTCTTAGCGAAAAAGCAATTATTTGCAGGAAACTTTCCATGTATCAAGAGCTTAAGGAAGACCATTAGTTGTAAAATGGATGAAAACTTGCTTTTGCTCGTTTTCAAAATTCTTTTTTTTGCTAAAAGGGTTAATATTGATACTTTCCATTCATATAGCATATGTTATTTATTCACTTGTTCTGCTATTTCGCTCTCTTTGCTATGTGAACTCCTAAAATCATATCTTTTCCAGCCCGATTTAATCCTATACTAGCTTTTAGCTGCTTGTAATAATTACATCATTATTTTACCATTTTATGTTTGGTTCTTCAATAGGGAGAATGATTATGCCATGTATCTTTGCAGATTCTTTAAGTTATACATCTGCCTTATCAGTCGCGCTAGCAGTTGTATTTCTTATCATCACTGTGGGGATCACAATTGTCAAGTTGATAAATGGAAGTATAGCAATGCCCAGATTGATGCCCGATGTAACAGACATGACATCCTTCTGGAAACTCTTCACTACAGTCCCTGTTCTTGTCACTGCATATATCTGCCATTACAATGGTATGCGATACTAATTTACCTGTGAGCTGGATTTTAACCCTGTTCTTGTTAAAATTGATGATTGATAAAAATAGGACATAGGTTGATGAATATGTAGGCAGTAGTAACCATCTTAAGGACTGGTTGCAGAATCCTTCCAAAAAAACAAAATCAAAGATGCATAATTTCTCTATTTTAAGCAGCATATTTTAGTCCAACGAAAATAGGTCGCCTTGTTTTTGTTTAACCACCATTGTGGACCAGTATGCTGGTCGATTCTTTTAACCATTATAGTCTGAATTTCTGAATCTGAATGATGTCTTGAAATATTTGGATTGTTTGCCTGTTCATGAGCTAAGCATCTTTACATATAAATCTATTCAAATAACCTTCTTAGTTTACTCATGGTAACGTAATTAAGATTGTAATTCCTGTTCTTATGGTTGGGTATAGATCTATGAATATCTGACATGAATCTAAACCAGTGATTAATAAGTACTGATCATTGTGTACATCATTTCCAGTTCACAGCATAGATAATGAACTTGAAGACTCTACTCAGATAAAACCAGTTGTGCGAACAGCACTTGCCTTATGCTCATCTGTGTACATGATGACAAGCATCTTTGGGTTCCTTCTATTTGGCGATGCAACTCTTGATGATGTGCTTGCCAACTTTGACACCAACCTTGGCATTCCTTACAGTTCTCTGCTTAATGATGCTGTTCGTGTTAGTTATGCTGCTCATCTTATGCTAGTATTTCCAATTGTCTTCTTTCCATTAAGACTCAACTTGGATGGCCTCCTCTTTCCCTCAGCTCAACCTTTTCATCAGGCAAACACGAGGTTTGCATTAGTCACCATTGGGCTTATTGCTTTAATCTTCTTGGGTGCAAATTTCATTCCAAGCATCTGGGATGCTTTCCAATTCACTGGAGCAACTGCTGCAGTTTGCCTTGGTTTCATTTTTCCTGCTTCCATCACTCTCAGGTGAGTTCTTTACTTGAATTTGCAAGTTCAGCAACTATCCTTTTATTTTTGAATTTTTTTTTAACGCATTTTTATAATTTGTATGTTGTAATTTGTAGAAATACCATTTAGGCTAGACATTGGCAATTGTTTAATCAGTAACTCTTATCTAAGTGATAATGGTAGGTTTAAAAAATTATGAAGAAAAACTTGCTGGCTGGTGATTCCCTGTGAAATAAAATAAACTGACTGTTGGACAACCTGTGACAAATGCCATATGTCGGCTCATACTTCCTAAACAAAAGGCCAGCGTTGCAATAATCTATTTTTTCCTATTTACTTATATATTTTGCTTGTGTTCATCTAGACATCATGTCCAAAACCTTAGAGCAGTGCACCCGACATTATTGTGTCATGGAGCGAGCACTTGGTTGGAGTAGCTTTCTCTTTGAACTCATACACCATATAAACTATAAACCACCTGTAAAAAGACATTCTATGAATCGTTCTTGGTATCTCTCCCAAAAACTTAAGCTTCTGGTCAAGAAGTTCTTTGACATTCCCAACCAATAAAAGCCACATTAATGGTCACAGGCAAGAATGTCTAGCCCTAAATTATTCCAATCAAAGATTCCAATCTGTAAGTGCTTTTGCAGTCATCAAAAGAACCTACTTAGTAGCTTTCAGCAACATGTCCGTCTGTTCTCTTTAAGACAATGCTTGCAACCACAAGCTTAATAATTATTTTTGATGTCAGTGTGAGATTATGGTCATAAAATGCAGCTCAGAATTAGGGGTTTTTTGGGAGTCCGAGAATTTTCAACTTTCATTTCAATTTTTCGTACACCCCAAATCTCTTACAGAATAAAAATCTTTTCATTCACACTTCAAAGCATCATTATGTGGCATGGCAATTTGCTATATTTAAGCATGGTTTAATAATAATGGGTTGTGGATATTGAACTGCTTTGGATTCTTTTATTGAAATTGTGACAAGAACTATAACCATTATAACCACAGGGTCCTTCAGATTTTAATAGCATGTTCTAGAAATGACAGAAAAAAAAGTACAATAGATTCTTGCTTGATATTCTGCGGCATTTGAGGGGATATTCTGCGGCATTTGAGGGGAGATCAAATTTTAAATTTTGAGCCTTACCACATGCTGGAAGTGGTTTTATAGCCCTGGGTTTTTGAACTCTTGCGAGGATCTCGATCTCTCGCATGCTTGCATGATCTTTCGAATATGGACATTAAGTAGCTGCGGCAGAGCAATGATAGAGAGGATGTATTTTCCCATTATTGTTTGATTTCTCTCAAGCGTTATCATTGTTCTGTAATTTTGGAATACTGCTTAACCAATTTATTTAATCTATTGTCTTGCCTTGTTTCAGGGATCGCCACAATATAGCATCAAAGAGAGACAAGATCTTATGTATTTTTATGATTGCGCTTGCCGTCTTCTCCAATGGGGTGGCCATATACAGTGATGCCTATGCCTTGATAAAAAAGAACCCGTCGCCTCGTGAATGAGCTGCCTTGCTGCTATTCAACGTTGGTGAATGGACTCGAATAGATATATTTTTCCATGTAAGATGCCTGATTGGCCGAAAAATCCTTTTTGGTCCCAAGTTGAAAGTGCAAGTCCTATAGCAAGATGCAACTTAGAACTTTAATAAGAACACTAGAAATCGATGTATAAAATCAATCTGCTAGAGTATGTGAGGTCCATCCTCGTAGACCCCCAATTATGTGTTTTAGTGTGCTGCTTTGTGCTTGAATTTGCTATGTTGATGAGAGTGAAACTGTAGAAATAAAGACACATAATATATATTATATGAATTTGCTTTCATCTCTGAGTCTTGTTCACGGTGGACCAATAAAAAATAAAGACACAAACTCCTCACACAATTGGATGCAAATATTTACTTTAATATATTTTTTAAATTAGTTATTTGATCTTTAAATTTCTATTTTAAACTCATAATTGTTTAATAATTAAGATTAGAGTATTTTATAGATACTTTTTGTGATTCAAAATATTTAAACAAGATTTCTATTTAAAAGAAAAATATAAGGCATGCGAAAGAGTTGATTAGTGCCAGTTTGACTATTTTAATATATTTTTTTAAATAAGTGTTTTTAGCTTTAAATTTGTATTTTAAAATCATAACTGTTTAATCATCAATGTTAGAGTATTATATAGATATTTTTTGTGATTCAAAATATTTATACAAGATTTCTATTTAAAGGAGAATACAAGGAATGCGTAGGAGTTGATTAGTGTCAAATTTATTTTTTAATTTATAAAGAACCTAATATAAAATCTTTTAATTTACAACACTCCTTTTCAAGCTAGCTTTAAGATATCTTCCATTGCTAGTATGTCGATCAAGTAGTCAAATTATACTTGCTCGGTAGTTGGAACATTTGGCATGCAAATCATTCCACTATCAATCTTTTCTTTGATAAAATATTTATCAATTTTCATGTGCTTTATTCTATCATGAAGAACTGGATTATAAGCAATTGAGATAGCTGTCTTATTATCACAATATATCTTTATGGGCAAGGAGTTAAGAATCTTCAAGTCTTCTAAAAACCTTTTAATCCAAAACTTCACAAATCACATGTGAAATTGCTCTAAATTTAGCTTCTAGATTACTCATTGCCACAATACTTTGTGCTTTGCTTCACCAAATAACTAAATTCCCTTTAACATTGTTACAATAACCAGAAGTTGATATTCTACGAGTTATAACTCCAACCCATTTTACATTTGTGTAGATTTCAACATGTAAATGTTCATGTTTCTTAAACAATAAACTCTTTTCAAAGATCCATTTCAAGTACCTCAAAATTCTATTAAAGATATCAAAGTGTTTCGTGCCAAGTGAATGCATGAATTACCTAACCATACTTACTATAAAGGACATGTATAGGCCAAGTAAATTAATTTTCCTATGTGACTTTTGTATTGCTCCTGATTCATCACTTCTTCAGTTTTTGCAAGCTAAAGCTTCAAGTTGGCTTTAATTGGTGTTCTAGCTGCTTTGCATCCCAACAATCATATTTTCGTTGAATAACAAATGTACCTTCCTTGGACTTGACAAATTCCATTTTAATAAAATATCTCAAAGCACTCAAGTCTTTGATAAATCATTTTGTAAAGTAATGCAGCCTAGATTTGATGTTCCTTCTCGTTTGACGATTTGGAGAGATTGTTTGAAAATTTATTTAGTTGAGAAGGAGAAATTAAAGAAAGCTCTTAAGGATCAATGTTTATGTTTAACAACTGATACTTGGACATCAATCCAAAATATTAATTATATGTGTTTGACTGCTCATTGGATTGATGAAGGTTGGAACTTGAATAAAAGAATTCTAAACTTTTATCAAGTTTCTAATCATAAAGGTGAAACCATTGGCCAAGCAATTGAGAGTTGTTTATTGGAATGGGGAATTGATAAGATTTTAACAGTTACTGTAGACAATGCAAGTTCAAATAATTTGACAATAAAATATCTGAAAAGAGTAACAATTGGGTGGGCAACTAATATATTGTCAAATGACTTCATGCATGTTAGATGTTGTGCACATATTGTTAATCTTATTGTATGTGCGGGGTTGAAAGATATTGATGAGTCAGTGGTTAAAATTAGGAATGCAGTAAGGTTTGTTAGATCTTCTCCTTCTAGACAACTTGTTTTTAATCAATGTGCAGAAAGGTTGAAAATTGGGAGTAAAAAATCTGTTTGCTTGGATGTTGCAACTAAATGGAACTCTACATATATGATGCTAGATGCGGCTGTTAAATTTGATGTGGTTTTTATGAGGTTAGAAGAAACCGATCCTAGGTATTTGAGTTACTTTGAGGTTGATTCACAAGGGAAACAAAAAAACTTAGGTCCTCCTGCATTAGAAGATTGGGAAAAGGCTAGATCTTTTGTCAAGTTCTTGAAATTATTTTACACGGTTACATTGAAATTTTCTGGCTCATTGTATGTGACATCTAATTCTTTCTTCCATGAATTGATTTCCATGCACACAAGCATATCTCAACTTTGTAGAAGTGAAGATGTTTATGTAAGTAACATGGCCAAGAATATGATGGCAAAGTATAAAAAATATTGGGGGGATCAAGATACACAAAACTTTTTGTTGTATGTGGCTGTTGTGTTAGATCCACGTTTCAAATTGAAGTATGTGAGATTTTGTTTTGGAAGATTGTATGATGTTGAAGAGGCTGAAAATTTTACAATTAAGGTGAAAAATACTTTGTTGAGGTTGTTTGAGCATTATATGAATGTTGATGAGAATGTTGATGTTGTTCCTAGTGTTGGAACTAGTATAAATGAAAATGTTAATGTTGATTTAATGGTGGTAAATGATGATATGGTGGATAACTTAGCTTCTGAATTCAAAAAACATTTAGAGGAAGAAGGTTATGTCCAAAAAAAAAAATGAGGTTGAGAGGTATTTGGGTGATGATTGTGAGGATCCTAATGATTTTAAATTAGATATTTTGGGTTGGTGGAGGTGTAATGCTACAAAATACAAGATTCTTTCTAAGGTGGCACAACACATGTTAGCTATCCCAGTATCTACAGTTGTTTTCGAAGCAGCATTTAGTACTGGTGGTCGTATATTAGATCCATTTCGAAGCTCTTTATCTCCATCGACAGTGCAAGCACTTGTTTGTTTTCAGAATTGGTTGAGTTTAGCACCAATTCCAATCAACATTAGAACCTTCATGGATTATATTGAAAATTCTGAGATGATTGAGTCAGGTAATTTCTCTTACAAATTTAAATATAGTTATTTTATGATGTTGTTTATTTACATGTTTAATCTAACATTTTAATTTATGTTTTTGTAGAATTTGGTGAGAGTTTAAAAATCTCAACTGATTGTTTGTAACTACTGCAATCTTGGAATATAATTGTTTTGGGTAATTAATTTACTCTACCTTGTTAATTCCCCTTAACATTTTGCATACTTAATTCTTTCAATAGTTGAACTCTAATTAATTTGCTAATTTGCTAGTGTTTTTTATAGCATTATCATTGCTGGAATTTTTGGATGCTGCCATTGCTGGAATTTTTGGATGCTGGTGTTGCTGGATTTTTTCCGGATGTTTATGATATTTTATTGCTAGTTGCTAATGTATTCGCTTGTTAATTTTTACTTTTCTAGTGCGAACAAAATTTTAATTTGAGATGTTTAATTTGATCATGCATCTTGCATTGATTTATCATTTTGGGAAGCATATTAAAACTAAAAGTCAGCCAATTTGCATCTGATTTAATTCATGTCCAGATTTTAACTGAACATCAGGTTGCTCTTAATTAATTGAATGCTGTGAAAGTGTGAATTAACCAAATATCAGGTATATCAGGTTGCTGTGAATTAATTGAACATCAGGTGACTTTTAATGTAAAGCTAAGCAAATTTAAAAAAAATCCATATAATAAGGGATTAGGTTTCCCGGTTTTTTCCAAAAAAAACCGGATTTAACCGAACCGGACCGGTTCGGTTTGAACTGGTTTCCGGTCCGGTCCGGTTGCTATTTATCAAACATACAGAAATTCGGTTTGGTTGGTTTTTTGAGTCTAAACCGAACCGAACCGAACCGTGAACACCCCTACCTTGTACCTTTCTATGCTTCCATCAACTTTGCATTTAATTGTAAACACCCATTAGCACTCTAATTTCTTCTTTTTCATTGGCAAGTCAACTACTTCCTAAATGTCATTTTTGTTCAAAGCATTCATTTCTTTCATAACTAATAACTTCCAATTCGAATCATGTAAAGCTTCCTAAATATTTCTTGGAATAAACAATTAAGATATCTTATAGGTAAAAGCTTTATGAATACTAGAAAGTTTTTGGTAAGATAAATATTTAGCAATAGGATAACTGGCATATGATCGAACTTCTTTTCTAATAGTTATAGGAATATCAAGGTTTATAGGTTCATTATTAGAAGGAACAATAGAAGTAGGAATACTTGGAATATTCTCGGGACCATCACTCGAAGAATATGATTGATCTTGTGTTAGGATGATATACAAGTCTTTACCTTTTGTATGAGTTCTTCTTCTAGTATAAATCTAAAGCTCAGTATTTGGATCAATATGATCCTTTTGTAGTACTTATTCCCATGTTTGCAATACACTTACACTTGATAATGATTGACTAGTATTTTCATTGTTTCAATATCATGAATATCATTTTCTTGAGATTGTGATGTTAAGAAAATAGTATTGTTCATACTTGTATTAGGTAAAGGAAAATATATATCCCAAAAAATCATCATCTTTCTTTTTTTCCTCCCTCTGAAGATGATTTTTTTTGGTAAAATAAGGTTGATTTTTTCTATAAAATAAACACTCATACTTAAGAGTTTTCTTGGTTTGAGGATTGAAACATTTGTATCCTATTTGTTTGGGGCATATTCAATGAAAACATATTTTTCAGCTATAAGATCAAGTTTAAATCAAAATTTGTTTGATATGTGAATGAAGGTTGTGCAACTAAAAACTCTTATTGGCAAATCAAATTGTATTCATGTATTAAGAAAAGATTTTTTAGGCAATCTAATGGTGTAAGAAATTTCAAAACTCGAGCTAGCATTTTATTGATCAAATAAGATGTCGTCAAAACAGCTTCACCCAATAAATATTTTAGGATATTCATGGAAAATATAATAGCATAAGCCACTTCAAGTAAATGTTTATTTTTTTCTCTTAACAATTTCATTATACTAGGGAGCATAATGACATACAAACCAATGTTGAATCCCCTTTTCTTTCTGTTGGTTTTTTGGGTTAGTCCTAGTCTGCCCATGAGAGTTAGGTCTAATCCAAAAATTTAGAGGAGTTGTGAAGCAGTTGTAACTGCGTCACACAGTTGCTAAAAGAAGTAACTACTTCCTCTAGATTTATATATATAAAGGCATAACCCAAATTAAAAGAGGGATAAAAATATAAATGTTCTCTCACTCTTCTCTCATATATTACTTTCTAAATTAACTTGACAAGGATGTTTATACTATGGAATATCTCTTTGGTTCTTGTAATCGAAGTAGCACTGAAGCAATTGATCCAGGGACAAGAAAGTGTATTCTCAAATCATTAGTAAGTTTTTTTTATGTCTACATTGGTATCAGAGCCATGTTTTTTAAGATGTGGATTTTGTTAGATTTAATATATTATATTCTATTGGTTCTCAACCTGCCTGTTAAGGTTTTTGTAATTGATAATTGTGTGCAATGACTTGGAAAATTTCTTTTAATGTCGCCTCTCCCTAAGCTGGCCCCTTGACTTGGAAGCTTTAATGTTATTGAAAATTTTTTTTAATAGCTCAAATATTTTTTATCCGAATATGATGCCTTTAATCACCAAAATCTAGAAGCTTCATGGCTGGGCCTCTGGAGATTGGTTCATAAATTTTATTGTTCCCATGCAGAGTCATGGATTTAACAAAAAAAAAAAAAAATCTCTATTTGATGTTCTGTTAATCAAATTCAGAGTAATCCATTATTAAATGGTTAGTTATTTCAACAACAACAAAAAAACCACCTAGGTTTCATCGTGTAACACTTTTTATGAAACTTGAAAGAAGCTTCGCTTATTTAAATTTCAAATTCTACTTTAGCTTAGATCATATAAATATTGTAGTAGGTTGTTACAACCATCAATTATGTAAATGTTTTTTCTTTAATGGAAATGTGGGCAAGGTAGAATTCATTATATATAAATGACACATACGTTGATTAAATATTGATTATTATATTTATTTGCTTTTGAAATATATTTTTTTGTTGTAGTGAA
The DNA here is from genome assembly GCA_015852605.2 of Populus deltoides. Classification (NCBI taxonomy): domain Eukaryota; kingdom Viridiplantae; phylum Streptophyta; class Magnoliopsida; order Malpighiales; family Salicaceae; genus Populus; species Populus deltoides. Next base: position 13,105,123 of record CM027573.2, on the reverse strand, counting down.
TAGGCAACAATAAATTGATCATTTATTAGGTTATACCATGAATCATGTTCATAAAATTCAAGAGCACATTGATTATATGTATCATTGGATGAGTAGGCTAGCTATAAGTAGAGTTTACGAGTTCTATATGGAACGTCCAATGTTAATTGTTCTCAATTCTCTACCTGAAGAATGGATGGTGTGACTATCGTTGGAATATAGGTTGGAATCCTTAGATTTCAATAATCTCGCTAATGAAATGTTACTTGAGAGGGAACGTTGGTATACTGAAATGGGTATGCGACGCACTAAACAACGCACAAGTTGTTTGGATGCTACTGCTAAATTTATTTCATGGTTCGAGTAGAATGAACTTGGAGGATATGACTTTGATAAAATAGATGATGTAATTGGAGACCCTGATTAAGTACCTGAAAAATAAACTAGTTCTGAATTTTTTTTCTCTTGCTAAGATAATTTGTTGAATTTGTTTTATTGAATTACATATTTTTTTTTGTAATTTATGTTTTAATTACATCATATGCATGTATATGAAAATATCCTTGATCAGTGAGAGTTGTTAGTTGAAACTAATAACTATAAATGTTTTGCACTCATTTAAATTACCAATAATAATTAAACCATGCAAATGGAAATTAATTGAGTGTTTAACATTATTTTTATTTCTATTGTATGTGTTAGATTATTATTTGTTTAATTTAGAATAGAGTGGCAATAAATGCCATGTAAATTGTACTAGATACTAATATTAGTAAGTAGTGTCAATAACGCTTGATATGGTTGCATCTAAGAGTATTATTGTTGATTTAAACCATTGAGACAAACCAAGTGAAAAGAATTATGATACTTGGCATCGTAAGATTGAGTATCTCCTAAAAAAGCAAGAAATACTAGAAACAATCACACAACTGGTGACTGAACCTGAGCAAGGAAACATTGCTCAGCATAGGCTTGATATGGAAGCAAATCAAGCCAATAAGCACAAGGATTGTAAAGCTTGTATTTTGATGTTGAGCAGAATGAAAAATGATATAATGTTGTATTTTGAAAGGCATTGTTCAGCCCAAGCAGTTGGGATGCAGTGAAGATTCAGTATGGGGGAACCTTCACCACTAGATTTCGTTAGTTAACCCTCAAATTTGATAGTTACAAAAAGTGCCAAAATCTTCTGATGAAGCAGTGACACGATCAAAAGATTGATGTCTTCTCCCAAGTGCAGGAGTGTCACAGTAATAAATAACCCGGCAAGACCGAGGTCGAACCACTGGGAGATGAACTATATAAATTATTATTATTACAACAACAACAACAACAACAACAACGATGATGATGATTTAAAGAGAACTTTGAGATATAAGATTATTAAAGAAGATTAAACAATGATAAAAACAAATGTCAAGGTTAGAGGGTTCACTAATAGTATTAGAGATAAGTAAAATATAAACTCTTTATAAATTATCAACATGATCATATTAATCATCTTATTTACATAATACCATACTTACAAATTCTATCAAGCATTCATGATGCTAACTTATATTGACAACAAATCAAGTTCCTCTCATAATAACAATGTCGGCCAAAAACTATGAAGGATCAAGTATTTGATGTACCAAGTGTTATACAACACAAATCTAGATTAACCATTTAACAAGCAAGGTATGAAGGATTAATAAGATAAAAAAGATAAGACATGTTAATAGCAAATTGTTTAGGATTTAAACATTGAAGTCCATGTTGAGTTCATATTATACTTATTCTAACACCATTAGTGAAACCTTGTCACCTTGACATAATTAACTTAGCTAGACATAATAAAGAAGAACATAAATAAACAAGATAAGAACATAGTTAACTAAGTATAGTAAAGGAAATGAAAAGCATAACCAAGAGATTAATGAAAATAAAACTTAAGCATTACAACAATACAGAGAGAGCAAGAACATGATCTTGATCTTAGAACCAAGATTGCTAAATGAATGGAAAATGCCTCCTTTTATAGGCTAAAACTCATAACTATTCATTTGGTAATTGATTATTGATGTAGTGGCCAACTATTGATTTAGTGGACTTGGTGGACAACAGCACTCAAGCACTTTGGCTGGATGAAATGACATTGATCCATTCAGAATTTGGCAAAGTGTTCTTCATGAAAGTTATTGACAATCATCTTATCTTTCCACCCATACAATTGCAGAGCATTTAGATCACTAAAGCTCGATATATGGATAAAATACTGAGTAGTGCTGTTGGTGGACGTGGTGGATAGACCTCAAGCTCTTGTCTGGATGAACTGTCATTGTTACCATCAGCATTTAAGCAAATCTTATTCATGAAAGTTGTTGGAAATTGTCTTTGCATTCCACCCACCAAATTTCACATCATTTGGCCTTCTATAACTCCAGATATGGGTAATATTCTAAGCAGTATTTGGGCTGGATTACAGGATAGATTCTGACTTCTCTTTTGTGGCCAAACTTTGAATTTGAAAACGGCAGATTTGGGTCTTATATTATTCATGAACATTGTAGGCCTATTTCTTAGCTTTCCATCCATATAAATTAAGCTAAAATTCAAGATCTACAGCTCCAGATATGACCCAATAACTGAACAGTGTTCTAATTTGAATTAAATCGGCATCTCCTTTCTAAACTTAGTCGTTTCTTTGTCCTTTCACTTTCAATAGTTAATCACATCAATTAATCCTTTGAATTGTGAGATATGCCTACATTTAAAATGAACATTTACCATAAATTAAAGCTATCTTATATTATCAGATCTGTTATTATAAAACATGCTCTAGTTAAGGAGTTATTGATACTTCAAGTGCAAAATGATAATATAAAACCTTGATAAAAATACACTTTTAAATACTAATCAAGCAACATCTTACAGTCATATCTAACATGATCAGTGAATTAAAGGGTATTGTGCATGAGATGACTGATGAACAACAAGTCCAAGTTGTGATCCACTATTTGCCAAGCAATTGGGAACACATATGTGTTAACTTTACCCACAATGATAACATCAAGACATTTGATGATGTTGCTCATCATGTTGAGTTTTAAGAAGATCGACTTCTCACTGAGAAGCTTGTAAATGAGGCTTTCATATTTGAGACTAAGATGTGATATAAGTGCAAACATGGGAATATAAGCAAGTTGTAGTGGATATAAGCGCAAGTGTGGGAAACACGGTAGTAAGAAATGTAAGAATATAAATTGTTTTAATTGTGGTAAACCTGGTCACTTTGCCTGTGATTGCATTGAGTAAAAGGTAATTTTTAACCACAATCATCCTTCTAACTTATATGTTAGCAATTGTTTAATGCTTGTTAAATCTGTTCATTTTTGGACTGTAGACTTAAGAGCAACCGACCACATAGCAAGGGATCGAACAACCTTTGTGGAATCTCATTGAATTTTAAAGGGAACTAGATATATATTCATGGGGAATAATGCTTTCGTTACTGTGCTTGGGATTGGTACTTGTAAACTGGATTTGCAAGATGGTCACACACTTTATCTTCATGGTGTCTACACTCCAGAAGTTCAATGAAATATAGTGTATGTTCTTGCTTTACTATAACTAGGCTTTTATATTATGTTTATTGATTGTTATGTGAAAATATATCTGAATAATATTTTTTTATGCTTCTGGTTTTGTATCAATAGTTTTATCACTACTAAAAAAGAGGGTCATTAGCATCGGATGTTAGCAACAGAATAATTTAGGTGCAACTTCAGCAACAAATTAGTAACGAATAACATATCTATTAATTTTTTAATATTAGCAACGAATTTAGCAATGGAAAATCAGATACTAAAAAATAAATTAATATATTAAGAGTTAGCAATGGATTTGCCGTTGCTAATATGGTTGCAATGTAAAAGATCGTTGCTGATAAAAAAAAAAGATTAGATTTTGACTTTTATACAAAAAAAACAATAAACAATAATGACGTGTTAATAATTAAGTGGTCCATGTATCCTTGAAAAAAAAAAAAAAACCTCACAGTATAGGCAAATACCAATCTCAAGAGAAAAAATTGCTTTCATTCTCCGCATGAACCCTAACCCATTTGTCCCCTTCTATTCCTTCTCTAGAAACCTATCTCTGTCACTTTCATAAATTCTTCTCTTTAAATATATGCTCCCAAGATGTCATTTTCCAAAAACATCACTTGTCATTTTTTTAACTTCTTCTCCAGTAAACCCACGCTTCCAAGATTCATCTTGCTAGGAACAAACATGGTGCGACAGATTAAGATAGCAGGTATAATCAAAAACCTATATTTGAGAGATTATGTTTGTAATTTAGAGAGAATATATATTGTTTTATTAACTAATTTTATAGAATAATTTTGTAGATCTAATGCAAATTATTTGTTAAATATGGTTGTCATCACATGCTAATATTTCTAATTCTTAATATAATGTTCTTGATCTTTATGGTTCTGTGATGATTCCATTATTGCTTGGTTAGGTAGTGAGGCTTTTTCCAGGGTTTTGGTTTTTTCTATTTTGTTGGGTGTATGTGTGTGGTTTTTCAGAGGAGAAATATGAGTAATGTGTGATAAGCCTGTAAATAAAAGTTAGATCTTGAATTTTACTTGTGTGATGTGAAAGGTGTTTGGTTGGTTAACAATTGTTTGCCTACTACATCATTTTCACTCATGTTCTTCAGCATCAACCTCTCTCTAGTGAAAGTGTTTGTATTTAGTAGTGTTAAACAGAGTATAGCAGAGAGAGTGACATTGTTCATCATTAATTTTTTACTTTTCTCATCCTGTTTTGACCACAAAATATGCACTTTCGACTATCCACTTTCCAGATAAATAAAGTTAAATCTTTTGTCTCTTTGATGACCACTTTTGTTACCCTTTTTAACAGAAAACCTTGTGATTGTCATTTTCACCCATTAATCCATGGATTAACATGTCATATGTCCTATTTGCATACACTTACATGAGAAAAAGGCACCAGAAGGTCATCTTTATGTCCATCTTTTCAACCTCATTTCATGATTATAGCCATTTGAATTCTAAGCATCCATGATAAGCAATGACTTGTTTTTTTAGCTACACATACACTTTACATCAACAAGCTGGGAAAAGGTGATTTCTTTGGGGGAGGTGAATGAATATTTAGAGTAAAACACATATCAGTATTGTTGTTTTACTGTAAACAGAAATTTGACCAAAAAAACAAGAAATGTGAACTGTATGAAATTTCTTACTGCATTCTTGTTAGTGTTTCATTAATTCAATCCATGTGGCATCAAAATAATTAATTCCCAAGTTAAAGGAGGAACTTTAATCACGTGTAAGAGCTTTAAATGGCTAGAATGTAAACTTGTCAACCAGAGAGAAACTAATATGTGTTTTTATCATGAAATACAATTTAATTACATTTCTCATTATAAATAGCAATGGATTAACCAAAAAAATTTGAAAAGGAAATGATGTCGACAAGACATCAGGATATTGATAGGCCCTCCTCGTCTGCTTAATTAATTTTCCTTAGAAACTACCCTTAACCCACTTGATAACCAATTCTCATATTCTACTCTTGACTCTTAAATATGTGAGAAGTGATGATTTAAATGTAGTTTTTTTTTTTCAATTTAAGCCAGCTAGATGTCCAAGATTCTTTGACTAATCAAATAGAAACATATCTAGAGGAACTTTAACTTGGTAAATTCGACTTATGAGTTTCCTTGCAATGTTATTCTTGCTCATTACAGGGTAATTTACCTTTTTAATCTCTTAACACTATTATTCTTACTCATTTTTATTTTTATTTTATAATTTCAAATTGTTGAACCCATCATCACATCACATTACTTATTTGTATTTGGAGTTGCCAAGTTTTTGGGTTGTGCATATTGCTCCTCCAGGTTTGTCAATGCAGCTTAAAACTTTTAATTAATTTTGAAAGATAATTTGGTTTATAAAAAAAGTGCATGGTAATTAAATATTGGCCTTTGTTTGCTAATAATGGTGTAATTTGTCTCCAAAGTGTTTTTTTTTTTATATTGCACTTATTTAAAAGAGAAGCTGTAATATTTATGTTATGGCATTCATCGACCATAGATTAGATATGCATAATTTTATTTTAGTTTGTCAGTATTTCGTTGTTTAATGTGACAATCTTAAGTAATAAATTATTGATGAAATAAATATTTAATAGTTGGTTAAAAAACAATTATGGCATATGCTTGCATGAAAACTTCAACACTCCACTTGATAACCAATTTTCACATTATACTCTTGACTCAACACTCCACTTGATAACCAATTTTCACATTATACTCTTGACTCCTAACTACGTGAGAAGCAACGATTTAAATGTAGGTTTTTTTTCAATTTAAACCAGTTAGATGTTTAGGATTCTTTAACTAATCAAATAGAAACAAATCTGGAGGAACTTTAACTTGGGAAATTTGACTTATGAGTCTCCTTGCAATGTGATTCTTGCTCATTACATGTTAATTTAATTTTTTAATTTCTTAACACTATTATTCTTACTCATTTTTATTTTTATTTTTCTAATTTTGTATTTTTGAACCCATCATCATCACATTACTTACTTGCATTTGGAGTTGCCAAGTTTTTGGGTTATGCATATTGGTCCTTCAGGTTTGTGAATGTAGCTTAAAACTTTTTATTAATTTTGGAATTACAAAAGATCCAGACACATTTAATGATAATAATGATAATAATATTAATAATAATCCTTTTCTATTTTTACTTATGCTTCAATTCAATTACATTTGCTCATTGATTGTTATTATCTTCTTTTTTTTTTGTGATAGCGCAACAATGTCAATAAGTCTACTATACACGTCCACCTGATAATAAATCTTCTGAATGATGGGCAGTAATTAAGACAACTGCTAGAAGTCGCTATAACGTTTACATGAGTGAATTTATTGAAGATGATAACAATATGAGATCATTTGATGTCGCTCAGTCATATGAGATTTCTCAACCATGTCGTGTCCTTCCTACTCAAACACTTGATGATCCAAATATAATTGTTGAAGCATCATATTATACAGAAATCAACCATTGTGAATTGCTTCAGTTACAAGCAAATTCGGTAGAAGTTGAAAGAGTTTCAGATGAAGAATTTGATGATGATGTTAATGACGATTACGATGATGATGATGTTAATGGTGATTACGATGATGATGATGATGAGCAACATGATGATGATAGATTGTAAAATTTATTTTTTATTTATTGTATTTGGACTTATTTTTAAGTGATGTAAGTTATGTTTGTATTAATGGTATTAATTAAAAATAATTATTTTGTTCATTTTTATTTTTTTATTGTATTAATTAGTTCATATTCAATAATTAAAAATAATTCAGTTATATTTATTCTATAATGTTGTTTATTGATGTTAATTGTTTATTCTAGTTCAGATATCTAACATGCCTCGACGTGGTTCTATATTAGGTTCCAGGAGTAATAGGACCATTTCATCTAGATCAAATGACCCTTCATTTGGGCCGAATAGCCAAGCATCCATTTCTCATCAACCTATTCATCATGAGTTGCATGATTGCTATAATCCTACTTGGAATGCACATCATACTCGGCAAGATTATGGAAGCAGGGATGATTATCAATCGTATAAGGGTTTTCGCTTTCAAGATTTACTTCAAACTCAAGAAGGTTTCCCTCAAGATCTCCCATATACTTTTGGAGGATGTAATGTTGATGGGGGTTATTATGGTTGGAGGGGCAAGGATGTTAGGAGAGGTGAGAGAGTTGAGGAAGATGGAGGAGAACAATATGAGAGAGTAGATATTGATAATGATGAAGATGAGGGAGATGATGTTAATGCAAGAGAATTAGGTGATAAGGGAGATTATTATAATGTTAGAGATTTAGAGGATCGAGATGACATCTCATCAATCCATGGTTCAACATCTTCTCCATTTAATCATGAGCAATGGTTTCAAAACAAGGGTTTTGACACACATAAGGACCCAATTACAAAAAAAAAAAAGAGTGCTTCATTTATATGGAACAACAGAGTAAGTTGAAATTTATAAAGTTATAATGTTTCATAATTATTTTTTAAGCTTTATTAATTTTATGAATCTTTGTCATTTTTTTAAGCTTCAATAACTCATCGTGTAGGCATGAGATCGGACTTATTTTGAGGTCAAATTTTAAAGGACAATGGCATAATTGGGGAAACATTTATTCAACTTATAGGGATGAACTCTTTAAAGAGTTTAATGTATGAGATTATACATTTTTATTTTAGACATAATTATATGCTAATGAAATCAACTAGCATTGTAGGAGTGGGCATATGTAATAAGACAATATGACTCTATGAACTCTTTAAAGAGTTTAAAGTATGAGATTATACATTTTTATTTTAGACATAATTATGTGTTGATGAAATCAACTAGCATTGTAAGACTGGGCATATGTAATAGGACAATATGACTCTTAATCTTAATATTGTATTCATTTAGTCTAAATGCATGTATATAGTTAGTTAGCATTTATCACTCTTTAGTGATGAAATTGATTATCTTTCGAATTGTTTTAGTAATACTTTTATGTTGACTTATTAATTGATATTATAAGACTTAAATATATTGATAAATATAAGTATTGAGAGATTGTTTAATGAATGGGATGTGATCCAGGATGATTGGATCAAGATGGAAGTTGTAATGACCAATAAAAATAGAGAAAACTTTGCCGAAATTCTAAAAAAAAATTCATAATCTTAGATATATTATTCAATACTTGATATTAGTAAAGAAATGTTTGAAATTTTATGACATTATATTTGAAGATGTTACATTCTTTTTTTTTTATGCACACCATATCTTAGATGCAAGGAGTATTACTATAGTAAAAAAAAGTTTTTTTATGGAAGTGAATACCAAAATGAAGTACGAACCTCTTAGATACAATTAATGTAAAGAATAATTTTTTAGGGAAGTGAAGACTGAAAAGAAGGAATTAAAGGAATTTCCAGTGAAGGCATTAAGTTTGTTTGACCATTTCATTGATTGAAAACATAAATTAATATATAATTGTTTTTGCATCTCTCACGACTTTAATTAGGTTAGAACATTTAATGTTACTATGATATAAGACAAATTAATTCTATTTTAAGAATATATTAAGAAATGGTAAGGTATATACCAAAAAAATATTATAATAATTAGAATATATAACATTAAATTCCATTTTATGTAGTTAAGAAGTTTTTATTTTAACAATATTTTTTGTTCATCTTTTTTACTACCGATTGTGTGATTGTAATTATAAAGGCTAGTTAACAACTATGTTGAACTTTGTTTTTTTTTTATAGAAAAAATATATATTTTCTGAGGATGATGAACCAATTATTCGTAAGATTTGGGAACATAAGGCTAGAATTGCTTTGAACCAGCAGTTGACACGAGCTCGTAAAAGAGCTATATCAAACAGAAATACCACAAATATTATGGATTGCATTAATAAAGGTCCAGTTTGGATACACAATGATGATTGCAATCAAATGATTAAAGAAAATTGGTCCACCCCTGAATTTCAAAGGAGATCAAAATCCGCAAGAAATAATTGGCTAACTGAAACAGATGGTAAATAAGCACTCATTCTGGACGTATGGTGTCATTTGCATCATATCGAGCTAGCATGGTGAGAATTGTTTATATTTGTTATAATGGACTTCAAATTTTTATATTTATATTTTCTAATATTTTTTGTTTGTTGATAGCAAGAAAAAGTAGGTGGAAAAGAATCTCTATGAGATGATGTGTTTTCGGTGTTGCATCAGAGTGCCAAACAGCCTGAAACATTCATAGATAACAAGTCTAAAAAAGTTATAAGTATTTTTTATGTAATTTAATTATTATTTAAAATTAAAATGAATTTATAATTATATTTAATTTTATTGTAAGAGAATTACTAAAGAGAGATGATTTCAAGATATGGAACTAATCGGGAAAATCATCATTCATTTGATGGAGCAGCTTGGTGTGTGACTATAAGAGGAGTTACAAAGGGTATAATATATGGTGCACCTGGTATGCCAAAATCCATGGTTAGTACGAGTGCTTCATCACAATCCTATACGATAGAGTCAACACCTCCTAGCTCATCAATTCAGACATTGAAAAAGCAAATAAAGGAAAGAGATGATCATATTTTATCACTATAATAGGAGATGACTTCAATCAAAAAATTTCTTAGTAATATGGGATACTAAGCTTAGGCATAAAATATGGACAAAGGTATGTCGGCACCTATGACTTCATTTATGCCGTCACATGTGGCTCCACAGATGACGACACTTATGTATCCCCTGTCTAATCCAGTATATCGACCTAGGCCTCAACCATCATATACCAGTCCCACTTTATAAGGGTCAGCATTGTTTTGGTTTGTTTCCACCACCACCCCAACCACCACCTTTATGATATAACATATTTATTAAATTGTGACTTATGTATTTTGATGTAAGTTTAACGAGATTTAGAAATTTATTTTTATTTGACTTATTATTTTTTATGAAATAATTTCTAGTATTAATTTATGTTCTGTATATATTTATCTATAATTTTTGAAATATCCACAAATAATTCAAAAATATTCAATAAATGGGAAAAATAATTTAAAAAGTTCATGTTTTAAAAAATAGTTATTGGACAAATCAACAACGAATCAACAACAAAATTTCCATTGCTAATTAGCAACGGATCAACAACGCAATATCCGTTGCTGATTTATACAATCAGCAACTGAATTTCAGCAATGGATAATTTGTTACTAAACAAATCAGCAATTGATAATCCATTACTAAAAAATTAGCATATATTATTTGCATATGAAATTATATGTTACTAATTCCGTTGTTGAGTTTTATCAGCAACATATTTTAATATTTTCTGCAACGGACCACTTAGTTTCTAATTGGCTCCTTTTTTATATGGTATTGGACACCATTAATGTATCTATTAAGGATGATGCTTTTATTTATGATGTTCAAAGTTCTAACGACAACGTATTCATTCAAACATTTATGGCACAATGAAAGTGAGGGCAAGACATGGTGCAATTATTTCATCATATTTATAGATGATTTCACATGATTTGGTCTTTTTTTTTTTATCTCACACAAGTCTGAAGCATTGAACTGCTTCATTCGATACACCAAGTTGGTGGAGAATAAATTAAATACAAAGATCAAAGCTTTGAGAATTAATTGAGGACGTGAATATTTATCTGAACAATTTAAAACAAATGTGATGAAAATGGTATAACTAGACAGCTAATTATTCATTATACTTCGCAACAAAATGGTATAGCAGAAAGGAGGAATAAGACCCTATTTGACATGGTTAGGTCAATGATGGCGCATGTTAACTTACCAATTTCTTTTTGGGGAGATGCATTGTTGACTGCTGACTACATACTTAATCTTGTGCCCTTCAAATCGGTCTCATCCACCCCTTATGAACTAAGGAATAACAAAAAAACCTAATCTAGGTTATTTACATTCATAGGGGTGTGTAGCTTATATTCACAATAAATCTCATGAATATAGAAAACTTGGTTCTAGGGGGAAGAAATGTATCTTTATAAGATATTCTAAACATTCCAATGGATTTATATTTATTGGCGAAAAAACTGACGGAAGAGTGATGAAGATTGAGTCGCATGATGTTGTTTTCTTAGAAAATGACTTTCCATCAATAGGTGAGGTTAATAAAGTTTTTCAATTATATAAAATAAAAGATCTAAACAATTACGTAATAGTAGGAGTGATATTTTATCTATTCTTACACTTATGGCGTAAGATCATGAGCCATCACAACCTCAAAAAAGCATTTATGAACCAATTTCTCGTTGTTAATTTGAGATTGAGGGGGAAGCGTTCATGATTGCTCCATAAGATGATGAAGAGCCTAAAACATTCAATTAGGCTCTATTTGATCCTAAAGCAAGAGAATGGATTAAAGCTATGGAAGAAGAAATGGAGTTGATAAAAACTAATCAAGTCTGGACTTGGTCGATTTACTGACAAAATGAAAGTCCATTAGAAATAAATAGGTTCTTAAAATTAAACTTAAGACGAATGGGTCAATAGAACATTATAATGCTCGACTAGTAGCACAAGACTACACTCAAGAAGAGGCAATCAATTATGAAGATACATTCTCATTGGTTATAAAGATTACTTCAGTATGGAGAACTAAGTAAGGAGATCTATATGGATCAACCTTTAAGATTCGAGTTTAAAGGACAAAAGCACAAAGTTTGCAAGCTCAAAAGATCCATGTATGGTCTTAAGCAAGCTTCTAGACAATGAAATGTCAAGTTTCATCAAGCTATCCTTAAGAATGGTTTTATGATGATGGAAGAAGATCATGAGTGTATTTAAAACATTCTAACAATAATTTTATAATATTGTCCTTATATGTTGAAGACATCTTAATTGTAACACCCCAAACTTTTAAGGTAAAATTCACACAATCATCAAGTTAAAAATGAGAAAAAAATCCCATGAAATTATTTTTTTAAATTAAGAAATAACTATTAATTAACCATCATAATTGCATTCATACATTAACATAATGTAAATTCTAAATTTCAATTTATTACACTAATTTAAATTTCGAGTCTTAACCACACATACACACATATACGAATTGTTTTCATTGCCTTCATAATTGAATATTTTGTAATAAAAAACAATTCAAAAAAAAAAGTTACCAATTTACAAGTTTTAGGTGGTTCAACATAATGGATTCCAAAAACTGTTTAGTAGTTTGAGTATAACTTGAGCTATATAACTCGGTTTTATATGTGGTTTGTTTTTTTTGAATGCTAAAACATGGGTCTCCAACTTTTATGGAGATGAATAAACCTAGTTTTTCATTTACATGCCTAAATTCACAAATTTCAGAAACCTAAAAATTTGTCATATTGATTCCCTGTTTTGACCTATCTTCGATGTTTCTTCTATATTTAGTGTTTTATCACTCCAATTTAAGCAAGGTTAATTTCATTTGAAAAGTAACATCCATGTCTACAACTTTCATGAGGAAATTATCTCAAATTCTGTCATCTTAGCATTCAAATATTAGTAGAGAAATTGAGAGACAACCTGACCAGTTTTAATTTGTATGTTGAACAAGTATAAACACAAAATACCTCCACCTATCATTATTTAACAAAGTTCTTAAACCTATACTAAGGTATTCTAAAATCTCAATTATTAAAGGAAAACACAAAACAAATTCAAGTAACTTAATAAGAGAGCTTGTTACTTTTTATTACAAAGAAAATGAGTTAAGAAATTCAGAACTTTCTTCTTCCCGGTCCTTCCTTCTTCTAACCCTTCCCTTTAGTAATTCTCTAGGTTTTCTCAAAGTTTTCTTCCTAAATCTTACTTGACACACTCATAGCTCACTTACTCTCACTTTTCTTTGGATTTAAATGATGAATTTACAAGGTTTCCTCTCAATTGTTTTTTTTCTCTCCTCTTTCTTCCTCTTCTTTGTTGGCCATTACTGTAGGAATTTTTAGAGATTTCTTCTTATTTATAATTATGTTCTTTACTTATTTGCATTTTACCCCCTCTTACTTTAGTTATTCACACCCTAGTCCTTCATGTTTTCCTTATTTCTCTTTTAACCTCTCATATTTACTTCTATTTCCACATTGACCCCACCATTTCTTTATTTAATACATTGACCCTACTACTTCTCTTTCTCTTTACTAACTCCTTACTCCTTTATTATTCTCTTTAATTTCACCCATCTCATTAAATAACTTCTTTTTTAATCTAATTAATTTGTTCAATTTAATCCTTTCTTTATATCCATTGTATTTTATTTTATTTTATTTTACTAAATCAAGATGAGATTATTTTATCTGAGGTTTACATTAATAGCTGAAAATAGCAAAGAGATGATTGATACTACTAAAAAGTAGTTGTCATCAAACTTTGAAATGAAAAACATGAGTGAGGCCATTTATGTTCTTAGTGTGAAAATCATAAGAGATCGCGCTAAAAGGCTTTGGGTTTATCTCAAGAGACTTTACATCAAAAAGATATTATAGCACTATCACATGCAAGATAGCAAACCGATAGACACCTCTGTTGATAAGAGCTTGAGCTTGAGTCGTGATAAATGTCCCAAGACTCTAGGAAAAAAAAAGAAAATGTATAGAGTACCTTATGTTAGTGTCGTCGGTAATTTGATGTATGCAATGATATGCAAACATCTCGATATATGTTATGCCATTGGATTGGTTAGGCAATATCAATCAAACCCTAGTCAGAAACACTAGATAGCAGTCAAAAGGATGCTATGATATCTGAAAGGAACTTCGAATTACATGTTATGTTATCAAGGAAAGAAAGTTTACGATTGATTGGTTACTCTGATGCTGATTTAGGAGGAGATGTCGACTAGTCCAAATCAACTTTAGGATTTGTTTTCTTGCTTAATGATAGTGCAAAACTATGGAGCAGCAAGAAACAATCTTGCACAGCCTTATTTACAATGGAGGCTGAGTATGTAGCTTGTTCCACAACAACATAAGATGCTGTTTGGTTAAAGAGTTTCCTACATCACTTGAAAATTGTTAAACCTAGTGACAATTTATTGTGATAACACTGTTGCAGTAGCTATAGCCAAAGATCCAAAATACTATGGAAAGACCAAACACATTAAGATGAGATATCACAACATTAGAGATGTAATTACTGAATATGATGTGATCTTAAAACACATTTCTATAAATTCTATGGTTACAGATCCACTCACAAAACCAATAGTAAGGTGATTAGAACTTAAAAGTGCATTTTATCAAGGTTTTATATCATCATTTTGCACTTGAAGTATCAATAACTCCTTAACTAAAGCATGTTTTATAATAACATATCTAATTATATAAGATACCTTTAATTTATGGTAAATGTTCATCTTAAATGCAGGCCTATCACATAAATAAAAGAATTGATTGATTAGTTGAAGTACTGAAATTGAAAGGACAAAGAGATGGCCAAACTTAGAAAAGAGATGCTGGTGCAGTCTAAACTGGAACACTATTCGGTAATTGAGTCATATCTGGTGCTGTAGATCTTGGATTTAGATCCATTTTATATGGATAGAAAGATAAGACATAGGCCTACAACTTTCATGTAGAGCCTAATATTTAAAAAGGCTGTTTTCAAGTCCAAATTGTAGCAACAACGGAGAAGTCCGAATCTGTCCTGCAGCCCAGACACTATTCAGTGTTTAGCCCATATCTCGAGTTCTAGAAGTCCAAATGACCTCATCTTTTTTTCCCTAGAAAGCTGAGACAATTTTCTAGAACCTTTATAGGAGAATCTATTCAAATCCTAATGTTATCAATGATGTTTTTGGCAGACAAGAAGATAAGGATTGTCACCAAGTCAAAATGTGGTCACCCACTCATCAATTAGTCAACAAATCAATAGTTCCAAATTTTAGCCTATAAAAGGAGGCATTTGCCATGTATTTAGGTATCTTGGTGTTCAGATCAAGATCATGCTCTTGCTCTCTCTTTTGTAATACTTAAGTTTTGTTTATATTAATCTCTTGTTTATGCCTTTCATTTCCTTTTCTTTACTTAGTTAACTTCTTTCTCATTTATGTTCTTATCTTGTTTATTTATGTTTTTGTCTTTCATTATATCTAGCTAGGTTAATTATGTCAAGGTGAAAAGGGTACACTGATGGTGTAAGAATAAGTATAATATAAACTCAACATGGACCTTAATGTTGGATATTAACATGCTTTATATTTGTTATCTTGTTCACTTTTAATATTTTGCTTGTTAAATGGTTAATCTAGATTTATGTTGTATAACACTTGGTACAACAAATACTTGGCACTTTCATAGCCCATAGTGTATGGTATAACCGACACCTGAGCTATGAAAGGAACTTGATTTGTTGTTAACATAAGTTATAATCATGAATGCCTGACAACATTTACAAGTATTAGCATTATTCGAATAAGATAACTAATGTAATCATGTTAACAATTTATAATCTGATTGGAACCTCCTCTGTGTGTGGTTTCCAATTGAATAATAAGAGTTTATACTATACTTGTTTGAAATACCATTAGTGAATCCTCTAACCTTGACATTTGTTGTTATCATTGTTTAATCCTTACGTTAATCTTCCATCTCAAGTTCTCATCAACTTCTTCTTCTTCTTAATCTTTATTATTATCATTATTAATAGTATTATTGGTATTATTATTATTATTACTACTACTATTACTACTACTATTATTATTATTACTACTACTACTACTACTAGTATTATTGTTATTGTTATTGTTATTGTTATTGTTATTGTTATTGTTATTGTTGCTTATAATTTATACAATTAACCTCCCTGTGGTTCAACCCCGGTCTTGCCGTGTTATTTATTACTTCGACACTCCTGCACTTGGGAGAAGACATCAATCTTTTGGTCGTGTCATAAGGCATATATTTGCTAGATATGTGAGATCCATTGGCCTATGTAGAATGTAATTGATAATATAACTAGTTTTAAAGATCATATGAATGCTTACAATGATTGAATAATGAATAAATGTCATTAGTATATTATTTTATTTATTATTCATTTTATGGAATATAGTATGAGTATTGTATAGTACAATTTGTTAAAGTAAGTCGATAGACTAAAATTGACTCACTCACATGAACAATCACCTTTAGCGTTTGTAAGGTGAATAGAGATGAGATTATTTGAGTTTTAATGCTCAATAAGCGTCTTCGGCATAGTAAGAGCAATTTTAACTTAAAATAATTATTAAGAAGTCATATTAGTTAAGATAAAGATAAGGTTCTTGAATAAAAGAATTGACATGAATGAATCCCCACCATTCATATGTTTATTATGATTGAAGTCGATATGAAATTATTCATCTGACACTAATGACAGTGAGCAAATGAGATTTTCTAAGTTGATGTCTATATTTTTTTTGCGACAAGATTATGACTTATATGGTGTATTTCTTCTAACAATGAGAGCAACGACATACACTATTTGTCTTTAGATAAGAAAAGAGTAAGGTCCACTATAGTATGTATTTCATACTACGTGTGCTAACGACTATTACAAGAATAAAGAATGGATCCCTATTTCTTTATTATGTGAGTCTTGGAATAATAACAATTAATCACTTTGAATATGCTCATTACCTTGATTGGATAATGATTTAAGGAATGGTTTCAAGAAAAATCAATTTCTCTTTTCCTTCTCTTTCAAATCCTAGCTTATAAATCTTCCTTAAAACAACCCTCCTACACTAAATCACCTCTCTTAATTGACTAACTAGGTTTTAATCATCCCTAGTGTTGTGACATGCACAGTGTCACGTGATAGAGTTGCCTTCTAAAAATTAAAGGGGGTTTTGAGTTTAATCATAAAGTTATGATTATGGAGTTTAGGAGTCACCACATAGTATTATGGTCACTAGGAAACCTAATGATCTGTGAGAGTTTGGGTAAGAGGACTAGTTGTGCAAAAGAAAGATGTATCCCCTAATACAACCTACTTAAAGTAAGTTGCATTGCTTGTCGATTGTTTTTCTAGGTCATGTTTCTATTCGTTGGTCTCATCTAAGGTTCAAGGTAGATCTTCTTTCGTGAGGAAGTCTCTATCTTATTGGATAAAGTCCTAACTATTCTAAGGTCCATATTTAACATCGCATTTATTTCTTAGATATAGTTAATTCCTAACATTTAGAATAACAAACTAATTATTGTGGGATTTTTGGTATTTTGGTCAAACCCTAATAGATAATCATAAACCAGTTATGATATCCATTTCATATTTAAAACATGATAAAAATGTGATTTTATTCTTTTTAGGAAATATGCATAAGAAACCTTTACGATTTAGTTGTATGCACGAAAACAAAACATCTTTCTTTTGTTTTTTGAAAATTAAGTTGTTAAAGTTGTTTATCAAATGATGGGTAACTTCAATGTTAACATGCCATGCTCACTCCATCAAATGTTGGATGGGTTGGTTAAGGATAATGTTAGCTTGATGATTTAGTTGAGGAAGTTATGGAAGAAACTAACTATCAAATCTCTTGAAGCACTACGGCACAATGTGACAAGGCTTATCACACAACTAACCCCAAAGATTATTGTAGTTATTATTTAGACATGAATTATTTTGAAAAATTACCTCTACTATAAGAATAAGATTAGCCACGACCCTTGCCTGGAGTTATTGTCATGACCACGATATCTAAAAAAAGTTATTGTTTGGTAGAAACATTAACTGAATGAGTAGAAAACAATAGAGCTTGTTGATGATGTGCACATATGCCTCTCAAGTGAGAAACATGGAGTACACCTTTTCTAAAATGACATTTTTATACTCGGGTCCTAGACCTGCGAGAAGATATGATGATCTTATCACATTTTAGAGCTTGACTTGCTAGGGCGAGGTTGTCAAAAAGCTTATTCACATACGTGAAATAGTTTGTTACAAACAATGTAAATTTTTGAGTAGTAGTAAGCTGCAAACAGGTATGGATGGCCTTGGTTTTGGACTGTATAGCAAAAATAGTGTGGAGAAATGTCTAGACAGCTTGAAAAGTATTATATTACGCTACTTGTACAAACACCTCATCATTGAGAGAAGTAGTAACACAAATGAGAATAAGATTATCTTGGGTTTCCTAGAAATCAAAGTTTGGGTTAGGTTGCATAGCACTACAAAGGATTTCCTTCTAAGACATTTTAATGGTCCCACTAACATAGATAAAAACATTTTGACTCTTAAGATGAGGAAGCATAATAGCTCTTCAATTGGGAAAGTTGGTGTAAGTAATCTTAATAATATTGATTTTTAAAAAGGATTGAAAACATGTAGAAGATTGGTAGTGTTAATGGAAATAAAGGAAGAATTAAGGGAGAGGGCCATGATGTCTATATAAATGAAGGAGAAAGAAGTTTAGGAAAGCGTTATTATGGCTTAAACAAAATAGAGAAATTTAGGAAAGGGCGTAAGTCATCTTGACTCTGATACCATGTAAAATTTTAACATACATATAAGCTAGAAGAATTTTTTGTTTTCAATAATAAAAACTATGTATAAATTGTGTGAATATATAGTACAACTATAAGTAACGAACTCCAATAAAGGTTTTATAAAAAATTCAAAATTATGCTATAATGTGTGTAACAAAAACAAAGATAAAGGTTTAAGATTATTTGGCCTCATTTTTAGTAATGGGAGAATCTCTTACTTGATCATTAGAACTTGATTCAATGCATTATTTTTAACATCTTTGTGTGTGCCTTCCTATTATGAATCTCTAATGCAGGACAATGAGAGATTTGAAGTGAATAAAAGAAGCAAAAGAAAGAAATGAAATAAGTAGAAGAAAATGAGCTAGAGAAGAGAAGAGAAAAGTTAAATAAGAGAAAAAAAGTAGGAGGAAAGAAATCAATTCTGTAACTTTTTTAATCAATTCATCAAAACTTACTACAATTTCAAAATTACATATAAATAATAAAACCCTAAAACAACCAACAATTAGGCTTTTAGCCTTTTAAATCAAATTGTCCAACTAAATAACATAAATAAAGCCTAATTAATAAACCCAAATAAAAAAACAATAATACAGGCTTAGACGTGCTCAGTCTCCTAACTAGAGGGTAACAAATAGGACTATCCTTCATTCTCCATTCCATACATATATATAACTTATTATCTAATTCTGGTTTCTTCATCAACTCTTTTAGGATTGGAGAAGCTTGACCCCATCAAGTGTAGTTCAAGACGACTCCAATAATGTTTATAAAGATCATGATTAAGTTGTTATGATGTCTCTCTAGTAATATGTATAGTTCGACTTTAGTTGTCTTTCCCATGAACTAGGATTCGTTACACCTCACATTCATTAGTAAAAATAACTTATTCTTCCAAAATAGCATTGTTATGTTCCTTTTATGCCAATGATAAGAGAAATAGGGTATGGGTTTCAAAAGGATCACCAAGGTAAGTTGTTGTCTTTTAAATATAACAAGGTCTTTTATATTAAAAGTAGAGCAAATATCAAAGTTTGGTGGCAGTTCAAAGAAAGTATTTAACCATTTATAACACTTTGAATAGTTTAGCACTACTTGCATGTAAACTTTGATTAGTTTCCAAAAGACATCGTCCATGTGTAATTTGTATTATAAAATAATCTTCAACATTAAATGCATCTATACTATGTAAATCACCTTCAAGTTTGTATTATTCATTACTTTTTTGAATTTGTTTTATAATCTCAAGACGTAAATTATGAATTTCATATAAAATATACTCAGTTGACTCAGACATCTTAGCATAAAAAGACATTAGAAAAAGACCTACATGTTTCCTAGGTTTGTAAACATGAATACTAAATGACTGGGGTGTGGAATGGAATAAACACTATTTAAAACTTGAGTGGATATGGATTGGACACAACCTAGTAAACTAGGATTATCTTCACCTTACTCATCATGTATAAGGGATCAGGAAATTTAACATATCGTTTAAAATCTATTACATTTTAGATGTCAAACATATAAGATAAGGAAATAGGGAACTTAGAAGAGCAAATATCTAGAAACTTTTCTAACAATATACTTAACTCCTCAGGTGATTCCATTAAGAGAATTTTTTGAAACTTTCTCTATAACTAAAGCAAAAATAATAGAATTTTTCTTAACCTTCTTCTCAAACTCATTTGGACTCAATGTTAAGTCCCTTTTCTTTCACATCATCTTTATCCAAGTCACTAAAATCCTTAAATCAGGCTCTTACACTTTTTCACTTTAATCTTTCTTTTCACTCATATCCTTACGTTCCTTGATAACTAGGGGTTTAGTGGTACAATTAACTACAATATGATTGAAACCTTGATATTTAACACTATAAACCTTTAAACTCATCATAAACACTTCATTGATGATTCATTTGATGCTATTTTTTTTCTATAAAATTAGGCACTATTAGTATTGGGTATATGGGGTGAATCACCTAACAAACTGATTAGTACATAAAAGTGCATTTTTATCAAGGTTTTCTATCATCATTTTGCACTTGAAGTATCAATAATTTCTTAACTAAAGCATGTTTTATAATAATATATCTAATAATATAATATACCTTTAATTTATGGTAAATGTTCATCTTAAATGCAGGCCTATCACATAAATGAAAGAATTGATTGATGAGTTGAAGTACTGAAATTGAAAGGACAAAGAGATGGGCAAACTTAGAAAAGAGATGATTGGTGCAGTCCAAACTTGAACACTGTTCGGTAATCGGGTGATATCTGGAGCTGCAGATCTTAGATTTAGGTCTATTTTATATGGATGGAAAGATAAGACATAGGCCTACAACTTTCATGTGGAGCCCAAGATTTAAAAAGGTCGTTTTCAAGTCCAAATTGCAGCAACAACAAAGAAGTCTGAATCTGTCCTGCAGCCCAGACACTGTTTAGTGTTCAGCCCATATCTCGAGTTCTAGAAGTCCAAATGATCTCAAATTTTTAACCTGGAAATATGAGACAATTCTCTAGAACTTTCATGATTTAAGTTTGTTCAAATTATGATGTCATCAATGACGTTTTTGGCAGACAAGAAGATAAGGATTGTCACCAAGTCAAGATGTGGCCACTCACTCATCAATTAGTCAACAAATCAATAGTTCCGAATTTTGGCCTATAAAAGGAGGCATTTGCCATGTATTTAGGCATCTTGGTATTCAGATCAAGATCATGCTCTTGCTCTCTCTTTATATTTTGTAATGCTTTAGTTTTGCTTATATTAATTTCTTGCTTATGCTTTTCATTTCCTTTCCTTGTTTATTTATGTTTCTTTCTTTCATTATGTGTTGCTAAGTTAATTATGTCAAGGTGAAAAGGGTACACTAATGGTGTAAGAATAAGTATAATATAAACTCAATATGGACCTTAATGTTGGATATTAACATGCTTTATATTTGTTATCTTGTTCACTTTTAATACTTTGCTTGTTAAATGGTTAATCTAGATTTATGTTGTATAACACTTGGTACAACAAATACTTGGCACTTTCATAGCCCATATTGTATGGTATAACCGACACCGAGCTATGAAAGGAACTTGATTTGTTGTTAACATAAGTTATAATCATGAATGCCTGACAACATTTACAAGTATTAGCATTATTCGAATAAGATAACTAATGTAATCATGTTAACAATTTATAATCTGATTGGAACCTCCTTTGTGTGTGGTTTCCAATTGAATAATAAAAGTTTATACTATACTTGTTTGAAATACCATTAGTGGATCCTCTAACCTTGACATGTGTTGTTATCATTGTTGAATCTTTACGTTAATCTTCCATCTCAAAGTTCTCATCAACTTCTTTATTATTATTATTATTATTATTATTATTATTATTATTATTATTATTATTACTATTATTGTTGTTGTTATTGTGTTGCTGTTAACTATAATTTATACAATTAACCTCCTTGTGGTTCGACCCCGGTCTTGCCGGGTTATTTATTACTTCGACACTCCTGCACTTGGGAGAAGACATCAATCTTTTGGTCGTGTCAAGTTTTTGGCGCCGTTGCCGGGGAGGTAAATTCTTGTACAAATTATAGTATTTATTTTATTTTCTCTTTTCTCTTTTCTCTTTTCTCTTTTCTCTTTTCTTGTATCTAACTTTGTTTCTTTTGTTTTGTTTCTTTTTCTATTGTTTTTCTTTTCTTTCTTTTATTCTCTTCCCCGCACGTGCATGAGAGTGTGGTCACGTACATTAAGTGGTAGACTTTGTAGGGTATCCTCATCATTTTCAAAAATATGGCCGAAGAAGATAACCAATCGCTTCATAATGAGAATAATGAGAATATTCAGGTTAGAACACTTAGAGACCACATGAATCCCACAAGAACAAGTGCACCCTCATGCATAGTTTTTCCCCCTGATGCATCTCATTTTAATTTTAAGCCAGGCATTATTCAACTTTTACCTTCTTTTCATGGCTTAGATTTAGAAAATCCATACTTGCATTTAAGGGAATTTGAGGAGGTCTGTAACACCTATAATGACTCAAATTGTAGCATGAACACCATTAGGTTAAAGCTTTTTCCTTTTTCATTAAAAGATAAAGCTAAAACATGGCTACAAAATTTGAGACTCGGGATCCATTCGTGCATGGGATGATATGCAACAACAATTTTTAAAGAAGTTTTTTCCATCCCACAGAACAAACTCTTTCAAAAGACAAATCATCACTTTCACTCAAAAACCAGGAGAAACATTTTACCAATGTTGGGATAGATATCGAGACTTGCTTAATACTTGCCCCCATCATGGTTTTGAAACATGGAGATTAGTTTCACATTTTTATGAAGGATTAACACCTAGAGATAGGCAAATGGTTGAATTGATGTGCAATGGAACTTTTGAGGATAAAGACCCTAATGAAGCCATGGAATACCTAGACTTGCTAGCTGAAAATACGCAAAATTGGGACACTACAGGAACTTATGAGGCACCAAGTAAAACCCAACCTCATACATCTAGTGGAGGTATGTACAACCTTAGGGAAGATCATGACCTCCAAGCCAAGTTTGCATCTTTAGCTAAAAAAAGTCGAGGCATTAGAATTAAAAAAAGAGTGGTCAACTAAAATCGTGTTCAAGACATTGTGTGTCAAATCTGTGAAACCAATGAACATTCAACCCATGACTGTCCAACTTTGCCCTCTTTTAGGGAATGTCTCCATGAACAAGCTCATGCATTAAACAGTTTCCAAAGGCCCAATCATAACCCATACTCGCAAACATACAACCCTGGTTGGAGAAATCACCCAAATTTCAATAGGAAGAGTGATAACAATAATGCACAAACTTCACAACCACCGTTTCAAGCACACCATAATTTCCAAAATTCTCATGGATATGCACCTCCTTATGCTCCCCCCTCCTAGAAGAAATCTTGAGGAAACATTGCATGCATTCATGGAAAAGCAAGAGGCAATTAACACTCAACTTGCTCATAGCATGACAGATTTTAAAGATACTCTTGCAAAATTGACATCTGCTCTCAGTTTCCAAGAGAAAGGTAAGTTTCCATCTCAACCACAACAAAATCCCAAGGGGCAATACAATGCGAATG
The DNA here is from genome assembly GCA_015852605.2 of Populus deltoides. Classification (NCBI taxonomy): domain Eukaryota; kingdom Viridiplantae; phylum Streptophyta; class Magnoliopsida; order Malpighiales; family Salicaceae; genus Populus; species Populus deltoides. The sequence continues at coordinate 13,080,898 of CM027573.2, read as the reverse complement.
CAAGTAGTTCTGGAAGCCAACACATGGATCAAGCCAAATCAGTCATCACTCTTCGCAGTGGTAAGGTTATTGAAAAACCCATTCTTGAACCTTGGGAGAATGATGATGAGTCAATCTCTAAGGGTAAGGAAGGGGTTGAATCTGAACATTGTAAAGAAAAGACTGATTCTTCGCCAGCACTTCCATTTCCTCATGCCATGACTAAACAAAGGAAAGTTAATCACAACTCTGAAATCTTTGAAACTTTCAAGCAGGTAAGGATCAATATACCTTTATTAGATGCTATTAAACAGGTTCCTTCTTATGCTAAATTTTTGAAAGATCTGTGCACTGTGAAGAGAAAATTGAATGTGAAAAAGAAAGCCTTTTTAGCCAAACAAGTAAGTGCCATTCTTCAGAACAATAATGCATTGAAATATAAAGACCCTGGTTGTCCTACGATTTCTTGCTTTATTGGAGAACATAAAATTGAAAGAGCCTTACTTGATCTTGGAGCTAATGTGAATTTACTTCCATATTCAGTTTTTCAAAGTCTCAATCTAGGTGAGTTAAAACCAACTTCTGTAACTCTTTTACTTGCCGATAAATCTGTAAAAGTGCCTAGAGGAATAATTGAAGATGTGTTAGTACAAGTCGATAAATTCATTTACCCTGTGGATTTTATTGTCTTGGATACACAACTTTGTTGAAGCATGTAATTCATTTCCTCGTTATTTTAGGACGTCCGTTTCTTGCAACTTCTAATGCATTGATTAATTGTAGGAATGGACTGATGAAGCTATCTTTTGGAAACATGACATTGGAGATGAATATTTTTAACATTTGCAAGCAACCTGGAGATGATAATGATTTACAAGAAGTAGATTCTATTGAAGAATTAGTTTATGATCAACTTGAATCTACTTTGAGTAATACTGAGCTTGATGAATTTGAAGATTTGCAAATGACTTATTCTCAGGAAGAAATCACGGATGAAAAGGGCATTGAAAATGTTGATGCGAATCTTTTGTCAAGAGTGACAACAGATTCAATATCTGACATCACACCAACTGATGATTACTTTCCTGACAAATCCTTACTTTCTCTTAGTTCAATGCCTCGATTTGCTAAAAATATCAATTTCCTTGCCTCAGGTGATTTGCCAAATCATTGGAGTACCGAAGATAAAGGTAAGTTTTTGAACGAAGTGAAGAAATTTTATTGGGATGACCCTTACTTATTCGAATATTATCCTGATCAAACATTTCGAAGATGCATTCCTGACAATGAGGTAAGTAATGTCATTAAACTTTGTCATTCTGAAGCATGTGGGAATCATTTCTCAAAAAAAAGACAAATGCAAAATCTTACAAAAGGGATTTTATTGGCCCACCATGTTCAAGGACATACATGCATTCCGCAAAACTTGTGAAAATTGTCAAAAAAATTGATATTGGTCAAAAAGTTTTGCTTTATAATTCTCGACTCCATTTATTTCCTGGAAAGCTAAGATCAAGATGGAGCGGTCCATTTATTGAGAAACATGTGTATCCTTATGAGGCCTTTGATATTGAGAATCCAAAGAATGACAATGTTTCTAAGGGAAATGGACATCGTTTGAAAGCTTACTTTGATAATTTTCCTAGTGAAAATGAATCCATTGGTTTGAATGATCCTATAGATAAAGGTTGATTATTTTGTTTTTCTCACATTGTTTTGTGTTTCTTTTTGGTGTGAATTTTGTTTTGTTAGTCTCTCTCACCCCGGTCAAATGGTGGATAACGGTACTCCGTGACTTCAGTCGGTTCTTTCAGTTTCCCATAATAACTGATATCTGTATATAATTGTGCAATTCTTTGCTCTTTCTCCCTTCTCTAAATCTCTTCTCCAATTCTCATTTCAAAATGGACACTATTCTTGAAAAATTGAAAAAGTACTTTCCCGCTCTGCCTCAGAATGCGATTACAAAAATTTACCGTGCTAGGTGTGCAAGATTGAAGTTGTTAATGAATCATGGAATTCCTGAAGATATCCGTTGGTTGATTGAAGCAAAGGTCCGATTATCAGGTGAGTCCTCCAATTCTTTCATCTCACACATGCCTGGAACAGGTAAAAGCACTTTTGCAAAGAAACGTCATACAAAACGACTGAAAGTCTGTCACAGATGTGCCAGATGGACTTGTAATGCAACATGTTGTTCTTTAGGAATGGTATCTATAAACCGTGAAGATAAAATACAATTCATTAAGGATGGCCTGAGTAAGGGGTCTTTAGATAATTTTCTATTGACCCTTGAGACGCATCCTAGTGGAGATGTGCATCGTGCAATTCATGATTTATGGCCCCATTTTCATAAAGAACATGATCGACTTAGTCTTGGGAATCTGACTAAAAAAGACCCTATTTGCCAGTTTTTAAGAAAACTGGATGGGAAGCCTATCCCCGACCCATAGAGGGCGTTTAAGCCGTTCTTGGACGTAAAACCAAGGGAAGATGTGAGCCACAATCACAACTACCTGTACACACACATGCTTTTTCAAAATAAATAATTAAATAAAGAAAGAGAGAAAGAGTGTGTGAGACTCCAGCTGGTCTACATATAGGGGTATGATTGCATCTTCAATTTTTCATCTATAAAATCTTCTCTTCCTTCCCCTCATTTCTACTTAACCCTTACATTAGACAGATATTGAAGTGTGTAGAAATGGCAGGTCCCTCAAGTTATCACATAAAAAATATTTGTGTTTTCGGTGGATCCAGTCCTAGGAAGGAAATAGCATTTTTAGAAGCAGCAAATCATCTTAGTCAGGTCCTAGCTGAGAGAAAGATTCATTTAGTGTATGGGGAGGCACCTTGGGTTAATGGGGGGTGTGGCAATAGCTGCATTTTTAGGAGGTAGTCAAGTTTTGGGGGTCGTCCCCGAAGCTTTAACAAAAGGGGACATCATTAGAAAAACAATTGGAGAGGAACTACAGGTCTCCACAATGTTTGATCGAATGAATACAATGTTTAAACATGCTGATGCCTTCATTGCCTTACCAGGTGGTCTGGGCACATTGGAAGAGATCTTTCATATTTCCTCTTGGGCCCAACTTCACATTCACCATAAACCTATAGGTCTGTTAAATGTTAATGGTTTTTATGATAATTTATTGTCTTTTCTTGATCAAGCTGTGGAACAGGAATTCCTAACATCTTCGGCACGACAAATCATAATCTCTACTGCTACTGCAGAACAAATGATCGACCAACTACAATCTTTCACCCCTGTAATTGATCCTTCCATGAGTCGCATAAATTGGTCAACTAAGGAAAGCCGTAAAAAGCTTAGATTGGACTTGAGCCTTCGTTTGTGAATCCTTGTGTCTTTTGGTTTTATTAATATCATATTATTTTGTGTTGTTATTTCTTATATTTGTTTAAGTGTGTTTCAGGTTTGTCAGTGTTCGTTGTTTCAGGTGATGTCTTCTATACTCTATCTTTCTACCTTATGACATTGAGGACAATGTCTCGTTTTAGTTGGGGGGAGAGGGTAGTAGTTGACATAAAATAAAAAAAAAAAACTAACCAACTAACTGCTTTTGTTTTTAAAACCATTTGGCAAAACTGTTATTACTAGGATGGCAGAGTAAGGAGGAATTTTATTGACTCTTGAGACGCATCTTAGTAAACATTTTCTAATGGTTATTTGCAATATTCATAACAAGGCCTATTAGAATACTTCTTGAAATATTCAGGTTTACAAACTCTCGCATTATTATCACTTGATCCTGCTCATATACTCATTTAACAAGTATTCTTAAACCTTTATTTTCACACACACACTTTAACATATGATTGTGGGTTGCACATTGGATTATTACATTATTTATGTTCTTTTGTTAAAGGTAACAACTAAGGGATAGGGATAGTATATAATTTTCAAAAAAAAAAACAGAAAAAAAGAGAAAAAATAAAAATAAAAAATTGATGATAATAAAAACGTAGATAAGTTTGGTTTCGTAGCCTCCCTAACTTAAGCAATTAAGCCCGAAGGGGTGTTTTAACACCTAATACCCTAAAGTCAACTGACTTGGGAGCTATTGGCCCAAAGCTTGTTACATGGGTTAAGGAGAAAAGCTTAAGGGAATCAAACATTGCACTATCTACGTATCAGTATCTGCAACCCGAGTTACTAAGCTCGTAGGGGTGTCTCAACACCTAATGCCCTAAGACCAACTGGTCTGGGAGTCATTAGCTGAAAGCTCGTTACATGGGTTAAAGATGCATTGTGTTTTAAGTATATGTATATATATATTGAAAAAAAAAGAGAAAAAAAAAGAGAAAAAGAAAAAAAAAGAAAAAAAGAAGATAATAATCCCAACCCAAGGAAGTTAACCTTAAACATTAGAACAGAATATTATTTTCTTCCAATAAAAGCCCTATCATCTATGTTTTCATACATTGAGCACATAAAAAGGAAGGTTTAATAATATTTTGTTTAAGAGGTATTGAGCAGATATATAAAATTTAATGAGAGTTTGTTTATCTGGATAGATTAATGGAAGTTGAATGATGAATGCCTTACTTTGTGGAATTTGCAAATAGTTTTTCTATTTTAACGCTTTGATTACTAGGGACTAGTAATAAGCTAGTTGGGGGGTGTGATTAGTACTTAAAAGTGCATTTTTATCAAGGTTTTGTATCATCATTTTGCACTTGAAGTATCAATAATTCCTTAACTAAAGCATGTTTTATAATAACATATCTAATAATATAAGATACCTTTAATTTATGGTAAATGTTCATCTTAAATGCAGGCCTATCACATAAATGAAAGAATTGATTGATGAGTTGAAGTACTGAAATTGAAAGGACAAAGAGATGGGCAAACTTAGAAAAGAGATGATTGGTGCAGTCCAAACTTGAACACTGTTCGGTAATCGGGTGATATCTGGAGCTGCAGATCTTGGATTTAGGTCTATTTTATATGGATGGAAAGATAAGACATAGGCCTACAACTTTCATGTGGAGCCCAAGATTTAAAAAGGTCGTTTTCAAGTCCAAATTGCAGCAACAACAAAGAAGTCCGAATCTGTCCTGCAGCCCAAACACTGTTTAGTGTTCAGTCCATATCTCGAGTTCTAGAAGTCCAAATGATCTCAAATTTTTAACCTGGAAATATGAGACAATTCTCTAGAACTTTCATGATTTAAGTTTGTTCAAATTATGACGTCATCAATGACGTTTTTGGCAGACAAGAAGATAAGGATTGTCACCAAGTCAAGATGTAGCCACTCACTCATCAATTAGTCAACAAATCAATAGTTTTGAATTTTGGCCTATAAAAGGAGGCATTTGCCATGTATTTAGGCATCTTGGTATTCAGATCAAGATCATGCTCTTGCTCTCTCTTTATATTTTGTAATGCTTTAGTTTTGCTTATATTAATTTCTTGTTTATGCTTTTCATTTCCTTTCCTTGCTTATTTATGTTTCTTTCTTTCATTATGTGTTGCTAAGTTAATTATGTCAAGGTGAAAAGGGTACACTAATGGTGTAAGAATAAGTATAATATAAACTTAACATGGACCTTAATGTTGGATATTAACATGCTTTATATTTGTTATCTTGTTCACATTTAATACTTTGCTTGTTAAATGGTTAATCTAGATTTATGTTGTATAACACTTGGTACAACAAATACTTGGCACTTTCATAGCCCATACTGTATGGTATAACCGACACCTGAGCTATGAAAGGAACTTGATTTGTTGTTAACATAAGTTATAATCATAAATGCCTGACAACATTTACAAGTATTAGCATTATTCGAATAAGATAACTAATGTAATCATGTTAACAATTTATAATCTGATTGGAACCTCCTTTGTGTGTGGTTTCCAATTGAATAATAAAAGTTTATACTATACTTGTTTGAAATACCATTAGTGGATCCTCTAACCTTGACATGTGTTGTTATCATTGTTGAATCTTTACGTTAATCTTCCATCTCAAAGTTCTCATCAACTTCTTCTTCTTCTTTATTATTATTACTATTATTATTGTTGTTATTGTGTTACTGTTAACTATAATTTATACAATTAACCTCCTTGTAGTTCGACCCCGGTCTTGCCGGGTTATTTATTACTTCGACACTCCTGCACTTGGGAGAAGACATCAATCTTTTGGTCGTGTCACAAACAACTATTGTTCCTAAATTGAGATCTGCTAGGGGTTCTACAAAGATCCTAAAATTTCATCCACCGATTCATAGTAACCAACTCGTAATCTTGCACAAAGGTATAAGTTTGGTCAAGGGTAGAAACATCTCTAAACATAACTTTTGTCTAAGATCATCAATTCAAACCCCAACAAAACCTACTTAGATTCACGCCACTTATCCTTTCTAATGGCACATTTTATTATATCTCATTAACTTGTATTACATACTCACTAACAGACTTGTTTCGTTACCTGAAATTATTCAATTCATCTATTTTTTTTAATAAGATAAGAGTAGGTATTTATTTTGTAACTTATGTTTTATCTCAACCCAATCACTAATATAAAGTTTAATTTTTCTAGCCAAACAATCTTTGACACTTTTCAAGTAAGGTTGGGCTTTACTAATGAGCTTTATCTTATTAAATATAACTCTTTTATTATCAGACAAGTTAGACCGATTAAAAAAATAATCTATGTCATGAACCCATCTCTTGAAAATTCAAAATTCATGACGATCACTAAGGTAGAAGCCTCTACCTTGTTAGGGCTCATGACTCAATCATCAGGTTATTATAGTCAGGGTAACCTAAATGGTAGTTATATTGATGGTGCTCGTGGTGAACTTGCCTAAAGTGTTTATTATTGTGATTTTTACGTGTCATCAGGTGTCCTGTTTGGAAAATCTCTAAGGAATCAACTCTTTTAGACAAATTGGTCATTTGGGTTCATATAAGTTATAGTTCCCTTTGAATGACTGTAATGATATCAATAAGGGTCGGGTCCATCATAATTGTAGACTTAAGGTTGGTATTAGATGACCATGACGTAAATATATGAAACATTAGCTTGGAGATGAAATTGAGATCATGAACGCATCTAACAAATAAAAAATAAATCTAATCCTATTATTTTAATGGAGATTAATCAAGACTATAATACACCAAAAGATTGTAAGCATGCATTGCTAGACTCTTAAGTGTAATCGTTTAATTAGATAAAAATCATAGCTTTTCACTAGTTTCGACGAGCTTGGTGATTAAGAAAAAAATAATAATAAAGTAGGTTGATAAGAAAAATATAACTAATAAAATGAAAGATGAGTGATTTTTATTATTATTATTATTATTATTATCTAAACATAAAATACTATTAATGATAACTTTGAATAATAAGTGTAAAACTAGAGAAGTAAAATTTAATGAATCAAAAGGCTAAGTAATTTATTGACCAAGACACTTAAAGGTTGAGTAATTTGAATTGTTGAATTCAATCACGAATGGACCTTTTTATATCAGCAAATTGCTAACTTGTCTATTAATGTTATTTTTTATACTTTTTTTACTTGACCTTTTTTTTACGCTTAACTTTTTTAAAAATTTTTTACTTCATTTAATCAACAATAATAAAAAATTAGAAATAGAAGTACAAATATAAGAATTTTGGCTGAAAACACTCTACTCAATTTCCTTGCTCCTTCACGTATCTCTAATTTGTCACTAAGAAAAATTAAATTATCATATCTCTCTCTCAATTTAGCATTCTTATTCACATCTCTAATCTCTCAATGTGTTAAATTTTATTGGTACGACTTGATGTGGTAGTTGGTGGGTGAAATTGTGGTGTTTTGGTCGTTGGTTATTGCTACTATTTAAGGTATAAGTGGTGTTTTGGATAATGTATGTGGCTGAGATTGAAGATGACTGGTGGATAGGGCTATTATATTTATCAAGTGTGCTGACGTGATGTGGTTGTATTGATTAAAGGTGATTGAGAATGTGGTTGTTGTAATTTAAGGATTAAGAGATTAAAGACAATTGACGATGATGGTTTTGATTAAGGTTGTTGTGTTTTATGGGTATATTTGGGTCTGAGAAGTTGTTGGTGTGATGGATCTTTGGCGGTGTTGGGTGGTGATGTGTTGCAAATACTGCTCTATTAGGTTGAATTGTAATGGATAACTTATCTAATTATGGGTTAAGTGTTGTAGCCATCTATTTTAAGATGAGGTTAGTCTATGTGGTGGTTGGTGGGTGTGTTACTGATGTATGATGGCTGGAATGTGGTGGTTATTCTATTGGCGTAGAAGATGAATAAAGGGTAGGGTTTTAGGGTATAAAATGTTTAAGGGTATGTTCGGCTATTTTTTTTATACCATTATACTTTTCTCACGTTACTACTGAACTTGCTTGGTTGATGTACTATTTTTTTTTTCTCTTTAGCTTGTTTTTGGTTGATCACGTGTTTTATAAGAATTGTAAAAATTCTAGGGTTTATAAATTATTACTGAGTTTCAGGAACTTGACAAGTCCTTTGATAAATCATTTAGTTGTAGGAACAACTAAAAAGCCTTGCTTTGATACCAAAATTGGTGTAGGACAAAGAGAGGTTTAAAGAGAAGGAAAAAAGCAGAAGAAAAAAGAGAAAGAAAAAGAAAAAGCTAAGAAGCATAGAAAAAAAGAGCTGAAGAAAAAAAGGAAACCAAGAGAAAAAAAAAGTAGGGTGAGGAAAATCAAGTCTTAACTTTTTCAATTAATTCATCAAAATTGAATACAATGTTAAAAATTATGAATAAATAGTAAACCCCTAAAACAACCAACAATTACGCCTTTAGCTTATTAAATTAAATTGTCCAATTAAATAACATAAATATAGCTTAATTAATAAACTCAAATAAAAATACAATAATTTGAGCTTGGACATGCTCAATCTCCCAACCAAAGAGTGATGGATTGGGCTAACCTCCATCATCTTTGTCCATACACATGCAAAACTTATGACATAGATCCAATGTCCCTATCAGTCCTTGACACAATAACTTTATATGGGTCATCCCATCGTAGATATTTAATACAACACATTTGTATAAGTTGCCTTATCATAGGTCAATCACGAAGATTTACAATAACAATAATTAACACAAAAAAAAGACAATAGTTTTTAAACATCTTTTTACTAACAAAGAACCTCTTCATCCCTTCTTAAACAAACATATAATGTTCTGTGACCTTTTCCAACCATGATTATTCAACACAAAAATAACTTAACATTAGAAATCATTGAGCTTTGATATATTTCCCATACGACCTCTAATAAAAATAATTTGTAATCATTGGTTTTGATACCAACTGATACAGATAAAAGCGAAGGATAACATGATTTGTTATAAGTTAAAACCCTTAAAGACCAAGAATAACATAACAATAAAGAGACACCTAAAATACTCAATTTTTTTCATCCCAATCTCATTTGACAAAAGGTTATTACAACATTAATATAGAAAAAAACTTGAAAACCTTAGAAATACTAAATAGAAAAAATAAATTAGGAAAACTATTTTATTCAAATAGTAAAATATAACTAGAAATGTATAACAATACAAAATAGAAAAAAATAAAATTAACTAAGAAAAATATCTATTTAAAAAAAACTTATCCACTAGTCTTCTCGAGTTGAAATGAACTTATCCTCAAATTCAAACCTCAATCAAAAATCATCTTCCACCATGAACATCTTTTTGTGTGTACCTTCATAACATAATATCTTTATGTGGGTCACCCCATCATAGATCCCTAATACAATACATTTATACGGGTTACCTCATCGTGGATCTCTAACACAACACTTTTATGTGGGATATCCCATCGTCAATTCCATAACAAGATTTCTAATAACAAAAATTGATACAAAAGGAAACAACACACTAGTTCGTGGACATTTTTTTTCCCGATAAGGGGGTGATGAATGAATCCCCTTTTACACAAGCACGTTATGTTCTGTAACATATTCCAACCATAGTTATTCAACAACACACAACAACTAATCACTAAGAATTGTTAGGCTTTGATATACATACTTTATGATCTCTAACCAAAATCACTAGAAATTGTTAGACTTTACTACCAATTGATTCAGACAAAAAGTAAAGGACAATGAGCTTTGTTACAAGTTAAAACCTTTAAAAAACAATAACATCATAACATGAAAACTCCAAAAATACTTAATTTTTATTCATCTCAGTCTTAATTGATAAAATTCAATTACAAACCTTAATATAGAAAAAAAAAATAGAAAACCTTAGTAATACTAAATATAAAAAAGAATAGAAAAACTATTCCTTTCAAATAGTAAAAAGAAAGAAAGAAAAACTAGAAATGCATAACAATTTAAATATGAAAATAAAAATAGAAAAAAAATAAAATTAATTAAGAAAAATATCTATTTAAAAAAAAAACTTTTGCATAAACTAATGACCTTCAAAATTTCTATTCCAAATTTAATTGAAAATCCATTAATTTATTCTTATACTTTCAAGTTAGCATTCAACTTATCTATAAATTACATAATTGGTGTTTGAATCCATGAAATTATAGTGAAAAATCTAATAGAACCTTCCATTTATAAAATCTATCAAATTCATAAATAGAGAGCCAACACCATACCATCAAACCTACAAGTAATGACATTAATAACCTAGTTAAAATATCATCATCATGTTTTAACTATCAATATGAAATCAACATGTGTGTGTGTGTATGAAAGGTTATTTGATAATGGATGTTCTAAATAAAATAGTTCAAGTTCCATAAAAAGACATACGAGTTGTCACAACCCCAGACCTATAAATAAGTTACATTGTCACAAACATTCACAAACACCAGCCTAGTTAACCAGATCCTAAAAACAAAACAAAATACACATATTACCAAACATTTAACTCAATTAAATAAGTTAAGCATCAGAAACTCTACCACTATACCCATCACCACCACCATCAAAACCACATTCACAACCACCTTCATAGATAGCCACTCTTGGTACTCATAAAATAAGTGCTTGGGTAGTTGTTTTTGTATCAGTAACATAAATAAAAGTGATTTTAGGTTGATTCTCACTATAATTTTAATTTTATATTCGTAACAAAATCAATTCCATATTTATGTCCACAATAACAACAAAGAACGATAACAATGATATACAAAACAAGAGTTGATAAAATGCTCAAATGTTGACTAATGTTTTCTTTATAGTTTGTATATGTTCTTTGTTCCCTCTACATTGACTCTTTCTCTTTTATAAATATGATACTATATAGTACAAACATAATCTAGTTTCTTATGGATATTAATTGAAAATAATGGATATATCAATTTGTACCTTTATTGTTTCCTACGAGGGTTGTTAGGATTTTCAGGGAGGGAGCTAGCAAAGACCTTTTGTTATAGGTCTAATTAAAATATGAAATGAACATGTTAGTTTTCTCAAATCAATTTTAATCCAAAAAAATATTTATATGTTATTTCTCATTGTTTTTATGATAATTGGTTGGTTCTTAATGAAAGATGCTATAGATTCAACATGTTCTTAATCATATGATTTCAAAATGCCCTCTGTAGCCAATGCCCAAATGAGAATTTACAAGGAAATCATTAAATAATACAATTTTTTTACATTTACCATATTAATATGCCACAGGGCAACACATGGAATTCAATTGGTAAAACAAAAAAACCAAAAACAATTCAGGCCAACTCTTCAACTTCCATCGATCGCGTGTGATTAGTATTCAAAAGGAAAAAAAAGAACAATATATCAATGAATACAAAAGCTTATGAACAACCTTTTTTCATTCCAAAAGAAACATTAAATGAGTTTAATTTCTATATAATTATTGTTGTTAAATTATTTAAAACTATAGTTATTAGATCTAATTGAGTGTCCAAGTTGTCGGGCTAACCCTATGTCATTAGTCAATTTCAAACCGATATTGTTTTAGACAAAAAAAAAATTAATTCCTTAAATTTTACACGGTTAGGTCAACCAAGTCTTAGATTAATCCATCAATGTCTAAAATGTTTTTGATATTTTTTCTTATCCCAATTCCTTAAGTTTTTTAGCCATAATATGGTGATAAAAAAGATTCTTCATGCTATCAATGAGTTCCTTCTCACAATAGGGGTTTCTTTATAGTGTTTTTCCCCCGGTCTTAATGAAAAATCTTATCTATTATTTTCATTTTTGGAGAGCTTAGAGTTGGATTTTAGGTTATGGATAAATTTATTAACTCAAGGGGTTTTTTAGGTGATTTTAGGTGAGTAAAGGTTTGGAAAATGAGTTTCTCAAGTCATAACTCATAAGAGTCAAAGCCTTCCATTCTGGCCGTCTAGGGTGGCCAGCAATCATGCTAGTAGGTGATGTGTCTTTTTCTATTATAGGCAACATGTTGTCTTTTTTTTCTTTTATTTTTGAGGAAACAAGGAATTATACCTTAAAATTACTTTTTGCAATTGAGTTTAGATTATCAGTTTTCTTAAAAAAAAATAATTTTATTGTTGCATAATTAAAAAGAAATTAAAGAGCTCCTTATTTCGTAAGATTAGTTATTCTAATATGCATACTCTTCTTAGCTTCCCGGCTCAATTCTTATTAATGTTAAAAAAAAATTTATATTTATTGACAAATATAATTTTCAATTTAACATTTATTAAATACACACATCAACTTTTCATTTCTAGATTATATTTTGTATACCAACATTAAACTTTTTTTTTCTAAAAAAAAAATTAATAACAAAGAAGCACGAGCACGCTTAAGCTCTATTTGATATTGCGGCTCAACTGTGTTTTTGAAAAATTTTAAATTTTTTTAGCTTTAAATTAAATTTTTAGTATTCTTGGATTGTTTTAATATGGTGATATAAAAATTAAATTTTAAAAATAAAAAATATTATTTTAATATATTTTTTAAAAATAAAACACTTTGAAATAGCTTAAAGAAGTCTTATTTATTATTATTACCCTAGAAACTCAATGAGAAGCCCAAACACGCCACGTCGATAAAATCAAAACCCGACCCGCCCCGCTTGACTTACTGTTTCCATTTCCAAAACCCGTAAAAAGTAAAAACACTCCTCCTCCTGGCACCTTTCACTCAATTTCCTCTCTCCGAACTGCCGTAGCCACTAACAATGACATCCACCACCATGGGCCCTCCTCCTCCAAGAAACCCCCATCCCACCACCTCAACCGAAGCTGCCTCCATCACAGAACCCGAATCCGAACCCGAATCTAAAATTTCAGTTGTCGACGAACCACAGAAAATCTCCTCAACAACAGCTGCAAAACCCTCCATGGCCCCGCCACCTCCCACAAACCCTATTCCCACCCCACCAGAAACTTCTACAGAGCAAGAGAAAACAAAATCAAAGGATCCGTCAGTGCCGTACACAATTCCTGAATGGAGTGGGCCACCTTGCCATAAATTCTCCCTCGAGATTATCAAAGATGGCTCCATTATCGACCAATTCGAAGTGTAAGTCTTGTTCTGGTCTTCTTTTTTTGGTTCTAATTGTTATTAACTAATGGCAGTGTTAATGGCCTTCGTTTGTTCAGTTGTGAGAAAGGGGCTTACATGTTTGGCCGTGTGGAGCTCTGCGATTTCATTCTCGAGCACCCTACCATCTCTCGCTTCCATGCCGGTACTTGCTGTGCTATCTCTCTCTAATTCTGGATGTTGAGAATTGTTTGATGAAATTAAGTTAGTTAACGAAGTAAATGATTCAGTTCAATTTTGTAATCAGTTTCGATCCAGGCATTAATTGAAATCGAGCTAAAAATTGTGATTATGTGTATTGTAGCATGTGCTATTTTTTTGGGGTTAGTACTTTTGAAACATCTGACTGTCCCATAAATGTCAAGATCAGACAGAAAAAAGCCGTGAACTTGGTTGCTGACAGGAACTTTTCTGTTTCTGTTGGTATTTAGCTAACCTCCTCCACTTTTCTAGCATGTAGACTCGTGTATCACCCTAGCTGAATGCAGTTAGTAACTTGCTGTTTTTTTACAACCTGCTGCTAATTTCCCATTCCAATAGCTGCAAGCTGCTCGGTGATTGTAGTTGTTATGCTTTCTCTTGGGAGACTGCTATCGGTAAATGTATGATAAATATCTTCCTAGTAGTAGTTTTTTTTTTTTTCCTTCTGGTCAAGTGCATTGTTGTTTGACATGAAGATTACGTACGCAGATTATTTTGCATCCAAAACATGCACAACATTTGTGAAGCTTATTTTCTCAGAGAATTATATTAATTTTCTTTTTGTTTGTAGTGGTGTAATGTCAGTTATTATCTCCAGCTTTCCATGTCATAGAACCTGTTCATCGAAAGATGGGTTAAGAAACTCTTATTCATTGGGACTTCAAACATAGAGTTGTCGAAAGTTTCCTTAATTGTAGATGCTGGGGTCATTATATAACAAGTTGCTTCTCTTTGCTAGTTCTCCAGTTCAAAAGAAATGGAGATGCGTATCTTTATGATCTTGGCAGCACTCATGGCACCTTTGTTAACAAGAGTCAGGTAAGGATTATTTATGTTATGCTTCTTATATTTAAAATATATGCATTACTTGAAGGTCTGATGTAAGTGATACATTGATATTGTCAATGGAATTTGTGGTGTGTGGTTCATTACATGTTATCTAATATATAACCAGCTATATAAGTCATTTTTTTACACTGATGCCTTCAATTTATGGTGTGTTTGAATGATATTTCTGAACTAAAGGAGTATCTGGTCGGGTACGTGGGACGTGTTCTATTCCAAGTAAACTTATTGATACCAAGGAAATCATCAAGGACTAAAATATAAGCACAAAGCAAAAGGACAGGTAGATCCAAGTTAACCAACTTGGTGGAAATGTAATGCACTTTAAATCAGACATGAGGTCTGGTTCATGTCAACAGCAAATGTCCTGGATCCCGAGGAAGAAATTAAAAGAAAAGCGAACTAAAATGATTGTTTAGAGAAACTTTCCAAAAATTAATTGATTTTATAGCTGCTAAAGGTTATAGGGTACAAAATAAATGCTAGCCTCTCCAATTTGTACAATCACAATCTAGTTTCAAGAGGCAGAAAATATATTGTAATTGGGAATCTGATTACATTAATTACTAACACAAAAGAAATCCTAATAAATATGAAATACACTGCATTGATCTACTACATTGGATACCCTAAACACTAGTGCCTTATTGGAGACGGATTCCTACACTAAGCAAACATTAATAGCAACCAGCCAACATTTTTTCCATGTTAACACAGTCTTGCAGTCAGAAGAATTTTTTCTTGTCATGTCTGATCAGATCTAGAATCTTCCAGAGGAAAAAATTCTTCCTTGATAGGAAAATCTGAGTCTAATTGGCCTCACCATCATCCATCTGATCGACCATGTCATCAAATATCTATGTGCAATTAATTCCAAGCCAGCTTTGAGTGTATTCATGCTGTTGACACAAATGAAAGAAGTAGCTCTGGTTTATCATCAACCAAACTAGCAAAATTTATGGTTTTCAACTTTCCTAAATTTAGCATTTTGTGGGTTGAGACCGTAACATGAATATTTATTAGCTGATTATCTGGTAGAAGAAAGCCTTGCTCTCAGGTGGTAAAGGGGTGAGGCAGAGTTATGGTGGCTTCTTTGTTTGAAATTTGCCACTGAAAAGTTTTTGTAGAGTACGTTTGTATTTTAATGATGTGCTACTGGTTTGTCTTTTTTGTCAGTGTTTTTTCCTCTTTTTCTTAAGTATGTTTTCCCATGCAGTGGGAGATGGTTTTTGTTGCATTCTTAACTGCTTTTCCCTTTCTGTTTATCAGGTGGAGAAGGGTGTTTATGTGGCCTTACATGTTGGTGATGTTATTCGATTTGGACAGTGAGTAACTTTCATACTTGATTCCTTGACTTATCCCATTCTTCCATATCTTTCATGCCTATAGCATTAGTTTAGTTCAACACTCTTTTTTTATTGTTATCACCCGGCATCATTGCCTGCATAACTTAACATCACTGTAACTTGTGATGTTAAGCCACAATACATAATGCATAAGGGGCCATTGGCCAAAGACTGTAAGATTCATGGTCAAAGCCTTTAACAAGCTTTGTTTCACATATTCCTTGTCCTATACATACTGAGATTGTTTCGATCTGTCTTGCATTTGGTCTTATATTATGAGAGTGTTATGTTTAGAAAGGCATGAATTAGGAATGAATGTTGCTGTTTCTACATTATTCTCCTTGCATATTTCTGATTTTTACCTGTTCTTTCCTTGCACAGTTCATCTCGATTGTATATTTTTCAAGGACCACCTGACTTGATGCCACCGGTAAGATTGCTGTCACTATATACACTCATAATAAGTGCTTGATTGATGTCTGAGATTTTGTGTGCTTGGACATTACTTCTTGTTTCTTTCCTCTTTTCAAGGATCACCTAACACATGCATGTATCACCTTATGTTGAAAGTGTTCTATAAATTGTTCACGTGGTGTTGACATGTATGCTGGTTCACCAGGTTTAAAAGAATAAACAATGCTAAGACTTTTTAGTTTGTAAGATTAAATGAATATAATTTTATGTCACGGGTATACCTCTGTTGTAGATTTAGTTCTATTTCTCTTGCATAGATTTGTTAGTAGCCTGTTCAGCCAGTTATGTTATCTCGCTTAAACAGCAGGGATGCATCAATTGTTTTAATGTATCACGTGTTGTAGGAAGCTGACAGGAAAATTCGTAGAAATGCTAAGATCCGGCAAGAGATGCAAGATCAGGAAGCCTCACTTCAACGAGCAAGGTTGGAAGCATCTCTTGCTGATGGTATCTCATGGGGCATGGGAGAAGATGCTATTCAAGAAGTTGAGGTTAGTGTCACTCAATATTTTTCTGGATGTAATCTTGCGAGAATTATTGTTGTGGACTTTTTACAACTTTTCTGCTGCCAACACTTTTCCATAAGCTGCTTTGCAAAAAATATAGTAATATGAGATTATGTTTGTGTGCCCTTTTTTGTGAGGAGGATTGCTTAAACTATTATTTGTTCAATATGAAGTATGCGTGCTGGACAACAGTAGTGTTTGTTTATAGCTGTCTACACTCTGTCATTCTTACCTCCTTGTTTCATGCTTATACAGAATTCTTGCATTTTTAGTAATCCAAAAAAGAAAAAGAAAAAGAACAATTCATTATGAACTTGTTTGTCTCAACTAGGAACTTGAAGACTAACATATGTACTCCTGTCAAATTTACCTTCGTTTACCAATTTTTTTCCAAAACTCTTTTGCTGTATAGTTGAAAGCTGACGATCATCTTCTCTGTTTGTCTTATTGGATTTCTAGGATGATTGTGATGAAGTAACATGGCAAACCTACAAAGGACAGCTTACAGAGAAGCAGGAGAAAACCCGTGATAAAGTGATAAAACGAACAGAAAAGGTAAGTGGTTTTCATTTTTGCACTCCGAGATCCTCATTCTAGATATTTAATGTCTGATATAATGATGATTTGCTTACCTTGAACATGAGACTAATCTGTATCCACCATTTTTTAAATCTCCTTCAGATTTATTTCCAGCTTCTTTTAAAATGTTCATCTTGTTACCTTTAGACCACTTGAAGTACTATTTTTATGATGACCCCTTTCCTTTTTTTGTTTCTTTTTACTGTCCTGCCTTTCAATTTTTGTGGTATTAGAAGTGCTAAATCTAAATGGTTTATATGCTATATTGGTGCATGCTTTATTGATTGGAGAAGTGAAAACTTCATTTTTGCATTTTAACTGTTTTTGTTGCTTTTTCTTACATTCTTTTGAATATGTAGAACTCTGCCTCTCCCCCATTCCTCATGTTAATTTTAGTGCTCATTTTGCTTATTCAACTGAATTCTGGCTGTAGATTGCTCATATGAAGAAGGAAATAGATGCCATTCGTGCTAAAGACATTGCACAAGGTGGATTAACACAAGGTCAGCAAACTCAGATTGCACGCAATGAACAAAGAATGACACAGGTAAAAAATCTATGAAGATAAATGTAAGCTGGTCTTTTCTCCCTACATGTTGTGTGATTACACTTTCTTATGATAGAAAGCAAAATCTCTTTTGAATTTCTCCCCACCTTTACATTATATTCTCTCATATCTTTTGTCAGATAATGGAAGAACTGGAAAACTTGGAAGAGACTCTTAATGAAAGTATCCGGGAAAGTATTGGGGCACGTTCTGGAAGGATATCTCGTGGTAAAGGAAAAGGAACAGCAGAAGATGGTGAGGATTTTTCAAGGTACATTATCTTGCAGAATTCTCTCCAAACCAAAAACTTGGAACTTTCATCAAATAAGAAAATAAAAATGTCATACTATGTTTTATTTACACTACTGAGTTATTGTTTGTGAGTTATTCTCATGGCCTGATATTTTATAAACTAGAGTAATGATTTTGCATGATTGGTCATCCAGTCATCTTTTTTATTTTTCTTTTTTTTTTCCTTTTTTTTTTTCTTTCATAGAAATCATGATCATGCAAATTGTATAACTAATGCTTATTACTTCATTTAGTGATGATGATGAATTCTATGACCGTACAAAGAAACCATCAGTGCAAAAAGCTGGTGAAAATCTATCGGTTGAAACTGCCGATACCCTTCTTGACAAGAGAGATGCTATCATGAAACAAATGGAAGACAAAAAAGAAGTGCTTTTGATCGAGAAGAATAAAATGGCACCAGAAACTGCAGTTGAGAACGGAGCTGGAGATGCACTTGATACCTACATGTCAGGGTTATCGACTCAGCTAGGTAGTGTGATATAAATTACTTATATTTATGCCATATTATATGCTTGAGAAACATTTTTGCCTCTTTGTGGTTTTGTTTCCCTTACCTGGCAGTGCTACTGCTGTGTCCTGTGTTGTGTGTGCGTGTGATTGGCAATTGCTTTGCAAACATTTCATCATTGCTGCATTAGTTGCTTATTTCTTAATTTTCTTGTCAGTTCTGGATAAAACCATGCAACTCGAAAAGGAACTATCCTCTCTGCAATCTGAACTAGACAGGACCTTGTTCCTATTAAAGATTGCTGACCCATCAGGAGATGCTGCTCGGAAAAGGGATTCAAAAGTGCAGGTTATGAAACCTGACAAAGCAGAGGTGCCTGTTTCTGCCACCAAAAGCCAACCACCCACAGAACCAAAGAAAAGTAGTGCATTGGGAAAACCGACCAATGTCTCCATGCAGAAACAGAAAGCTGAAGATGCTGTGGTTGCTGAAATGGTATCGAATGATGCAGCAGAAACTGACAAAAATGTCATTGATGCACCTGATGGTAAGCCTACTGTTTATACTCCTGTAAAACCCCAATGGCTAGGTGCCATAGACAAAAGGAAAATGAAGGAGACCCAACAAGAAGAGGTGCTGGTCATGGATGAGTCTGATCAGTTTGTGGATTATAAAGATAGACAGAAAATCCTTCGTGTTGATGGTGCAGAGGTTAACGTGGATTCAGAGATTGAAAGTGCTGCTCCTGGTCTGATAATAAGGAAACGGAAGGGAGCTGAGGGACCTGGAGCTAATGATAATGAAGCTCCTGAACAGTTGACATCATCATCTGTGGGAGCAGAGCTCTTGGCAGAAGATGCTGTTGCACTGTTATTGAAACATAAAAGAGGATACCATGCAGAAGATGAAGAAGGAAATCATCAAAGCCAAGAGATATCAGGCACAAATCAACGTGGCAAGGAAAAGAAAAGGCCGAAAAGAGTGCTGGGCCCAGAGAAACCCTCATTTCTCAATAGCAACCCAGATTATGAAACCTGGGTGCCACCTGAAGGTAAAAGCTCTCTCTGAAAACCTTGAATTTGGTTATAAAACCAGTGCCTTGATTCACAATTAACATACATTGAAAGTGCGGTATTCTCCTCGTCTTATAACTTCTATTCCTCATGCAGGGCAATCAGGTGATGGACGAACCTCTCTAAATGATCGTTTTGGATACTGAACTGATATTCTAGTAGTTTCCTATGTTTGAGCTCACCACCTTCTCAGAGAAATATGGTTCATAGGAAAGCTACCAGAGTCTTAAATGTACTGAGAGACTGACGCAAACTTGGCCCCTTGGTCTTTCGTGATGAACGAATCCGCCCTCATAGTTTATGGCGTGCCTCAAAATTTATGCTTGAACTTGCAGGCCATCTTTAAAACACACGGACACTGGTGGCTGAAGGCCATTCGTTGTGATTTGGTTGCTTCAAATTTTCAAGGCATCCAAGGACGGAGATGACCTCTGGGGTCAATTTCTAAATGGAGACATAAAATGTTGTGATTGGTCAAATCTTGGCTGACACAAGGCACTTTGGCACAATCATGTATAGCAGTTAAAGGACAACAGTTTGTATTACTGACTGCAGAACTTTGTAATGAGTTCTCAGAAGAAAAAAAGCAACGAGTCTCCTGGTGTTACAGAGCATTGATCAAAGTCTCCCGTGCACATCCGTAGTAATTAAAAGCAGTTTTTCAATTTAAATAATTGAATACTTATAATATGGTACTTGATCAGTAGAGGTCTGCCTATTTATAGTCTCTTTGTTTTTTGTTAATCTTGACATGTAAAGATACGAGGGGGCACGTGAGTTTTTTTTTTTTATTGGTTCCAATTAAAAAAATTGATTAAAAATTAAAAGAAAGACAAAAATAATAAACAAACTGTTATTTATTTATTATTATTATTATTAAATATACTAAAAAAAGCCAAGGTTGGGTTTTTAATCATTGTCTTTTGTCTTTTTTATTGAATTCTGGTCATCTAATTCCATCAAATAAAGTTATAAATTATAATAGAGATACAAGAGGAAGAAAACATGCTGCAATCTAAGTTTATAAAATTTTAATTTGAAAGTTATTTTGTTCATCTCAAAAAATAAACAATTTTATAAAGAACTTTTTTAAAAAATTAATCATATTAATATGATAAAGAGGTTTTAATTAAATAAAGATCATTTTTATTTTTATTTTTATTTTGGATAGTTAAGAGTCTTTTGGATATTTGTCTTTGATTTTTATTAAATGAAGTACATTACTAAAAAAAACTATATTTTTTTAGTTGATAAAAATAGATTAATAAAAAAACAAGGGTTATGCTCATTTAAATTATTATGTTTTTTTATAAAAATAATTATTTATATATAATTGAACAAAAAAGTTTGAACAGCTCCCTCAAGATCAAATATTTTTTAATTCAGCCTTCGACGAGGTCAATTATCTAGCATGGAAATACAAAATTATAACTACAGCCATGCCTGTGTCAGAAGGGTTTCTAGTGCCCAGAAACCAGTTAAAAACGAAAAAAAAAACGGAAAGGGAAGGAAAACTTGAAAACTGCTCCACTATGATGGAATTACCTTCACAACAAAAACTAAAAGATGATACGAGTGGTGAGTATAGATTTCATTTGAATCATAAATTGACTAGCTTTCACCAAATGATGAACTTTAAGGGTAGTTTAGCATCAAATGGTAGTTTACAAATCTACCCTGGTTTTTTGTTGAAATATTTCTTGCGCCTCTGCTTCATTTCTGTACACCCGAATGCCAGTTTTTCGCTGGTAAAAAAAAACCCTTCATCCCAAGTTGCCAGCCATTACATAGAAACTACACAGTAACATTATTATTCACATTACATTTTCAGTGTGGGTGACAAGGATCAATGGCGGTACCATGACATACCAATCCGTTAAGGCAGAAACATATGCATCCAGCATTTCGTAGCACATAACCATGGGCCCTCATACTCTCTCTCTCTCTCTCTCTCTCTCTCTCTCTCTCTCTCCATTCCTGGAGTCGAGGGATGTTTCAAAATCACGAAGCTCTGCATCATTCTCAAAAATCAATGAAGCCACCTTGTCATAAGCCCCTATAATCTTGCTATATCTCTTCATTCACTCTTTGTTCAATGCAAGAACCCCAGAGAAGCCTATACCCACCACAAAATATCTGTGCTTGCTATAGAACAGCATTCAGAGCTGAGTCGATGGAAAAGAGACTGAACGAATATCTCCCATGCTTGATGACCTCTTTCAAGATATTATATACAATAGTGAGGCTAGTCTCTTGAAGGAAGTTTTCATTAGATCACACCTTTCCATAATCATGCTTGACAAGAAACAAAGAATGAATGACACCCATTAAAGATTGGTGTCATGTTAGTGTAGCAATGAGAGAACCCGTTGCACTGAATCAGTTGAAGAAATAAGGTGATTCTAACACTTGCCTCAACTCAAAGTCTCCCCATTCAGGCAAAGGCGGAAAACACAGTGTAGGAAAGGACTTTTCGAAGCTCTCCAACAACTGCATACAAAACAGAAGGTATAAATGATGGATTTGACACAACACAGTTATTTTAAGTGTGAATCCAATTAGAAATTATAGGCATCTTTTTATCCCAAAACACAGTCGGAACTGCGGTTGAGAGCAAATTATAAAGGATGTTTTAATAAACGGCAGCAAGTGTTGTTTATTTAAACATAATGCCATATATCTCTTCATCCTTCTCTCCGCACCAAGACAATCACAATCGATTAAAGTGTAAGAAAATTAACTTGCCTCTTGTCAGCTCTACCAAAAAAACTTCAAAAATATTGTATTGGGGGGCTTTTCCCTTGTACAAATACATAATGATGCTAGGCAATGGATGGGCCATTTATCTTTCCAGTTTGTAGAGTAATATAGAAGTGCTAATACTTACATTTTTTAATATGGGTGTTTCATAGAGTTCAACAAACTTTTCCCTCAGTATCCTGTTCATTTCATCCACATCACATGCATGCGTCCAATATGAATCGTGAACTCCTGTAATGGTATGCCATATACAGTAATAAGAAATCAAAACTAGGAATAGGTCAACATTTAAGACAAAATCCAGTTACAAGTGAAAAAAACCTGCAAATTTTAAGCCTGCCTTTTTGCAGGCAACTGCAGTCATCATCATATGAGAACCATCAAGGGAATGAACAAAATTTGGTGGGAAAGCTGTTCTCTGTCGTTTGACCATAACCTGTAACAGTAAAAGAACCACCAAATTTGAGATCCAAGACCCGGAAGGTTCGACATTTTTTCCCTTTCTTTCAGTATTTGGATTAGTCCAGACCGAACTAAAAAAACAAAAGCAGGAAAATTTAGCTGGACAAAAAACTTGGGCACCTGCTAAAGTCTACCAGAAATTCAGAATATTAGGAAACAGTTTACAGAATGTACCCATGTAAGATAACTATGATCCTAGAACAATATTTTCAGCCATAAAAACAGGTTATTTCAGACCTTTCACAATTAGATGCGCTATCAACATCCTAGCAGAGACTCACAAGCCACAATAAATAATATGGAATCTCTATTAACTAGAGCAGAAAACAGAAACATTACCTTGTCAGTTTCCTTTTGTAGTGTTAAAAACTGCAGGGAGGTTTTGATCTGCAAAAATTGTATGAAAGGAAGATAAGAGAATTCAAAATGCCATTTCTATCGACATGAACGTAACAAAATGCCAATCAATTTCTTTTCTTTACTCTTTTTTTGGTCCAGTAAGTACAATTAATGATCTACTATGCTTCTGCAAATGTTATAGAACTCACAACATGCTTCCCTAATTTACGGTAAGGCTGTACAACAGGAAGCCCTAGTGGAGTTGTCCATCGCACTGGCTCATTTTCAGATGCAATAATCTGGTCAAGTTAAACAGTCAACAGTCATATGGACAACAAAAAGAAAAAAGGTAAACAGAATGTCAGTTGATGGTATAGAAACAATAACAAAAAAATCAATACAAAGGAAAAAACAAATAAATAGATGAGACAGAATCACCTTTGCACATTCCCCAAGCCAGTTCATGATACTTCGTGCAGCTTCAAACATCTCTCCTAAGGCAGTTAAGGTCACCTGATAAAGCAATAAAATAAAATATTGTCAGTGACCTGTTTTATGAAAGAGTGAGGCTAAGGAATTATCAATCCTCCTTGTCAGGATGCTCCTTCCACACCTTTGCAGCATAGCAAGAACAACCGAAGATCTCTGAATTGTCTGTGAGACCACGTTCCTTTAACCTCCTTTCGATTTGGTCTCTAGCACCAATGTAAGTCACACCATACACAGATGTCATCACTGTCTGCTTCACCAATTTCCTATCCACCTAGATTATGTCAAATTACTATTAGTTCGAAAGCATAAGAACATACCCTCTATGAAAAGCACACCCTATTCTTTGAATGAGATGGAAAAAAAGAAGAAGGAAAGCATGGTACAGTTTTGACCCAGTTGTAACCAAGCCATCCCTTAGCGACAAAAGACCACTATAATCAAGAATGAAAGCTTGAAGAAAACCTGACTGATTAATCTTCTTGCACGCAAAGCGTCAGGAAAAACTTCTGGATCTTCCAGTGCATCCCTCCGCATGATGTCAAGTACTCTGCATTACAAAAGTTCACATTCATCACGTTCTTTTTGCAGATATCTGCTTGCTTCACAACCAGCAATGCATGATCACAAAAAGAGGATGGAAAAAGAAAGATTCTTGTAAAGGCTATACAAATTTGGCTCCAACCAAACACATCCAATGGATACCACAGGAATTTGACTTCATGGATCTGGTCATAGGCCATGAAATAAGCACTTAGCTGATTGAAGTTTTTCTTTGATTGAATTGAAACAAATTAGGAGTTCCTAATTTAAACAGAAATATTGATCTTTGATTGGATGTTACTTCTTAATCACATATACCTACATTTCCAAGAACACCAGAAAACTCGGCCAGTGAAATACATTCTTCTTTGGCTTTGAGATAGTAATGCTTCCAAACTCTTAGGCTTTGAGACAATAATGCTTATTGCAGAATTTAATCGAACCAATACATGCTGGTGTGTTGCAAAAAAAGCTCCTAATTAGGAGGCGTTTTGGCTTATATTCCAAAGATCATATTTGTGGCTGTCCTCTCAAGAGTTGGTCAGAAGTCTAAAATTCAGATTATGTCTTCTTGTGATTTGGAACTTCAGAATTAAAAAGGGAATCCCTTAATTAAGCTAACTACCCAAGAGTTGCCTCAATTTTCAGCATAATTTTTTTAGTTTTTCAAATCTCTGGATTTTCAAGTTTTAGATCTAATCTTTAAATCAGTGGAGTAGAAAACCACCATCTCTATTGATTTGCTTCAACAAAAGCACATCTGAGTTCCAATGTTTTCAACGGTATCATGAGAAAACCACTTACCTAGCAGCTATTCCTGAGTAGACATCTGTGGGCTTCTCTCCAGCAACTAGATTAACAGCAGCTGCTCCCAACTGTTCAAGACTCCAATGATTTAACAACACAGAGAGGTTCAAAGTATAATCACAGGCATTTTTTTTTCCAAAAACAAAAATAAAGTTCAAAAAAAGAAAGTTTGCATAAAAAGGCAACTTGAATTCAACAAGGATTGGCATCAGTATATGAAAATCAGACAAGCAGATGGCGGGTATCGGGTTTTGTATATCAGCAGTAATCATATAGAAAAGTAAAACTTAATACCATCTTCCAATTCAAGTTAGGGACACTACCTTGTCTCTTCCAAGTGCAGCATAGTGTTGCAGACCATTGCAGGAACCATCCTACAGAGAACCACAACAGGGAAGGGGTACCTCAGAAGGCAGTACAAGTTATGACAAAATACAGAAATATCAGAGTAAAATAAATTACTAGGCCAGAAGAGCAAACATAAGCCCAGGGAAAAGAAAGAGAACAGTCTGGCATTAGTATTTAAGTTGAGTGTCCCACATAGTTTGACTTTTTTTTAGCAATAGTGCCAATAGAAGCCACCTAAGCTTATCATTTCATTCATTTTCCAAAAGCAATTGGAGCAACGTACAATAACAAAGAATCTTGACTCTCCTTCTTCCATTCATCTTACTAATACCTCTGCTTCTCTCAATCCATTCCCTATAATTTCAGTAAAACTGTGCTCAACTGAGGAGGATGCTTTATAATCCTTCTAAACAATGTCTACAAGAAGTTCATATGAGCACAAAGCAATAACATTGATAAGATATACCTGATGAATAGGAATATGTGAAAGGCATGTTTCTGGAGAGGAGCTTCTCAAAGCTTCAGTGAGGTTAATGCACACAGCCAAGCACTGAAACGGATCTTCTGCGTGCAACCACCAACGCTTTCCTTCAAGTGGTTTGTCCGCAGAATCAAATATATCATCAAGGTGATTCTCAGTAAAAGCTATTCGTCCCTCATGGGATAACTTGTCTACACCACAAGCAAACAGATTTGCAAGGTGTATCTTCAGCCAGCGTAAGCCTGACTTTCCAAGAGGGCGTCCCTCTGCAAACTCCAAAATCCCCCGGCATAGATCTGAGCCGAGATGGTTTAAATATGGGTGCATGGGGTAGGCACGGCCACGAAAGTCAAGATTGTGTGGATAATAGAAACCTTCTTCATTTTTCATCTTCCGTGCTACCTGGAGCCCATTAAGAACATTGACATGAACCCCAAGGAAATTGAAAGAGTACTATCTAAAATAAAGTCACATGAATTTTACAGCAATTTTAAGTTCTGTGTCGCAACGCCGTGAATGTCTTTCCCTGTTCTCTTTTTTCACACTTTTGACTTTCCACTTCCACTTCTTTAGCAGTGCTTCATCTTCTGTTTCCGGCTTCTCAGGTAAAGGAACCTGAAATGAAGCCATTAAATGAGAGGTTTTCTAGTTGCTACAAAAATCATAATCAACTATTAGAACACAAAGAAAAAGTAAAAGAGTTTCTAAAAAAACCTGGAGTTACTAGGAGCAAAATTAGAAAAGATACTCACATCACTGCGGTCTACCAAATCAGCAAGACGACCTCCATTATTCCATATCCTATCAACAACACTAAGTACCCTCTTATTTACCCTCCATTTGGTATTTCCTAATGTATCCAGGGCCTGGAAAATTTATTCAAACAAACGATTAGCTTCTGGAAAAATCTACATACATGTGATAGCACATACACGATTCTCAGTTTTCACATGTTAGTACCATATAAGATTTTGTTCAAACAACACAATATGCAGCAGTAACCATGCAATGCATCTAATATGTACAGACCTCAAAAACTAGTTGTAGCTGCTTCTTAGGTGTCCTCTTAACTGCTTCACGTTGCTGTTTAGCACCATGTATCCGCATGACATAGGATGGTAAGAACAGGTGTGCACCTTTATCATAACTGCAAAGGGCATGAAGGTTATGGTTGACACAAGTCAAAGAGAGTTAAATATCACAAGCTATTATGCAATTATGTAAGAAGTGCATAGAACTCAAAAATGCTACTTAAATGCAAGGTCCTGATTTATTACTAGAAGCAATAGTGGTGTTAAGAGTTGCAATAACTACATGGGAACCAGAATCCATCCACCAAGTCAAAAACATCCAGATTGAAGTAATGTGTGTGAGGAACCTGTAAGAAACATTTGCATCTTCCAGATTTGTATAGGAGGATCTAAAATTTATTATAGTAGGGACTATGCTTATGTGCCTCCAGCGATGGTTTTGGCCTAATGCTCGATCTAATCAAATGGAAT
The DNA here is from genome assembly GCA_015852605.2 of Populus deltoides. Lineage (NCBI taxonomy): Eukaryota > Viridiplantae > Streptophyta > Magnoliopsida > Malpighiales > Salicaceae > Populus > Populus deltoides. Next base: position 13,053,318 of record CM027573.2, on the reverse strand, counting down.
TTATTCCGAGTGCAATCTCTGGTATAATTTATCTTTGCTTTTTGTTGATTGACAGTTCTTCCTGGAATCCACTCCTAATGGATACAACCAAAAGTGCTAGGGATCTTATCAGATTTCAAGGCAACAGGTTGAATGGCACATGCTGCTCTAGAGGCCTCTTCATTTTCCAAAGCAATGTGTACCTTTTCCAATGAGGATTGATCACCTATTCATTTCCTGTCATATAAACCAAGAATGTTTGGCACCTGGTTCTTTCCTTGTGTGATTACCAGGCTAAATGGTGATTGGTGATCGAGATAAAGAATTCTGGTGGGCCAAAAAGTTTGCATGGAAGAATTTTCAGGCCATTCTGTTGCATATTGATTGGTGTGCATACATCTATTTGGTTTGGAAAGCAAGAAATCACATGATTCACAACAATGCAGATGAGCAGCAGTTCATATTTTGAAGTCTATTATTCAATCTGTACAGTCCAGATCCAAAAGAACAAAGGACCTGAAACCTCTTGGAAGAACCAAATGGATCATGATTTGACAACTTTGGAACTACTGTAGCTAACTTTAGCTATTAATTTCTTTGTTGTTTTTCAGCTAGTTCAGTTTTCCTTCAGCTTTTGGTGACTATTAGTCGGGACATCTCCTGTTTCAGTTGCTTTTGATCAGTAAAATTCTCATTTATTAGAAGAGCAATTCATTTGATAGTGGATAAAATGGACACCAATCAAAATGTAATGACATGATGCCTTATTTATACACACACACGAGCGCACGTGCATATATTGAGAGAGAGGGAGGGAGGGAGAGTGTCAGAAAGGAGATAGTTTAGAATATCAAGATATTATCCCTATGAACCCAATGTTGACCTATTACTGACACACTCCTCGCATCAAAATCAAAACACTCCATTTTTGCATATTGACAGTCAAGGTCATCAGAATAATTTCTCATATTACATTTAAATAAACAACCACTCTTGAGTACAAATTGACCATCATTAAGTAAACACATCACTCATGTTTCCGCAATAATATTTAATGAAAGTAATCTACTGATTTAACTGGTTACTCACTGCTTTTCCTTCTTTATCCTTATCCATGGAGCTTCCTTCATCTTTGTCTTCTTACAATTTTGTTTTACAAAAAAATCAACCTACATCAAGAAAAACTTAACCACACTCCATGAAATCCTAACCAATTCAGAAAACAACAAAGTTCAAACAACTCGGTTTGACTGCAGAGATCCATCTGTGCCATTTCTCTCATGAAATCATCTGTTGTCTCCATGCCCTTCTAGCACATTTGAAATAAATAATGTTTTCCTATGTGTGGCCCATTTACAAGTCCTCACCTGAACTAAAGCACTTTAATTGAGTTCTCCATGTACTATCCTAATCTTAAATTAACTCCATATTTGACTTCACATAAAAACAATAATTTGACACTGTAACTTTTCTTGTACCAGAATCATCCACCACAGAATCCTTGTAGAAAACATAGTACCTTTCCTTTTTCTATATTTTATCTCTAACTGCCAATCATTCTTTTCCAGAAGCATACCTTTCCCTTTAACATAAATAAACATTTACAGTAAAGAATTCCATATCAATCTCTAAAATTTGCTGCCCAATAATGTTAATTTTCCCTTCTTGAACATGATAGTAATTTGTAAATGCTCATCAATGTTTTAAAACAGTGCTCTCAATTCTCTTGAGAATCCTAGACAAACTCTTCCATCTCATATCTCATATCTCATATTCACCATTTCAATAAACACTTGCAAGACAATTAGTTGTTCTTCCAACGAAGGTTTAGGAAATGGAAAGGCAGGGCCGTGAAATATGCTAGGATGCTAATTTAAAATCGGAATTCCAGACTTTAATTTCAGAAATCCATCAATTCATCAATCACACCATTTTAAGAGATTAACTTGACCAAAAAAAAAAACTGAAAACAACTCCAGGCATCAAGCAGAAGTAACTGAAACAAGGTGAATATTTTGGAACTTGGAAATTATATCCAACTAGAAAAGATCAAATTAAAGTAAGACAAACATGGCAAAACTGTAAATATAAAATCAAAAGTTACCGTACCCTCTCCATCGAAGCGGTGGCACCAACATTGGCATATAAGGAATCACTATGTGCCTATCCTGTTTGGAGAAATAACACTTTTTATGGCTCCTTGTACAAGAAAAAAGAAGAAAAACTTCTGCGACTTAAAAGGCACCAAGGAAATTGTCTGCAAATCATATTTGTTTCAGCTCTAAAATCTAGAAACTACCTATCTGCTTTGAAATAGATGGCATACCCCATGCAAGTGCAATGTTATAAAGGACAATAACATATGAAAACTGGATTTCATTAAAAGAACGAAATATAACAAGGTTACTCACAGTTTGCTCAAGGCCTTTGAGGACTAGCAAGTCACATTGAATAACACCATATTTTCTGGAAGTCTTCCTGTTAAGAAAAGGCCAATGTGTGCATCAGTTTGAAGCAATTACAGGGGAGATAAATAAATTGAGCTCATCGAGCTGACAAAAGAATGGCTCTGTACTTATTTTCATATGACACAGTTCTGAACGTGTGTACAAATGCAGGTCGAAGATCAGGTGGACTTTCAGCTAATTGATCAGGAGGAGGCTGTATATAAGCTGTTTGTAACAGCAATTCAATTAGACGGCTGCCTACCTGCAAAGTGCAAGGACAGAATCAAATTTGAATATGGTACATTAGTTCAAGAAAATTAGCTTTCACCTATGATTACATGCACACAAACCTTGGCCTTAGCATCCGTGCTCCATGATTTTGAATCATCGTGCCCCTTCACAATCTTCCTCACTGCTGGCAGCTTTTGTTTTTTAATCAAATCAGTAACCTTTTTTCTTAGCTTCTCTTCTTCATTCATGACAGCAGGGGATTCACCTTCTACACTATTCTTGCTATTATCAGCATTTTCCTTTTTCTTCTTTGTTTTCTCCAAGAAATTGTGTATCCTAATCTGTTTTATCACAGAAACAGTCACAGATTCAGCCCTCAGCTGAAAGAAAGAGAACAAGGCTGGAGAGTTAGGGGGTCCAATATATTGATTAAGAATGGTATTCCTAAATATTTCTGCATTGTATAGTTTTTTTATTTAAAAAAAAAAAGAAGGAACTCCCAAAGTCAGAGGAGACACTGGAGTAAAGTGTCACATGTGCCTTTAAAGTCTAAACTAGGTAAAAACCTTTAAAAAAAATTATTAAACAAAGGCACAAACAAAAACTTGCATAATTGAAATGCTAAAGATAATTGTTGTCTCCAACAGGGATATGCAATAGTACAAATCCGTAGTGACATGGAGTGTCCTAACATGAGATGTGTTCTAACAAAGGGAAGTTGAAATCTCACTCTTATTGGTCCACCATGTTCAGAATTTGAAGAAAGTGTAGCTCAATAAAGAAAGGTGGAATAGAGTATTCAGCTTAATAAGACCCATGACATGAAAAGTTTAATGTATAATGACACAGTTGTAAGAACTTGGTATCTAAAAGATGTTACATTACACTACATTGTCATGCCCTGCCTAAATTTAATGTCTTCACTGGAACTATTAAACAACACAAGAACTTGAATTCATGCGGAATCAAAATAAAGCTGAAGGTGAAAACTATAGATATATAGGAAAAGAAATTCAGAAAAAACCCCCTTCAACATTTGACACACAAAATTTTACAGACGTAATGGAAAAATCTAATTTTACAGGCATTACTGAGGTTTCATAATCTAAGTTCCATAGCTGATTTTTATCGATGGTAACTCCACCTTTCTTCCAAGTTCATCACCTCAGATGAAGGCTGTCTAAATGCAATTTTAAGGACCTTTATGTTTCCCCTCATCTTACTATATTTTTATCCGGGCACTCATTAACCTCTATCTATAAATCAAACAGCAACCATAAAATAAGCAAATAAAACAGGTTAAAATCACTTACCTCCTGCTCAATTGCATCACCAATCATACAAGCAGCAGCCACAACTCTTGCACATCCATGTTCCCCACCTATCATCACCATTGCTGTGAGCTTATGCATAGTAATAACAGACATCATATCAGCTGGCAACAGATCAAAATACGGAGCATAATCCGGTCTGGTCTTCCCTCTTCTAATCGACTCCTGCTCTTTCGCAATTGCATCTCTCAAAGGCTCAAACCAACCAAGAAACAAACCCTTCATATATGGCAAATTAGGAGCCAACTTATGCTCACACATATCCTTTAGAAGTTCCTTATATTCTTTCGCTGCCTGTTCCCATGCTTCAGCCTCAATCTTCACTTGCCTTCTCCTTAAGGCCTTATACTTCCCTGACCCCATTCCACGGTTAGCATGTAGCCTCCTTCTCCTCCTAAAGTCCTTCTCTTTCTCCTCTTCTTTCCTCGTTTCTTGCAACAATTCTTGCAATTCCTCATCAACAACCACATTATCTTCAACGTCTGTTGATGACACTGCCTCAGCTACACTCACATATCCTCTTGGACACAACCCACTACACAGATTCCCATTACTACTATTACCATTTCTCAAAAAACCAAAACTAGGTTTTCCCATATAATCCTCATGGGTTGATATTTCGCCAATTCGGCGAAAACCCAGCTGTGGACTTGAGTTATTAACTGAATGGAACTTGGATTTCTCAAAAAAGATGGGTTCTTGAGGGGCTCCTAAAAAGCTGTGAGTTCTTGGAAATGAAGGGAAATTGAGAGACTTTGATTGGGGTTTCAAAATGGCTTGTTTTGCAACGTTTCTCCACATAACTGTGGATGGTTTTGAATTGATTAGGGATAGAATTGAGGGTTTCTTATCAAAAGCAATCAAAGGATCAATATTTTTGGTAGAGAATATATGGGGGTTGGCACGGGACATCAAATTTTTATGTTAAGAATTTTCAAGGAAATGAAAAAAAAAAAATGGAATTGAAGTGATTGAGAGATGAATTGAAATGTATTGGTAATGGAATTCGAGAAAATAATTGAATTCATAGAGGCGAGGGCATGCTATAGTGGCCGCCTTAAACCCTGCTTGAACATTCTATGGGGTTTTAGCTAAATCGTCTGTTTATTTTTGTCCATTGAATTCAATTCCGCAGTAATTTAAATTGAATTCATAATTTTTTATAATTTGTTATATTTAAAATAAAAATTAAATTTATAAAATATTAAAATATCTGTGAAAATAAATTAAATAGCAATGTTAATTATTTTATTTTTAATTCAAAAACTATTTTTTTTTTCAATGTAAAAATAAAGTACAGACTTAATAGCCGCAAAAACCAATCATTTTACAATGTAATATGGAAAGTAGTTCTCAACGTTGCGTGATATCCATATGGTCACCCATTTTCACCCATGCATCTAGGCTCTTTGGGCCAACATAAAATTACTTTGGGTTGAATTTACTGAATCAAATTTTATCTAATGTAAAAAAAAAAAATTCAAACAATCATAATATGAGTCAACTCGAGTTACTTTAACTAATATATAAAATAAAAGATTGAAATAACTTATAGAATGAAAAGCAGAAAAAACCACAAAACTTAAAACCAAATAATCTAATCTCAAATAATGAAATTAAAAAAAAAACATCAAAAAAAAACCTGAGTCAACTCAGGTTAACTCAACTAACCCGCTACCCACGACATGAAATCGGGATAAAAAAATTAATTTTTTTTTAAAACGACCTAAAAATAAGGATTGAAGTTAAATATTAAAAAAAATATTGAAAAAACTTGAGTCACCCCAGGTTAACTTGACTAACCTGCTACCCAGAATAACCTAATAGAAAGGAAAAGCATAAACAATTAGAAAAGGTCAAGACCCAATAGTCTAATATCAAATGATAAAATTAAAAAAACATTAAAGAAAATCTTAAACAATTCAGGTTAACTTGACTAACCCGTAACCTAGGATAACTACATAAAATAAAAAAATGATAAAAAAAAAGACAATTAAAAGAACAAAAACTAAAATTGAATAAAATAAAATGTTGAGGGATAAAATTAAAAAAATAAATAAATAAAATAAAATGTTAAGGGATAAAATTAAAAAAAAAATCAAGAAAAGAATTAAAAAAACAAAAAAAGAGTATCATATTTGATATAAAAATTAAATAAAATCAAATGAAAAATGATGAAATTAAAAAAAATTCAAAACAAATAAATTGAAAAAATTCATATCAAATACAATCAAATTCCCAAAATTTAATGTTGCAAATTCACCATAAATTAAACATAATTCATGATATGAAATCTATTTGATATTTTCATGCTTAATTTCATTAGATCAAACCCAAATTAATAGAAAATTAATATAATTCAAAGAAAATACTAAATTCATCAACTTATCAACAATTCAAATAAATATGTAAATCATTATAATTCTACTGCATTCATGCTTTCGTCCATGAAATCATCAAGCATAGTTAATTACATTTTTAGCTTATTCCAACAATACACATAAAATCTCTAATTCGACAACTTAACATCATTTAAATGCAACGCATAATTAATTGAAGTTATTATTTTATAATTAATTTAACTTATTTTCATGTTCAACTGTATAAAATTAACCACAATTGATGATATTCTTAATTAATTCCATATTAATTCAAGAAACCTTAAATTCACCATAAACCATAAATTCAACCTAAACAAGTATTTGATTTCAATCAAACAAAACATAAATTCATAGTAATGCAGTATATTTACCTTGTTTGTAAAACTAAAAAAAAAGTTGGGGTGGTGGCGGCAACAAGGAGAACATTCGATTTTGCATACAAAACATCTAATGATGCTTATAGACTAGCATGAGTTTGATTTTTAGTTATTTTAAAGATAAAATGAAGGTGTTTGGTGGGTTTTTTAGAAAGATAGTGAGGGTGTCGGTCATTTGGTCGAGAGAGATTGTGTTTGTGTCTGCTCTACGTGTTCTTCGATCTGAGTTTAAATTTTAATTGATGTCTCGCTTTAGAAACATGATTCAAAAGCAAAACATTCTAAATTGTCGTGCTTCTAAAACATAACATTACATTATCGTGCTTCTGAAACATAATATTACATTATCGTGTTTCTGAAGTGTGACAACTACCTTATCAAGCTTTTGAAAGCGCAATAATATCAAAGTGTGCTATTTTACTAAAAAAAAATTCAAACAATATTATTCTGTCAAAACTTTAAGTTTATTGTGCTAACTTTTTTTATATAAAAAAAAAAACCTTTAAAATTTTTTTTTCTTTTTATCTAAAATGGTAGTCTCTCTAATTTGAAAAAGAAAAAAAAAGTATTTATAAGAAGATTTTAGAACAATCTTTATTTGGTTTAAAATTTTGAAGTAATCCTAATTTCGTAAATTGGCTTTTTCTAGTAATCTACTAGGCTAGATGGGATAATGAAAAAAACTAGGCAATGATATCTATAAATTAGATCACAATATTCTAGCTCTTAATTTATTTTATTTTCTAATATTCTTTTTACTCTTTATTTTTATTTTTCACTTTATACTTTCACAAATCTTCTTCTTCTTCTTCTTTTCTATTTGCTCGAAATTAAAATAAAACATACAAAAATATAGATATTTTTAGAAATAGCTAAGTTTTGAAAAATTGGATAAAGTTTACTGAAAATGCATTTCTTTATATTTTTTATATTTTTCTAAAAAATATTTTTTAAAAATAAAAATAAAAACAATTTATGACAAACATTATGCATAAGCACAAGTATATAAAATCTATGATTTATGTAACTGAATTGAATTTTAAGCAACTGCTTGAGCAATTGAACTAATGTTTTATTAAATTTTGATTTTTTATATTAAAAATAATAAAATATAATATTTTAATATTAAACGAAAAGCAAGAATAATCTAAGATTGATCTTGAAGACCTTGTCATAGAGCTCGTCTCGTGGCCCTTTGGTTAGGTAGTATGTACAAGAAGAAAAGGAGGAACAAGACAACTCTAGTAGAAAAAAATGAGCACAGCCTAAGTATAATCAGAAATTAACTCCTTAAGCTCAAAAGTTAAGAACCACATTGCACTGTTAATAAAACAGCAAAAAAACTGGCGTCAAGACCATCCAAGTGAAGACGATCAAGATCGTGACACTGGACAGTTAATCCTAAACTAAACAGAAAATAAGCAATTAATCCTAAGCCGTATCTGGGTTCCTAATTAACGAGTGAAAAAAGAATCAGCCCGTAGGTAGCTTAGAGCGACACATAGGGCACGTAGTACTCTTCAGCAACCACTTGACAATGCAATGAGGATGGTAGACATGAGAGCAGGTGGTGGTAGCAGCTTCAGACGCAGCAGAGAAATCATGTAAGCAAATTGCACAGCACAAGGCTTCAATAGAACCCACATTATCCTCGTCAATCTTCACCTTCTTCAAGCATGGGATGGGTGGTTTGCAGGCTTGTAACACATGAAGAAGAGGGTTTTCCACAGTATCCCAGGAAACCTCCTTATCTTCATCAACATGAATTCCAGTCACGACATTAAACTTGGCATAATGGCTTGGTTCGGAGGTAATAATGCACACAAATATATGGTCAGCGTGATTAGGCAACGAATAGGCAACGCGGGATACGAGTTCAATTAGGTCAGCTTTTACTGTCGGAGATAACCTGATGCCTATGCTCCTGAGCAAACGCCTGTATGTGCGTTCTTTCAAACGATCCCACACCAATTCCCCGCGCTTTACCGGGAATGACTGTCTAGATTTGACCGGCGAGGAGCCGTCGCATGATTCCTTGACAATGATGAACTCTACTGTGATTTCTTTGGCAGAAAATTCACAAGAACTGAGAGAATATTTTGAGGGCTTCATGATTTTGCCTGAGCTTATTGCTCGAGTTGAGGAAAATATTTATGTGGTAGATAGTGAGAAACTGTCGGGGTTAAGGTAGGATTTTATATAGAATAGGGTTCTTACCAGACGGTTCAAGGAATCAATCCATGTCTGTTTTGAATTGGGAATTGCAAAAGCAAGCTGTCCAAAATAGCCGTTATTGCATGAGCAACTGTTTAACCGTTCTCCGGCTCTGGCTTCCCTTTTCAGACAAGGAAACCCAGTAAAATAAATCCTGATTTCAAAAGGAAAAGAAGATAAAAAGGAAGGTAGAAAAATACTGCTACTGTAAAATCCTAGCATTATTTTTCTTTAATGACGTTTTGTCCAGGAATCAATACCTCAAAACCAAATTAAATATTTTGATTCCCGAATCTCAGCCCAATCAATAATAATAATAATAATAATAATTAGATATTTTTTATTTCCTAATTTTACCACTTTGAAATATATTTTAACCTTCCAAAACCCTGAACTTGCCAAGTTTAGCCGATTAAAACTATCTAGATCCAACACGATTCCTTCTGATGGAAGCTTAAGACTAAATCAGGTGGGAGGAATTAATAATCCCCCCAGAAAGCAATATATCTTACAATTAACAATCATTTAATACACAATCATAACTCGACCCTCAAGCATCAAACTAAAACTAATGTCCAAGTAAATATGAATCAATCTAAATCCATTGCATGACAAGACCTGATAGAACTGTAATTTTAATAATAAAAAAACAATATTGCTATAATTTAACTTGTGATCTCCAAGCCAGAATGATGGAGAGAACAGAATATACTAAGTAAATGCCTCTAGTTTTTCAAAATGATTTTTCATTTAGAAATGCATTAAAATATATTTTTTTATTTTTTAAAAATTATTTTTGATAATAATACATCAAAACAAACGTTCTAAAAACATAAAAAAAATTTATTTTAAGCAAAATAAAAACATTTTTAAAAACACGGTTTCACTCATTCTCAAATTATAAGACTAAAGAAAGAGTTTTATCTAAAAAGAATTTGGAGGCTCTAGGTTAGTAGATCTTCAACTGGAATGGCTATGCCATTACCGGTAAAGACCAAAAATCAGTCATGATGTCTCGTGCCACAGGCATCAGTACCAGAAAGATAACAACTGCAATGTTGTCTACGTCTGGCAATATTAAATAATGGTGTCTATCAGCTACCATACTGTTCTACTCTGAGAAACGAAAGAGTACTTGATTTTGCACTAGAAGTAATGGTCATCTAGGATGCATGCTGGATTACACAGAATGACAATGGATAAAGCTGTTTGAATTATGCATTGTAAACATTAACAAAAAAGGGACCCTCTCCGACTTATAAAATGTTGTCTTTTGGTTTCTTTTCGGCAATATCCAAACAACTCCACCAACTTTATTCTAGCAGATAACAGAAATAACCCACCACCAATGTTGGTATAAGAGTAACAATCAAGTCCTCAGGAGAGCAGAAGACAGATAATAACTTCTTATTCCTTGGCAGTCGTGTCCTTCAGAAATCCTCACCATATAAATAACAATGGAGATTTCTCATTCATTGGCAGTTGCATCCTCAGATGAAGCACTCCCTGCATCTGCATATGAAGAAAAGGATAGTTGAGTTTCCTTGGCCCTTTGAGAGAAAATCAGACCGAGAAAAGAGATCTATAGCTTTTGTGTAACATAATGATGCTTGAGCATACCTTCGCCATCTGCTGGGGCGTAAGGAGACTTCCGGTATCGCGTTTGCTGTTGTGTGGGCTGGAAAACAGAGAGATAATACACAAATAAGCACCCAGTACAAAATATGCTAGCATTATAGCACTAACACAATGGCCAGCAGGGAAAAAAAAATACTTCTCACTCATAAATATAAACTAATACTTGGAAAACCCAAAACCATTTAGGATGGCTGCCAATCTCCATTTTTCTTCAAAGAAACTAAGCAAAAAAAGGTAGGGAGGAAATCACAAGCATAACAGGAGTCATTCATTCATGGTTCTTTCAAATTCACTGGCATCATATCTGCATCATGCCTCGAAGGAAAAATATCTATGTGCTTGTTATGTTGCCTTTCCCTTTAAATAAATTAAATAAGGATTAAAGAAAACGTCAAAACCATAGTTCAAAGTTATTGAGGAACTTTGCTTCGAGCAATAAGGAGACGACTTCAGTTCTGTTGATCAGAATAAAATGGAAAAATCAATCTTATATCTTTGCAACTGTTTCCTCAGCCAAAATAGAAATACTCCAAAAACAGTAGGAGTGAAGAGACTTTAATTTTAGTATGGAAACACCCTCCAACTGAAATATCTAACACACTACCTCATCCATTTTATGATAGTTTCCAGGTGATTTTAGAAGGTGGAGATCTTAGAAGCAGCACAGAAAGCCCCCTTTCCACTTTGAGTTGTGAGGATAGAGGTAGATTGTTTCTTTTATCAAGCTTCGACTCTGAAGCATTATTTTATCAGGGGACCTCACTTTTTCCAGCCAAGAAGTTACCAGGTTTGGAGTGAGATCTTATGGGGTGCAATAGAGTGGTGCTCTGAAACCCATTAGTGTGAAGCAGAAAGGTTACTGGGAACATAATCTCCGGAAATTGTTTTCAGGGGACCATGAATGAGACAGCACTGAGCTGGGAAGGTGATGCGTAAAGCTTTATAGATTTGCAAAGGAAATAGCACAACCAAATCTTTCCACATGATGACTACTAAGAGGAATAATCTTATTGGAACATTAATGATTGATAAACTCAGTGATGAGAGACAGTTTACTTCTGTAGGAACAAATCCATTATCATCCAAAACCTTATCAAGGAACTACAAAAGGAATCGCTTTAGAAAACATTGGAAGCACCTAAACCAAAAGAGTGAACAATCATTAATAATGTCTAAAATGGTAATAAATCAAGTTGCACATGCCAATAGTTATTATTGTAAAGAACATATGCTAGCTTGTTCAGTGTGGTTGCGGTTGCTTTTCAAATAACTTTTCGTGCCAAAATGCATGTCAATGATTTTTTTTTATTTTTTAAAAATTATTTTTGACATCAGCACATCAAAATAATTTGAAAACACTAAAAACATATTAATTTGAAGTTAATAAAACAATAAAAAAATTTCAAATTTTTTCAAAAGCACTTTTGAAACGCAGAAACAAACAGGCCCAGGCACTTTCAAAGTATTGTCAGTCAGAAAATTAAAAGAAACACCTATTTTCAATTTATAAAACTTTGTTTGAACAAACATCCTAGAATTGGCTCAAAATAAATGCTTGCTTTTTCTCGGTAATCTCTGCTTGGTGAAGAAGTCCTTTTTTATATTTCCAGGCTTATCAAGGGGAGTACATCCAAGAAAATATAACATAACACAATTTCTCCTTTGTATAGTTGATCCATTTCACCTGATTCCACGTTTATATACATATATGGTGGCACAGAACCCCTCCCTCAGAATTTTCATTTCCATTCATCTGTATTTTTTTTTTAGCCTACAAGTTGTGGAAGAACACTGGCAGAAGTCACAGAACATTGAGAATTTTCATTTGTTCACCTATATTCCATTGCGAGCTCAAGAAAAACCTAAAACTAACTTCAATTGAGCATGAGCAGACCAATTATCTCAAGGTAACATTAACATTCTCATACTCCATAAATTTAATGCATCTTTTGATAGAAATGACTTAATTCAAATGATTTCCTTCTTTTAAACAGGCTTCCAGATTTCGAAATAAATGAATACCTAACACCTTCAGCTTTCGAAATAAATGAATACCTAGATTACTTATATTTTTTTATCACCAAAAGCTCATAACACATAAGTAGTTGTTTACTTTTGCATGCAGATCCTCAACTCAGCCAACATAATCTAGGAAAATGTCTGGCTTCTATCATCACTCATTTTTCAGGTTTACAATAATTTGTTTGAAAATCACCAAAGTGGGGCAATGCAAATCTAGTACAAGGGGAGTATAGAATCAAGCACAAAAGGAGGACAGACTGAATAGGAGAAAAAACAATTCTAAAGAACCAGAGCATGTAAAGACATATTCAACAAAGACCAAAACAAATAACTAGTCCTTTTTATAAGGGACACGCAGAAAATGAACTTCTTAGAGTCCCAAACTTGATTTTTCTTACAGGTCCAGTACCTCAAGAGCCCAGGCAATCCTCTCCGCTCCTACAACCTTTCTAGCTCTACCATTTTATCAACTCTTACTTCAACGTCGTAATATAGTTTCCAGCTTCATTTAACTCTATTGGTTACCTATCTAGTAGACCCTTAGAGAAAACTTCCAATGAGACCACCAGCTCTCTACCTTCATTAGAAATCAACAGCCACTTATTCCGTCTAGTTTATCTTATATCACCCACTGACAGTTGAACATTAGCACAGCTGAAGCACAACAAGCATTCACATGATTTCTTCTTAGGAGAAAGAAGACAAAAAGGAGACAAAGAATGGATCGACGAATATCATTCACATATATACCTGTAATTTAGGCCGAAGAGCTTCGAGTGGTCCTTTAGGCTTATCAACACCTTGCTGTTATAGTTCAATATCATCAAATGATATCAGGTAACCATCTTAATGCAGTCAATTTTAAGTAAAATAACAGAAACAATCCGTGAAACCAGTACCTTTCCAAGTGCCCAATCAGCAGAATCAAAGTAGGCACGTTCATGGTCCTAACATCCAAATCATAAATTTAGACACAAACCAGCACAGAGCACAATATGTATCAAGAGTCGAGACTCAGTAATATGGAGTCACCTTAGAAATGAGAGGTGGTTTCTTAGGCAAAATTCCTCCGTATTTCTTCTTTACAACTTCCTCCTACATATATGTGTATACAAAGAAATAGATGAATGAGTGAAAAATTCTTCCAAAATAAAGTTTTTTAATCATGTCTTCAATAAATCATGCATATGCAGGAAAACAAAACACCTCTTGTTTTGATGAAGGCATGGAGCTTTTATCCTCGGAAAGATTTCCGTCAACCTGATCTTGCTTGTTATCCTCCATACCTGAACCAACCGTAACGGTATAACAGTTGTCATCATGAATAAACATCTTACTCACATTAATTGATGCTCCTTCCACGCATACAAACTTTTAACCAAATCCGGAGAGAGCAAATCTTAGAAAACTTGAAAACTACTTAACAAGATGCTTGCTACTATAATACTAACAAAATACAGCAACTCCAAATCTAACCTATTGTTATGAATTCCAAACATTCCTTCATCATACCATCAAAGTATCCTAATCATTCCGAACTCTTATACGCAAGTGCAACATTTATAAATGATTCTATAAAATCAGTGCTAAATTACATTATAATTGTTAAATTTTATTTACTTTCTTTGCTCTTCTCGCATGAACAAAGAGAGAAGAATCATAAAATAAGCACAGCACTTAATGAATTATTTGGTCCAGGAACCTTTAAAAAAATCCAAAGCAAATTAACCACGACAATAAACACAATCAAGACCTATAACGCGTAATAATTGAATAAAGAAAAACAACTTAAGTAGAATAATTGAATAAAGAAAAACAAATAATGAGAAAAAATATCTCTCTCTATTAAACATCAAATCTGCCTAATTAAGATCTATTTAGCACGAAATTGATAAAAAGACAAACAGAAGAGAGATCTATTTTATCAAATAACAAACAAAAATTGTATGCAGCTAAATAAAAATAAAAGTAAAAGATTTTAGACAAAAAAAAAAAAGCGAAATGAGAATTCAAAATTCTTATTACCAATTACGAGCTTCGTGCGCCGGTTTCAAATGTAGAGAGATAAGGAAGACAAAGAGAAAGAGGATTATTCACACAACGATAATATTGTGATGTTGAGATCTAGAACACGATCTTGATGAGGTAAGCTATATTTTACACCTGATAGATTTCTCCATATTTCGTTATGGTCCTACTTGTCTCTAAGTTTTCAATTCTATTCCCTGTTTATTAGTTTGTTGGCAAATGCTTCGCTGCGGTTTGATCAATTTAAAAAAAAAAAAAAAAAAAAAAAAGAAAGTCAAGGGCGAGAGGAATTCTTTAGCATGTGGGTTAATCTCGAAATCTTCTACCCTAGCTCAATGTCTTAGCTTGATTTTCTAGTTAAATTATATTATATGGGAGCTGACGTAACATGAATCAGTTGATTTTTTAAGTTTAAAGATAATTTAAATAATTAATAAAAATATGCTTTAAATTTTAAAAAAAATTAAAATAATAATTTTTAAAAAAATATTGAAACAATATCATATTGAATTGATCCTAATCACAATGCAACCCAGTCATAGATTCCACTGAGTTTAGTAATCTTATTGTTTTTTGATCTATTTTTATTTAATTATATGAAAAAATAGATGCTTGTAAAATAAAACATTAATTCTAAAATAAATATTTTATTTGAAATTATGATAATCCTGTAGAACGTAGACAAAAATTAATCATGAAGTCCATTTTTCAATCAATTCAATATTGAAGAAGAGTGAAATAAAAAAATCAATTAAAAAAACTAAAAACAAAATATCATGATCGATAGGTAAACACGTCAAACTCATGAATCGGGTAACCCAAATTAACACGTCAAACATATGAATCGAGCCATGGTTCCACTAGGATTAGTAACTTGTTTGTTTTTTTAAAAAAAAATATTATTTATTTAACTATATGATAATAAAATTTGAAATCGAGCATTAATCCAATATTGGATTATTTTTTTAAAACTATGATAATCTTAAAGAAAGAGAAATAAAAAATTTTATAAAATTTAATTTTCAGTCAGTTCAATATCGAAGGATAAACTTGAAAAAAAAATTATAAAGAGGAAAAAATAAAAGTTAAACCTGCCAAACCTATAAACAAGTTTATGGATTTTCTAAAATTTAATAACATGATTTTTTTTTCAAAAATAATTTTTTTAAGTATTTTATAAAAAATAAAAGATCACAAAATTGATTTTAATAATAATAATAAAGTAATATGCCAAACCATGAACTGAGGTAACTCAGATCACCTTGTCAAACTCATCTATTTTTTTAATATTTTTTTATTTAACTATTTTTTTTAAATAGATTATACCATGATACCGAGCTATTTTTTATATCAACCTGATGCTGAAATATTTATCTGATATCACTATAATCATATAAAAGACAAATAAAAAT
The DNA here is from genome assembly GCA_015852605.2 of Populus deltoides. NCBI lineage: Eukaryota > Viridiplantae > Streptophyta > Magnoliopsida > Malpighiales > Salicaceae > Populus > Populus deltoides. The sequence continues at coordinate 13,037,258 of CM027573.2, read as the reverse complement.
AAATTATTAATTCTAAATCCCAATAAACATATAGACTAAATTAAAAATAAAAAAAATCAAAACACAAAAAAAAAAGTAATTCACAAAAAATAAATGATGAAATAGTATTTTTCAATAACTTTTAATGCTGTTATTGTAATAGTATTTTATGAAACAAATATTTTGTAACGAAATTTTCATAAATTATCACAAGTAAAAACTGCTAAAAGGTTGGATAAAATCATAATGGAAAAATAACCCTGGATTTCCTATAATTTATTATATTTTACACTTTATCTCTATTATTTTCAAAATTAAAATTTACATTCTAATCAACTTAATTTTTAAATTTAAATAAACTCCCATATATAATATAACCTAAACAACCATTATTTTCTATTAAAAAAAAAACTTCAATGGAAGACCAGCCCCATTTCTCCCTCGCTCCACGTCCTCCTTCTCTCCCCAGTAAACATCACACCAAAAAATTCCACGAATTCCAGCCAGAAAATTGCTTTGCCCAACAGAGCAAGGGCAAATACCTCTTTGACCAACCAACTGTCGCCCTCAATTGGAGCCAAAGATTTAGAGTCATCAAAGGCGTAGCTTTAGGGCTGTTTTATCTGCATAAAGAGTGGGAGCAAGTTGTGATTCATAGAGATGTCAAGGCTAGTAATGTCTTGCTAGATGGTGAATTGAATGGAAGATTAGGGGATTTTGGCCTTGCAAGACTGTACGAGAATGGATCCTCAAACGACCCATATTATCAGAAACTCTTGGGTATCTTGCACTTGAGCATGCACGAACTGGACAAGTACTGATGTGTTTGCCTTTGGGGCTTTCTTGCTTGAGGTTGCTTCTGGTAGAAGGCCAATGCAGCCAACTAAGGATTTAATCTTGGTTGATTGGGTGTTTACACAATAGCCTGGAGATGAAATTCGAGAGGCCAGGGATTCAAATTTGGTTACAAAATATATTGTAGATCTGATTTTGAAGTTGATGCATGGCAAGATTGAGATTAGGTATTCAAGATTGTTGAGCTTGGTGAGATTATTTGATTGCCTCTGTTGCTATGATATGACTAAATTCAAGCTGGTGGCTTGGCCAGGGTTTCATGTTTGCCAATGTTTTCCGAAGAAAGGGAGAAATTTTTTGAAAGGCAATTTTGTTATTTCTAGGCAATATGAGTTTTTAGTAATTAGATTGTATATAATGGTAAACCTTTAATAATGCAATATTTTTTATCGATATTTATTTTTAGTGAAGTATTATATAAAGTGTTATGATCTTATAAAGTTTATGATATTTTTTTTATAATTTTCAAAATAATAAAAAAAAGTATAAAATAGAGTGAACTATAAGATACTTTAGATAATTTTCTCAATTATAATAACTATTAGCGTATCAAGGCTGTCGCATTCGATATCGCGACGACTTTTAAAAATTAAAATGTAAAAGAATACATTTGTGACATCTTGTTCTTAAACAGAGAATATGTCTAATTTAAAGAGTCGTCATCTAATATTATGATCATTAGGAATGCATGATATTCTCTGACTTTATAAAAGCCAGAGAAAGGCCACAAAAAGAGGGAGACAGAGAGAACAAAAAGGGGGGATGAAAAAGAAGAACGAGAACGAGAACGAAGAGGGAACAAAGAAGGTGAAAGCAGTGAGGAACAAATAGACGAGGAAGAAAAACAAAAAAGGTGAATGTAAACAGAGAAGTAACATAAAAAATTATAGAAAGAGAGAGAGAGAGAGAGAGAGAGAGATAAAAGGAATAGTCATTGTTCCTACTAGACTATTTTCTTTGGGCATCACCAATCTTAATACTCTCGACATCATCATATCTTCCACCTAATAATGAAACTCTTCACAACAGTTTATATCATGCCCAAACTGCTGACGATATTTATAGTATTTATTTGCATCTCCTACAACTTGTGTTATAACTGGTGTTTTAAAATACTCAGCTTGTCTCATCATCACGTACAATATATCTAGTGTCACCCTCAGAATTGCTTTACCTTCTTTTCCTATCTCCAAGCTATTAACCCCGACACTTCCAGAAGCATTGTTTGGTTGAGGGTTCAAACTCACATTTAGAGATTCATAAAAGGAAATCCACCCAGCTTTGATGAGTTGAAGGATTTTTCTTTTGAATGCAACACATCCATCAATATTGTGACCAGTGACACCAACATGGTATTCACATTTTTTATCAAGTTTATACCAATAAGGGAATTATACCAATAAGGGAATGGTAGTTGTAAAGGTGTTAAAGAAACAGACGCTGCCTAACCAATACTAAACAGTCTTTGGTACATTTTGGTGAGAGGTATTATGGGTAGCGATGGAAGTTGCTCTGACTATTCTACCAACTTTGTAAACTCTTTGATGTCTTCCTCCTCACATTATTTCTCATCCATTGCGATTATATTTTTATCAAAGTTAGGCCAATTATTCTAATGCATTGGGTTTGTGAGTTTATCAACAATCCTTTTTATCTTGCTCGACCATTTTAATCTGATTATACCCAGAGAAACCATCCATAAATGAGTAGGTAGAACTCTTAGTAGCATTATCCACGAGTACATCTATATGAGGTAAAGGGTAATCATCCTTCGGGATTGCAGTATTCAATTATCGAAAACCCATGCTTACCCTGATTTTATTGTCTTTCTTGGGTATTGCTACAATGTTGGACACCTATTGAGAATATTCAACTACTTCTAGAAATCCAACACCCCATTATTTCTTTATTCCTTCTTTAACCTTGATCAATATATCAGGCATTGTTCTCCTCAACTTTTGCTTGACTAGTTTGCAACCTTTTATCAAGAGTAGCTTATATACCACAATATCAATATCTAGACCAGACATGTCAATATATGACCAGACAAAAACATCAACATATTCTTACAAAAGAGTAACCAACTCATTTCTCATGTGAGCGGTGATTAGCTTCTCTATTAAAGAATAACTTATCAATTTGTTCAATTTTTTACCAAATTGACTCCTAAATTTATAATTTCATCTTTATTAGTCCTCAAACTTTCAATTTGTGTTGTCTTGACCTAATTTTCAAATTATTTTTTATTCATTCATTTTTTATTTTTTATTTTAAAAAAATCAAAATTTAAGTTATGACAAAGATCAAGTGCTCAACATCAACATTGAGGTTGCGGTTAATGTTGGGCTTAGTTCTCATTAAAGGTGTTGAAAAAAATCTACCAACCAGAAAAACAAAAAAAAAACAATTGAAAATACCAAATCGAGATTAAAAAAACTAATTTTAAAAAAAGAAAAAAATTTATTTGGTTTGGTTTTGTTTTGATTTCGGAAAAATAAAACTAATTAAGTTGGATCAAACTGAACCGGTTCAAATCAAACTGAATCGTTTGTAAAAAAAGAAAGTTTTCACTTAAACCCTAAATCACTACAAAGCATTGTAGTCGCACCCTCTTCCTCCTCCCTTTCTAATTCTCCCCATAGTCTTATCTGTTAAGCTTGATAGTTGTCGCTGCAAGTAAATTTGGTTGCTTTTTTGGTGTGGTACCAAATCAATATCTCATTTTTCTAGTTAGTTAAGGGCTTCATCATGATCCACCTCTAAATTTGATTCGTCTAAATCCAAAGACATCAAGAAAGTTTTTTTTTTTCTATATGGGATATGGTTATTTTAACGGGTTTCTGGGTTTCACCGAAACATGTCAATCAAGTGTTTTTTTAAGATCAATTTTTCATTCACCCACAATTTATTTAAATTATGTTATAGTTTGTTTAGAATCAAATCACATGTGAAATTGAATTCAATTTCATATGTGATTTGTCAATAGATAACTTATTACATTTTTTATGTTTAGAATAAAATACTAAATCACATAATTGAATTCAATTATATTATTTAGAATACCTATGAAACTGAATTGAATTAACAATATTGACTACTCTACCCTTAATTCAAAATTGCATGGTACATCTTCTCAGTAAATAATTTGTTTATAAACAAAATATTACATCGAGCTCCCTCATGCTCAGAACAAGAAGAAGCATCCACCATTCTCCATTTACCCACGGAGAAAAATTAATTTTAAAAAATATAAGAGTAGTTACTTATTAAATACAATGTAAATAAGAGAAGGTAGCATAGATGCACAATTTAGAAGGTTTTATTGAAGAAAAGAAATAGGATATTTTTGAAACAATATTTTCAATATTGCAAATCATAGGGCCAAAAATTTACTTTTATCTATTTGAAATTGATTTCAATAATGTAAATAGGGTCTCTTATTAGATTCACTTTTATTTATTTATTATGATTTGAATTTCTTTTGGGATTCAAATCAATACTCTTAAAAAATTACAAACACATGAATTGATTTAATTATTGGAATTGAACTCAATTTCAAGGGTTTCAAACAACTTATTAATATTTCAGGTTAAAGAACTTATATTGAAAATTAAATTACAACAAAGTTTAACTCAAAAAATAAGTAAATCTCGTTTTTAATTTTAATTTGATATTAAATATGCTCATTACCCATGTTCAACAATTTTTTCTCATAGTGATCTTCTAAAGTTTCTTTTGCTCTCTGTTTTTCTTCTTCTTCTTCTTTAACACAGTATTCTTTCTCCTCTATTTTTTTTTTTTTGTCAAAACTAAGTGTCCCCTCCTTACTACATGAATTATTCATCTATTTATAGATGGGACTGTTCTTCAAAACCTTTTACGAATCATGCAAAAATTTAGCTTAGAAGATTCCATGCGCCTGGTAATGAAACTAGGTTGGATACTGGATTTTTCCAAGCTAGCGATTGTTACTACTTTGCATTATTCGTGGGAGAAAATCAGGGCATGAAAACTAGATTCATTGCCTCTGAATGATGTTGAAGAACAAAAACATGTGTTTTTTTTTATATAACTGTGGGTGTTCAGACTAGCTTATGTGCATCTTGATTAATCTCCCGAGATCCTGAAGTTAACGACTAGATAAGCCTCCAGTGACCTTGAGGTTTGTGGCACTCAAACTAGTAACCTCTAAAGAGTAAATCAGTACCTGATCAATTGAACTACACCTCTTAAGATTCAAAAACATGTGTTTTAATCCCACGGGAAATGTCGTTCATGGCCATAAAGTATAGCTTAAGTATCACATGAATATCAGCTATTCCAAACATGTTTGAAGCCTAGAAACTAGCCTTGGGAATAAGAACAAAACCCTGTCGCTTTCTTGTTCTGTGTCTTATAAAAACCATTATTATTAAACCTGGCCCGACAGGTCGACCCGGTGGCTAGAATGATCCAGGTTTAATAAAAGATCGGCTGTGGCAACAACCCGGCCAAACCCGGGCGACCCGGCGGGTCAACCTGGGACCCGGGCGAACCCGAACGAGACCCATTTTTTTTTCAAATGTGGAATTTAAAATCCATTAGTATATATACTATATGTTCCTAAAAAAAAAATCATGTTTTTTCAATGTGGGATAAAAAACCTTTTGGTTTAAATACTTCAACTTAAAAGATAACATAGTATCTTTTCAATGTGAGATTTGAAGCCCTTTCATATATATACTCTATGTTCCCATGAAAAAAACCATGTTTTTTCAATGTGGAATAAAAAATCTTTTGGTTTAAATACTTTAACTTAATACTTTCAAATTTGGATTAACCCTTCATATATATCTTTTTTTAAAACCCCCTTTTTTTCAATGTGGGATTTGAAACCCATTAGTATATATATTCTATGTTCACAAGAAAAAAATCATGTTTTTTCAATGTGGGATAAAAAAACCTTTTGATTTAAATACTTCAACTTAAAAAGATAACATATTATCTTTTCAATGTGAAATTTGAAATCCTTTCATATATATACTCTATGTTCCAATGAAAAAAGTTATGTTTTTTCAATGTGAGATTTGAAACCCATTAGTATATATACTCTATGTTTCCAAGGAAAAAATTATGTTTTTTCAATTTGGGATAAAAAACTTTTTTAGTTTAAATTCTTTAACTTAAAAGCTTAACATAATATCTTTTTAATGTGGGATACATTTTTAAAAAAAATATTCTTTTAAACTTCATAATATGTATAATCTATATTTACATGAATTTTTTCATATGAAATATTAAAATTTTAATTTTTCTGAGTTAATCCAAGTTGACCCGGGTTGACCCATGAAACCCAAGACCCTGTTCCTTGGCCGGGTCAACCTCCGGGCCGGGTTTAATAACTATGATAAAAACATACTGTTTCACTCCCTTAACTGATGTAAAACGATGTTGTTTTTCTAAGCTCAATTTGGGACAAGGTTTTCTAATTTAAACCTAAACAATGTTATTTTTAGATTGGTCAAGTTCAAAATAATCCTTTCATTCTCTCACCTTTTCTATTTTAGGCATTGTTCTTCCTTTTTCTTAATTTTAGGCCAATTGTGATTTTCTTTCCTCAATGTCCTTCAATTTTGCCTCTGATCAAATTGAAATGGATCTCTTAATTTCATCTCCTTTTATGTTTCAGTCCTCAGCTTCCAAATTCCTTTAATTTGGGTCAATTTCATACATTTTCTTAATTTTTCTTTTCAATTGTCACTAATTGTAACCCAAATTATTTCTGAATTTTTTAATTTAATCCTTGGCCTATTAAATTCAATTATTTGTCTAGTTTTGCCTCTCCACTATATCTTTTAACCTTCTCTCCTTTTTTTTTATTATTTTAATTTTTATCATTTGTTTTTAATTTACCGTGTATTTCTTGATGAATAATAACTAGAATTGAAGAAATATTTCTTAGGGGATTTTTATTTTTATTATTTTTGGTTTTTTTCTCTTAGAAATTTTTGTTATGACAAATCCAAACTTGTTTTTATTAGCTTTGAATCTATCAAGTCAGTTAAGACATATCAAAATAATTTTTATATTATTTAATTTTAAATTTTGAAGATAAAAAATAAAATTAAAAACTTTAAAATTAACTTGATAAACATAGTTTTATAACAATACCTAATAAATTTTATAACCTAAACATTTTGTTTTGAGATTAAAATTTTTTTTTTATTTAATTTGTAGCGGAGAGTGATCTGAAAACTAGTCTTACTTAACCACAAAACTCAGATCATGATTCAAAACCATCGATTCTCCATTATGTGCAATAAATAAATAAATAAATAAAACGGGAAGAAGGAATCAAATTGGTTGGCCGACAATTTTGATACAGTTGATGATGGACACCATTTTACCATCCTCGTAAAATTTATTCTCAATTAAATACTTGTTCTGCAAAAAAATAAAAATAAATAAAAATGAAAGGAAGATGGATAAATAAAAAGACAAAAATATTTCTTATATTTTTAAACACCACAGTATATTAAAAAAAAAGAGGAAAAAAAAGCAGAGGGTAGATCCGATATTGTGCTGTAGGATATTCTATCCTCCACGATGACCGACCTACATATGATTTATAGATCCGACAATTCCACAAGAAAAAATCCACATCACAATTATGAGAAAAATTGCAAATTTCTAATTATTATCAAATCTCAATATATATATATAAAAATATATATACTTAAAATTTCACCCACTCAAAATGAAAATTCTAACTTTTTGAGAATGAAAAAAAAAATTTGTTGGTTATTATGTTATACCTGATTTATCAATAAAAAATATACCTGGTCTAAATATTTAAAAATATTATTAAAAAATATATATATATATATATATATAAATAAAAAGACATAACTCATATTAAAAAGATTTTTTTTTGTTTTTTATTTTGAAAGATAATTGTTTTTTTCTTCTTCTCATATCTTTTAACTCTTTGAATTAATTTGACAAGATTTATAAAAAAAAATTTATACAATGAAATATCTTTTTAATTTTAGTAATTAAAATATCTTGAAAAAATTGATCCATGAAGAATAAAATAAATTATCAAATCATCAGTAAGTTTTCCTTAGATATACAAAATCTAACCTAACTTATTATTAAATTATATAATACACCTAGACTAATAGCTTGGATTATTAAATCATCAAGTAAATTATTTTCATTAAAATATGATATTTGTTTTTATTTTTTTAAAATTGACTTGAATAAATTTAAGTCAAGTTTAATTTAGTAATTTAACTAACCATAAATCAACCTTTTAAGTTACTAGAATTTTACTGAGTTAATGTGTTTTTGGCTGAATTTAAACCTTGATCCAAATCAAATAGCAAGTTTACTGTGTCAATATATTTATTTTAGGATGATAAAAAATCAGAACCTGACTGGATTGTTATTTATTTATTTTTTTAAAAAAGGGAAAACGGTGTGTAAAATCAGGAAAAGAAAAAAAAACAACTCACAGCTCATTCCGTCAAAAATCAAAGGGTCTAGATAAGAAGTCAAAACCGTGATGATCAAACAAACGCGTATAACATACATCATAAAACACCCAATACGTCCCTCTCAACTCCAACCCTATATATATATACACACACACCCAAACACACGCTCACACAAGCAAATAAGTCTGCCTCTCGTCCTCCACAACACGAGAAAACACAGATGCGCCTCCCCTTTTCTCTCTCTACAAGCTAACACGGTTTTGTCTCTCTAGAAACAAACTTGGATTTCATTAGCTCCGCCGCTTAAAGGTATGCTGCTGCTGCTAAGGCTTCTTGGATCAATCGATCGATCTATTTATTTTCTGAATTTGAATTTGTTTCTCCATATGAGATATTTATCTTTCTGGCTTTAGATCTAGTGTAATGAATCGTAGCCTACTTGTGCTGTTGTTTTAGATTATTATGCAGATTAATCAATAAAAAAAATTGGTTATAATTTGATATAGTAATTTGTTCACTGTGATTCGTCATTGTTCAATGTTGATTGCGATTCGATGCCACCGTAGCTTACGATTGACTTGATTGCTCGCTGTTATGATTTGATGATTTCCAACGATGGTTTTCTTGAGTTTTTGTTCGCCGATTTTTTTTTAGTTAGATGTTTCAATCTTGACGCATGAGATGTTCCTTAACTGTGTTTTTGGGTTTTAATTAGGGTTACTTGTGTTATTAATAACTCCTTTTCCTATAAGTAGTCTGATTTAATGATTACTTTTCCTATTAGGAGTAGGATTTAGCAAGTCTTTTTCCTACAAGGAGTAGGATTAGTGTAAATAGGACGTGGGGGGGGGGGCCTAGTAGCAAAACATGTTTTGTTTTTTATCAATTAATTTGAGGTTTTTCTGCAAACCCTGAACTTTATTCTATTGCTTCTACTTAAAGGTTCTTCAAGTTTTACCTCCTTGTATATGCTTTTGATTATAGCATGTATTGTTTTGGGCAATTGAAGTTCATGATTTTTTATTTGTTGTGTTTTTTTTTTGTTTTAATATCCTGCTTAATGGAGCAGCTCTATTTGATTGAACCAGGATTGAGGTTTCCTCCATGTCTTTATAGTGTTGTGAGGATCATGACTTTGGTTCTTTGATGTTAACTAATTCTATCTCTCCTTGCTTTGATTGATGCTACTTTATTAGTTTGGCAAAGCTTGGTGCAAGTGTTTTATACTTAATAATGTGCTTTTTGGTTGCATGTTTGATTATTGTTTTTTCTGTTGTGCTATTTTACTGTCTAGTTTGTGGTTCCTTGTGTTGTTGAAATTTCTTTGTTGCTAAAATTCTTGTCCTGTTCTTTTCAGGAGACTAGCAGGTGTTGTTGCTGCTGTCTGCAGATTTTCAGAGTGAAGTCTGTCAAAGTTGAGGTTTTTTTATGTCCGTGCTGGCTATTTCGTTTTTGGGAGCCATTGGATTACTTGGAGAGTATAGTCCTTCGTCACGGAAAAAGGGTGGACCCTTGTTTGACACAATAAGCTATATGCATTTCGGACTATTTGACGAATACCCAGAGTTTCGAGGTTGTAGCTGGATTCAACCTTTTCTGACTAAACAAGAACGGTCTTTTCTTGCTAAAGAATCTCTAGAAGACAACATAGCTGCTGCCCAATTTTTGAATTCCAGCATTTGCGTTCAGTGACATTACTGAATTTGTTGTGTGATTGATTTACTGTGATCAAGATGGCATTGCAGAATATTGGTGCTGCAAACAGTGATGATGCCTTCTACAGGTACAAGATGCCCAAGATGATTACCAAAATTGAGGGCCGAGGAAATGGCATCAAGACAAACATTGTCAACATGGTTGATATTGCAAAGGCTTTGGCAAGGCCAGCTTCTTACACTACGAAGTACTTTGGTTGTGAGCTTGGTGCACAATCCAAATTTGATGAGAAAACAGGGACTTCCCATGTGAATGGCTCTCATGACACTGCCAAACTTGCAGGCCTTCTTGAGAACTTTATCAAGAAATATGTCCAGTGTTATGGCTGTGGAAACCCTGAGACTGAGGTAATCATCACCAAAAGCCAGATGATCCAGCTGAAATGTGCTGCTTGTGGTTTTGTGTCGGATGTTGATATGAGGGACAAGCTCACCACTTTCATTGTGAAGAATCCACCAGAAACAAAGAAGGGATCAAAGGACAAGAAGGCAATGAGGAGGGCTGAGAAGGAGCGACTGAAGGAAGGTGAAGCTGCCGATGAGGAGCAGAAGAAACTGAAGAATGGTAAGAAGAAGGGATCTTCTACAAAGGATGGCCATGCAAAAGCTAGCTCTATTAAGAAGAAAGCAAACAGCTCTGATGAGGAACGTGGGTCACCAACTCATAGCCAGGTTGATGAGAAGGAAGAGGCTGATGATGAAGATGATGTCCAGTGGCAAACTGATACATCTCTGGAGGCTGCTCGCCAACGCATTCAAGAGCAGTTGAGTGCTGCGACAGCTGATATGGTCATGCTCGCTGCAGATGAGACAGAGAAGAATTCAAAGACAGCCAGCAAAGAAAATGGCGGTCCTCGAGAGGAGGAACCAAAAGCTGGTTGCGGGAATTCAAGTGCTTATGAAACTCTCGTCGAGGAGGTGAAGGCGAACCTGAAGAAGGGAGTATCTGCAAGCAAAATACAGTCTGTTCTCGGTTCAGTTGATGTGTCTGCTCAGGAAAAGATGAATGGTCTGTTTGAGGCATTGTTTGAGGGTGTTGAGAAGGGATTTGCGAAGGAGGTTGGCAAGAAGAAGAAGTATCTGGCTGCCGCTGTTGCTCAGGATGAGGGATCACAGTTGCTTCTGCTCCGAGCAATCGGGGCATTCTGTGGGAAGTCGAGCTCAAGTGCACTGAAGGAAGTGGCTCTTGTCATGAAAGACCTATATGATGCTGATGTCCTGGAGGAAGAGTACATCGTGCAGTGGTATCAGGAAGGGCTAGAGGGACCAAGCAAGGATTCTCAGATTTGGAAGAATGCTAAGCCCTTCATTGAATGGCTTCAGAATGCTGAGTCTGAGTCGGAGGAAGAATGATGGGCTCTTTTTTTTTAGTAGTTCAAATCTCGAGTCTGAAGCCCTCATGGTAATTTGTGTCATGAATAAAAGAGTGTGCCCTTTGCTTTAGTGTCCTTGGTTTGGAGTTGAATGGAACCTCTTTGGTTTATGGAGAGTGGTGCTTTTTATCTTGAAATCTGTACTTTTTGTTTTATTTTGGAGCTGAGTGGAACCTATTTGAGTCTTTTGATTTTTTTTTCTTGCTTTCATTTTCGAATTGTTTGGCTTTGCTGTTATTGAGCGTGGTCATTTTAGGCTTCTTGGGTGGATAACGTTTTCACCACCTATCTGCTACAAATTCAGATCAATAAACGTTCCTCTTAACTGTGATATGTTGATGTTTTTTTCAAATGATAAACATTCCATTCATATAATCATTGATTTTGGGAAAGATGACGACAGTATTTTTAAGGAATCAAGAAAAAAACAATACTTGAGTAATCAACAATAATAACGTGAAGTTTAATAATCAGATTTAAACCATAGTAAACAAACTGTAAAAACAATATTTTTCACCAATTAATTAAAATAAATGAGCCCTCAATATTATATTAGGAATCAAAACTGTGATACAGAGAAACACAACAAAACTAGAAGAATGACTTATAATATTGAAGAATAACTTTGGCTAATATATAGCCTTACAAGAATTAACAGAATGTAAAAATTACAGCGCTATAATTGACAAAAACATTGTAACATGTAAAAGAAAATATTTAAACAAACAAACAAGTCACCCTATTTAACAGGGATTTATTTGAAATAGAAAAACAAACCTAATCAGTAGAGGATCCTAAACAATAAACCCTCGTACTTGTCATTCCCTCCCTTAAACTAATGCATACAACAATTAGTTTACAGCATGGACTTCTTGAACACCAAGTAGCTCTCTCATCTTTAGGAAAGACTCAAGCTTCAATGGCTTATTCATCACATCTGCAACTTGATCCTGTGTCCCACAATAAATCAGCTCCACCGTTCTCTCCTTAGTAAGATCACTTTCAAGTGAAGAAACACCTCAATGCCATGCATCACTGGATTCTCTGACAATTTAATTGTAGAACTATTATCACAAAAAATTGCAGTACTATCACCGTGTGCATGACCAAGTTTCTCCAAAATTCTTCTCATCCACACAATTTAATAGGCTGTTTTTTAGAGGACCACAACAGTGCACCAGAACTTAACATGAAAACATATCTTGAAGTGCTTTTTCTATCCTCCAAATCACCGGCATAATCACTGTCAGTAAATGCAATTAGTTCATCACTCCCTCCCTTCTTGTAGAATATCCCAAGATTTGTTGTGCCTTTCAAGTACCTCGAGACTACCCCCGTTGGTTGCCCTGCATATCTACTGATTAAACTAACCACAAATATCAAGTCGGGTCTCGTTGTTGTGAGATACATGAGACTCCCTACCACTTGCTAAAAGAATGTTGTATCAACCTTCACACCATCTTTATCTTTGAAAAATTTAACACCTGGAACCATCAGATTTTTAGCAAAATTGCTCTCCTCCATCCCGAACCTTTTAAACACGTCCAAGGAATATTTCTTAACTAATATAGATTCCATCAGCCATTTGAAAAACTTCAATTCCAAGAAAGTACCTCATCTTTCCTAAATCTGTCATATCAAACTCATGTACCATTGAACTCTTGAACTCATTGAACATTGCTTTATCATTTCCAGTAAAAATGAGATCATTAACATACAAGCCAACAATTAGAACTTTACCTTCTTTGCTTGTTTTAATGAACAATGTATGCTCATTGTGACACTTCTCAAACACTTCATTCAAAAAATGAGCTTCTATACGACTGAACCAAGCTCGTGGAGCTTGTTTGAGTCCGTATAGAGCTTTCTTCAGCTTGTAAACTTTGTGTGGATTTTCATGCAGCTCATAGCCTTTTGGTTGCTCAACGTACACCTCCCTCGCTTAGTTCTCCATGTAGAAAAGATGATTTTACATCAAGTTGATATACTATCCAGCCCTTTGTAGCTGCAAATGCAATAATCAACCGAATTGTATCCAACCTTGCCATAGGATCAAAAACTTCTGTGTAATCAATCCCATGTTGTTGCACGTACCCTTTAGCTACAAAACGAGTCTTGTATTTATCAATTTCTCCATGCTCATTAAACTTCGTTTCGTAAACCCACTTTCCTCCTATCTTCGTTGCACTTGCAGGTAGATCTATTAGCATCCATGTTTCATTCTTTTCGATGGCTTTTATCTTAGAATCCATCGTATCCCTCCATTTTGAACTTTTCATAGCCTCTTCAAAATAAAAAAAAAGGATCATTAGAAGTAAACAAAGCCATATTAGCTTCATTTTCTTCTTCAGATAGTCCCTCTTCAGTATCATAATTATTCATCCAAACAGGTTGCCTTCGAAGCCTTCCTTAATCCACTATATCTGGAGAAACATTCTTAACCTCTTCTGCAATATCACAATCTTCACTCTCGATTTCATCACTCACAACAGTCTCTTCATCATTGTCTCCCCATTCCAATACAGCCACCATCTATTCTTTGTCCCAATCCCAAGATTTGTATTCTTCAAAAACTACATCTCTGATGGTAATGATTTTCTTGGCTATTGGATTATAAAGCCTATATGCTTTAGACTCCTCATTGACCCCCAACAACACACAAGCAATACTTTTATCCTCCAACTTGGTTCTTTTGGCATCAGGTACATGAACGTGTGCAAGGAACCAAACACTTGAAAATGTTCAACTGAAGGTTTTATCCCACTCCAGGCCTCCTCTGGAGTTATATTTTTTACTGCCAAAGTGGGACTTCGGTTCAGAATATATACTGTCCAATTCACTGCTTCTGGCCAAAACGTCTTCAGTATCTTTTTCTCTGAGAGCATACTTCATACCAAGTTCATAATGGTCCGATTCTTTCTTTCTATAACTCTCGATTCTTTCTTTATGTAACTTCGTTCTGTTGTGGAGTATAGATTGTTGTCAACTTCCTTTTGATTCCATTTTCTTTGCAAAAATCGTTGAAATCTTGTGAGGTAAATTCACCTCTACGATTAGTACGTAAGCATTTAATATAAGCATCCATCTCTTTCTCAACAGATATTTTAAAGTACTTGAAAGTAACTAATGTTTCAGATTTTTCAACCAAAAAATACACCCATGTTTTTCTACTAAAATCATCAATGAAGCAGATTAGGTGCCTTTTCTTGGTATTTGACGTAGGCGAGATATGACCATATATGTCAGCATGGATTAGTTGAAGCTTTTGTGATGCTCTTCATGTACTTTTCTTCTGGATTGGATCTCGATGTTGTTTTCCAATCATGCAATCAATACAAATAGTTGTTGAAGCTTCTAATTGTGGTAGTTCATACACCATTTTCTTAAACTGAAGAGTTCTCAAGCCTTTGTGACTCAAGCGCCTGTACCTACAATGCCAGAGGTATGACAAGTCGTGTGTAACCGTATGAAAACAAGTTGGCTTACTCGGTTATGACACAGCCAACAAGATAAACATATTGTTGGCAAACATCCCAGTTTGAAGGAACAAACCTTTCATAGGATGATAAATTTTACACAAGTCGTTCTTAATAAGAATTGCTAAGCCTTTTTCCTGCAATTGCCTGATGCTTAGCAAATTATTCTTCAAATCAGGAACAAAGGACACTTCAGTCACCACATAAGTTAATTCATTCACTCTTAGTCCTACATTTCCCTTCCCCATTACTATCATCCTTGAGTTATTCCCTAGCTTCACCATTTGTCTAGAATTCTCATTTAGGTCACAAAATTTTTTTTTATCTCCATGCATATGATTACTACATCCTGAATCCAAAAACCACACATATTATCTTTTTGCTTCATTCATCTCTACATATGACATTAACAACATCTCCTCTTCTTCTCCAAGCTCGGTATAATTTGCCTCTTTGTCCTAACTCAAACATTCATATTGGAAGTGCCCAAGTTTATGACACTTGTAGCACTCCACAAAAGCTTTATTGAAGGATTGACGTCCTTTGCCACTACATCTTCCTCTTCCTCGAAAGAATCCATAGCCACGACCTCTGCCTTCTGCTCTGTCTTCAAAAGTCACTTTCAACGCCTGCTCTTCTCCATTATGTTTATAAAACTTTTGCTCGTGAACAACCAAAGAACTTTATAGTTCATCAATTGATAGATGATCAATATCCTTTGATTCTTTAATAGAGCAAACAATGTAATTGAATTTGTCGTTCAGAGATCGAAGTATCTTCTCTACTATTGTAACATCTCTCATATGTTCTCCATGGATCCTCATCTTATTGGCAACATACATCACTCTTGAGAAGTAGTCAGAGACACCTTCTTTGGATTTCATCTTAAGAGTTTCAAACTCTTTGCGTAGAGCTTGAAGGATAGATCATTTCACCCTTTCATTGCCCCCGTACTTCCTTTTCATAGAGTCCTAAATTTGCTTAGAAGTGTCTTTCTGGAGGATAGTTTCCAGAATGGTTCGATCTATAACTTGGAACAAGTAATTTTTCACCTTCAAGTCTTTCAGTTTTTCTTCTTCAAGTTTCTTTTGTTGGGCATCTGTCAATAATGCATCATCTTCTGGTTCAACATAACCAATCTCAACTAGGCTCCAGTATTCCTTGGATCTCAAGAAATTTTTCATCAACATGCTCCAATGATCATAGTGACCATTGAAGCAAGGAATGGCCTACTGAACAAAATTCCCTTCACTCGTCATCTCTTTACTGCTGCAAATTGATTGCTGCTTTGTTTTCTTCAAGCCCAGTGGGGGGTCTGATACCAGAATGTTATGAATCAAAACTATGATAGAGAGAAACATAACAAAACTGAGAGAATGATTTACCATATTGAATAAGAACTTTGGCTAATACATAACCTAACAAGAATTAACAGAATGTAGAAATTACAACCCACGATTGACAGAAACGTTGTAACGTGCAAGAAGAAATAGTTAAATAGAAGAACAAGTCACCCTATTTAATAGGGATTTATTTGAAACAAAAAAACAAACCTAATCAATAGGGGATCCTAAACAATAAACCCCGGTACTTGTCATATTATACTTGAAAGGAAAAGAAAAATAAATCATTGGAGATCTACCATCACTTAATTATGGACATCATTTATCACAAACAAATTTTGTTGAGATAGTTTAAACCCCAATATAAAATTCTGGATGACAACATTAGAAGAAGTTGCATGGGCCGTTAAAGCAAGATCATAGAAAAGCAAGCCGAACAAAACAAAATGAAGTGAGCATCTGTTTTTATTCAATCAACAAATTCTATTTAATTCAAGAATAAAATTTATTTTAAAAAATAAATTTAAGAAAGAACAACAAATAAAAAGACTCGAGATAACCCAAATATATAAATAAACAAAGGTCATAAAAAGCAAGAAAACAAATCAGAGCTCAATCTCCAATTTAATAAATATTGAAGCATGAAATTGAAAAAAATATTACCTTATAAAATGATAAAAAGAAAAAAAAAACCAAAGCAATCCTAGACAAATCTTTTGAAGTTGGATTAATTCCCAAAGCTTGCAAGCCTGTCTTAACCACGAAGCTTAATCCAAACAAATTAAATGTTAAAGAATGAAATTGGGTAAAAGAAATATCAATCTACAAAAATTTCAAAACATAAAAAACAACAATAAAAAAAATGAGGATAAAATCTAATAGGAACAAAATTGACGGAGGGTGTAATAAAAAAATGCAATTTTAAGAACTATCTCAGATTATAAAAATAGAAAATAAAAGAATGAAGACCAAATTAGACAAAGTAAAAAATTAAAATTAAAACAAAAAATCATATTTCATAAATTATTTCAAATAAAAAAATAATAACCAAAAGAACAGAAACTTCTCATTAGACGTGCTATATTATCATGTAAGAGATGCCAAGACAAAGCGGAAGCCACCTCAGAAAGGTCTTTATGGCCACTGGAATCAATTGCACGCGCCGTCTGAAGATGGTGGAGCGGCTAATACGTGCTCATCACGCGTCAATGAGATTTTTTTTATTTTCATTTATTAAAAAAAATAGCCCCTAACCCAACACAATAATACTAATAATAAAATAACAGTTGCTCAATGACTTAAATACCCTCTGACCCTAGGCTTAAGAATATAAACTCCAAGAGCAATTAAATCTTTTTACTATGCTTATAAAAATTAAAAAAACCAAAAAAGCCCCAGCATTAGTTCAATCCTTTCCTAATTCTAAGGGTAATTCAGTTATTTTACTGTGCACAACCAAATGAAAATACAAAAAACAAAATCCTTCATGGCAACACAATAATGTATTTTTTTTTAAATGCATCAACGTAATTTTACTATGCAAAAAAGAAAGTAAATGCCCACCTTGCCCATGATCAATTGTAAAATGCCAACATGATCTCATTGAAAAGACAATCCTACCCCTAAACATTTTCCTTAACCTTTTATTTTTCAAGGGCAATATGGTAAATACATCATTCTCATCCATAATGCATTGTGTTTAGAAGCATATTGAATTCACCATCCTTTTTAGTTTTATTTTTTTAATGCTAGATTAAAAGGCAAAGCCAATTGATTGTATCAATTGTGATGATGCATTAGAAAAATACTAAACCTAGATGAGAAGTTATTGTATCCCAAGACACATAATATTATTTATTGTAATAGTATAATTACTATATTACCTCTTGGCCATTAAAACTTTTGAACTAGGAATTGAAGGCAAGGTAATCTTTTCACCATAACAAAATTATCTTTTGTAAATTGTATGTGATTATTTTGGCAATATTGTTTTTCAATATATAGTAAAATTATTCATTTAACCCTGAAATAAAATAATCTAATGCCTACTACGAAAGGATATTTTTTTATTTTAAATCTTTTTAGAATAGCCCTAAAAGACAAAAACCAATTGAACAAGAGCCTCAGGATTTTCTTTTGTCATTTCACAATGTTTTTATTGTAATTTTCAAGAGTGCTTAGAGCATTATTGTAAATTATATTTATTAAATATAATTATATATAAAAAAAACTTTTTGGCACATGTGCGCAAGCACCAGCATATGGATGGCCTTATGCTATTTGAGTGGTAGGTTGGGGGCTGCCAGCCACCAGACGTTGTTTGTCGGGGTGACATTTGAAAGGTCTTAGCACTCCAAACCAGATAAGGCAACACGTTCCAAGCTTCAAGGTCGTTTGGTGCTGACGGTCATTTTTTCCCCTTTTCTCCCCCCCACCTAGATTTTCATGTCAACCTCTTCAAAATTCAAGAATAGCCATTTAATTTGTTGGTTCTTCATATTTGATTCTTTTTCTTTTTATTATGATTTTTTTATCTTGAATAATTTATTGAATTCGGTCCTCATTTTTTTTATTGCTATTTTTTTGTTTGTAATCATTTTTTTTCAATTGATTTTGTTTTACGATTTCATCCTCATTTACTTCTTTTTTTTCCTATAATCCTTATTCTTTTGATTGTCAATTTTTTAGCCTTGACAAGTTTTTATTTTAAATCATAAATGAATTTATTTTTTGATTTCATACCCAATTGTTTTTGGTTTTTCCTATCAAATTTAATCTCTATTCTTTTGATTTGCAATTTTGTTTTTTT
Source organism: Populus deltoides (assembly GCA_015852605.2). Taxonomy (NCBI): domain Eukaryota; kingdom Viridiplantae; phylum Streptophyta; class Magnoliopsida; order Malpighiales; family Salicaceae; genus Populus; species Populus deltoides. The sequence continues at coordinate 13,018,230 of CM027573.2, read as the reverse complement.
TTGTTTTTGCTTTTACAAGTTTTTAAAATTGATATTTTCAAATTCGCTCCTAATAAACTTCTTGGTTGGACCCAAATCTAGGATTTCACGAGTTATAAATTTTTAAAATTTGACCAGGTTTAGGATATTTTCTTGGGTTTGCTTGTTTTTTATAAATGTTTTACAATTTCAACCCCTAAGATTTTTTTTTATCTTTAAAATTTGGTCCTTATTCTTTTAATTATTATTTATTTTATTTGACATTATTTTTTAATTAAAATTGCATCCTCGGGTTTTTTCCATCAAATTTTATTCTTCAAAATTAAAATAGTTAAGAACTAGGCTTTTTTATTAAATCCGAGTTACAAATTTCACGATTGTGACTTTTAGCGATTAGACTAGGTTTAAGAGGTTCTTGGTTTGCTTGGTTTTTTTTTTTTTCCAAACTAATGTTTTCTTCTTCTTTTTTATCCTTTTGTTTTGTTATTTTTTGCATTTTGATTCTATTGGGTTAGCCTTTAACAATTTCTTGTTATTTCACCCCCTATCATTTTTTAATATATAAATAATCTATCAAACTACAAATATTTTTTTAATTTTACCCCCTATGATTTTTCAATCTTTAAAATTTAGTCCTCATTCTTTTAATTATAATTTATTTTGTTTGGGATCATTTTATTTTTTTTTCAAATTTCATCCTCAAGTTTTGTTTTTTTAGTCAAATCTTATCCCTATTTTTTTGTTACTAATTTTTTTCTTTTGCAAGTTTTTTTTATTAATATTTTTTCCACGATTTCATCCTTCAAAATCAAATTTGTTGAGAGTTAAATTTCTTAATTGAACCTAGGTCCAAGATTTCACAAGTTGCAGATTTTAGAGATTAGATCAAGTTTAGAAAGTTTGCTTGATTTTTTTTCCCTTTTTTCTTATTTCTAATCTTTTTTTTATTTTCTTATCTTTTGGGTTTGATTCTATTGGGTTAGCTCCCTATAATATTTTTTAATTCCACCCCTATTATTTTTTAATCTATAAATAATCTATCAAATTAAAAATATTTTTCAATTTTATCCCTATGATTTTTTTAATTTTTCAAATTTGATACTCATTCTTTCAATTACTATTTATTTTGTTTGGGATTAATACTTTTTTTTTCAAATTTAATCCTCCTTAGGTGTTTTTCTCTTAAATATCCATGGGCTCAAGTAGTGCGCCTAGGCCCTTTTTACCCTCTATCATGCTCATGACACATATCTGACTCTAACACTCTGAGCCTGATTTTTTAGGACCCCACACAAGTCTCTCAGGATTTTTACTGACCGAATACATTTGGGATCTTACTCTCCCTACACCTCTAGGTGTATAAAAATCTCTTATAGCCTACCACTTCATTAATATATTTAAGTGGAATGCAACGCATGACCAATAACATTAATTTAAAGGGTAAAATGACTTTTCATCTCCTTCATTCCATAAAAATAACAAGATTAATGGGCTATAAATGCCTCATGAATCATCTAAGCTCAAGGTTGATAATCTCTCCATTTTATAAATATTAGCATACGCATTTTCAGAGTATTTCCTTCTAAAATATTATTGCACTCTTTCTATAAAAATACTAACTTAAACATCTAAGAGTCTACATATCTATCAAAAAGAATCTTTTACATGTACTTGACTTTCCACATCAAACTACCACGCACATCGGCTTCCTACACCAAGCTACCACCTATTTTAGCTTTGATCATATTGTAAGGACTGAGTGATTAACCTATTATCCAACCACATAAACCTTATTTCTAAGCATTTTGGATTTTGAAACATCATCATGATATAATACATTTTGCTAAGAAAACTCAACTTTAATCCCTAAAAAAAATAAAAAGTCCCTAAAAAAATAATAATTAGAATTGAGGTGTCACGCATGCTACAAAGCGTAACAATCCTTCCCTAGATTGTAAAACGTAATCCAAAAGCATTTTCAAAAGAAGATGGTAATATGTTAGGTATTTTGGGTGTAACTATGGTTCTACAGTCTCTAATTAAATATTTGTGAATTTGTTTGTTCCAAGTCCAAACAGCACACTGAAAAGTAATTAATTAATGCTTGCAACGATGGCTTGCTTTTCATGTTAAATCCAAATCTAGCTTTATGCCTGTTTGTGAATCATCAATCTGGTTGTGTTTGTGACTTTTAGCTGTGGTTATGTTTGTTTTTAGTAATATTTTAAAAGTCAATTCAACCGCCGCTTCCATGTTTTATTTTAAAAGCCACAGCTTTTCTAAACGGATTCAAAATCTATTTGAAAAAATTGACTTTTGAAAAGTTATCAATTATACTTAAAAGCGACAAACATAAACCTTTTTTTTTATTATTTGTCCTTAGATATGCAACTTCCATGCTAGGGAAATGTTTTGAACTTGTTAATCTGAAGGAACGTGACTGGGCTGAGATAGCATCATGGCTCTGTTCATCAATTAGTAAAGAACCTGAGATGTAATTCCTCAATTTGATTGGAAAAAGACACTGAAAAAGCACTGTTAATGAGGAAATAGCAACAAAAGAAGAAGAGAATGAAACCACAATGAGGCGGTGATAAATGGACGCAGTATTTGACCGCAAAAGGAAAAGATAATTAGAGAAAAAAAAATACAAGCCCATTTTGATTTCAAAAACTCAGATTTCCCTTTGCATCCTTCGTAATGTTTAAGGCACTATCATGTCATCCTTGAAAGAATAAATTTTCTGCCAATTTACAATTGTGAATATACTTACCATGTCCAGAAATTTACAGGGCAAACATAGTAGATTATCTCTAACGATGACAATTGCCTCCTCCATGTGTTCGGTCAGAGTTCGAGTTCCTTCTGTTGGAGCATTTCGTGGGGCGGATACCAAGTTCTCTCAATGGGATCATATGGAAATATTGTATTGAAAAACAATCTTAAAAACAAAAGCTATGCAATACTAATTGTAGCATGATTAGACCAGTTTCTGCAACAGAGTTCATCAAAACTCTAAGGTAGATTGAAATGCATCCTACAGGGGTTTTGGGCGGGGGAGAGAGACCAGAGAGATGCTTGTGAACTTGGAGATAAATTGTAGTGGAAAAAAATTTTTATCAGGTTAAATTAATTTCCTATTTTTATGTGGAAATTTTGACTAACACCAAAACAACCCCATCAACCAATTAAATAATTGAAATATAACCTCAGAATGTATATTGACATTTTTTCTTCTTCAGATGGCTGTCGCCGTGGGCTTGAAGCAATCGATATTGCACAATCCAACAGATCTTATCATGTCCCCAAAGCTGCCACAAGAATTCAATCAAGAATGAAGAAAACCAGAATTGCACGTGTGCACCATGTTGGGCACAAAGAAAAGTGAAAAACAAAAATCATGGATTGAATGAGGAAAAGGAACCCTTAGCCAGCTTACCGATCAATGCTGTTCCTAGCTTTCTCATGCTGGTCTGAACCATTGCTCTCGCTCTCAGGGTGATCCATGCTTTTTCTTGATCTCTCTCTCCTATCAGCGCTGGACCTTGACTTCTCTCTGCGGTCTGTGCTTAGCCTAGGCTTTTCTTTTTTATCAGCACTTAGTCTAGTCGTCTCTCTCTGATCTATGCTAGATCTGGCAACCTCCCTAAAATCTGTGCTCTTTCGAGGATCCTCTGTTTGATCCACAATGGACCCAGATACATTTCTCAGACGTGATGATTTCTCAATGGCTGATATGAACTTCTTGAGATGCTTTATGTATTGCGGGTAAAGCTCCAAGTCACAATGATTCCCTCCCTTCACCCATAATGGTTCATACTTCTCTTTACATCGCTCCCAAAGCTGCTTACCATGGGACCAACTCACAACATCATCAGCAGTTCCCTGCGAGAGACAGAAATCACAAAGGATTTCAGTGGATCATAAGAGTGTAAACTTGAAAAAACTTAGCCAATGTTGCATGCTCTACTAAAATTGGCATTTTATACAGTATAACACCCTTCAGTCTCAGTTCTCAAAGAAAGAGGCAAGCTCTGTTTATCACGGTGGACAGTATCAGTCAACTATAAAACTAATGTGTGCATTTATCTCACAAGACATATAACCAATTAAACAGTACAGCAAAATATTAAGTGCAGCCTTGTTCATACAGTACAACATACACGTTTCAAGTGTATAGTCTGCTCAGTTTAAAAAAAAGTGTATGGCCTGCAGTATTAACTTTATGTTTTCTTATCGTCGAATGTATTCTATTCACTATGCAAACAGCAGCATCTCCCTGGTTTCATTCAATTGATCATCCTCAAGTTTTTTAGACCTTCGAGAAGACTCTCTCACTTTTATCCGTCTTCAGACATTCAACAGATTCTTTGCTCTTGGCATTTCCTTCAACTTTTGTCCAGCCTTCATTTCAGTATTCCTAGTCCTCTTTTTAATCATATTTATTTTCCTTTGGTGTCAAAGCACTCTCCAGGTAATGAAAAACAGGGTGCAATATCTGATACAAAACATGTTTCCATTCTGAAAAATCAAATTTTAAAAACAGCACATGTATAGATAATCTGTGATTATTAGTTAAAATTTAGGATGATTTGCAGAGAAATTTAGACCTAGATTATGATGAAATTCTTCTCCTCAATTATCTCTTGCAGTTTCCTTCATTTTCTCATAAGCTCTTGAACTTTTGCCAAGAAAACTCAAAAACTTTTAATGGATGGTTAATCTTGTTAAATTGAAATGAATTCTACCTGGCCCTATTTCTAAACCATATTCAGCTCCATGGATCCTTTTGCTCGAACTTAATCTCAGCTATAGGTATAGTAAATTTCAGGATAGTTAAATCCCAATCATTTCAAAGAAAATATAAAACAAGCTGAAAGCACACAGCACATGTTGCACGAAGTGCAGCAATCAGAAAAATAGCCCACAATTCTGATCCCAAGTTCAAACTCATAACTGCATCATAGGGACATCTTGGCAACTCAATTTTCCAAAGTGTAATCAAGAATAAGCAAATACGAGATTTCATGTAAACAGGTAGTTATTGCAAATAATTCACTTAATGATGCATCTCTAGGTTATTCCTTTTATACACTTTCTGTATTGTGTTGGCAAACCACGCATCTGATACTGTCTATTACCAAAGGTCATGGCAATGATGCGCCTCGTATCCTATAAGAAACTGTAGTGGGGTCTTTATGCTTCATGTTTCTTTGCACAGATGACTTTTTCCGGCCTCTGTGGCCATGTTGGGAAGGATGATGGCGTGAAGAAACATTATCCTAGCAAGCTATAATTTCAGAAACATAAGAAAAAACATCAACCATCATTTTCAAAGGAAAGAAACACTCACATGAATCACCAGTACTGGACAATTGATGAAAGGTATTTTATCAATGTTCTGCACCACAAAAAGCAAACAACCATTAAAATGCAGTTAGCTTGAGTGGTGAAAATATTTAAGATCAAAGCTCTGCAGATGAGCATTCAAAGATGAAAAGGACCTTATATATGTCGAACCAGTATGTTCTCTTCACTGGATAGATTACGCGAAGGCCGGATGCAATTGGACTGTGAAGAACCACAGCCCTCAATTTTGGTAACCGTGTTGCCAAATCTAAAGTGGGTCCACTTCCAACTGATTGCCCGTATAAGATAACATCTTCTTCTTTAACCCCATATTTCTCTTCAAGACACCTATAAGCAGCTTCTATGTCAACATATGTATTCTGCTCAGTTGGCTGTCCAAAGAGAACAGTGACACAACAAACAGTTAGAACCATCTTCAAAAGAGTGCCAAGCTAAAAACTTTTACCAATTAATCCAAGGCAAGATTTAACTTCAAGAAACAGTAACAAAATTTTACAACTAAATCCGATCTCATCTTGGCCGTCCATTGATTGGTTACCGAATGAAGAGGAAACTATGAGTCTAACACACTTAGTAAAATCACTTGGTTTACTATATATGGTTTATGACTTGTTCAACTCCTCAAGCCAAATTTCAAGTGCACACATAAAATTCTCCGATTTCATTTGCCTATTTCCCTTCCCATTTCCTCTCTTTCCTTCAGCTGCCAAACAAATCCCATTAAAAAGAAAAGAAAAGAAAAGAAGAATCTTTTCTTTTTACCCAATATTTTCTCAGCAACCAAACAAATCAGTTCCTACCAACAAAATAAAAATAAAAAGAAATTCCAAAATTTCATTCTCACCCTATTTCCTCTCCTATTCTCAGCTACCAAACCAATCCCAAAAAAAAAATCTCTTCTCCCCGTATTTTCTCAGCAACCAAACAAATCAATACCAACCAAAATTAGAAAAAAAAAATATCATACCTTTCCAGTTGACTGTCCATACCCACTATAATCATACCTGCATAAACACACAACAAGAACATTAACACTAACATTTCAAAGAAAGAAAAACCCTTTTTTCCAAGTAAAAGTTTCTCTCTTAAGTATCGGAACTGACCCCATCAAGTTAACACGGAGATGCAAACTGAGCTCACAAAACAAATCATACATCTGCCCCAGATCAGCTGCATTTCCATGCGAGTAAAGCACTGTCAATGAAGCCGCAGGGTTCTTAAAATACACCGCCACCACATGATTCCCTCTCTTCGTTTCCAATTTCAACACGTCAACGTATTCTCTATTACTATTATGTACACCCGCCGCCGCCGCCATCCTTAACTTCTTCGCACCGCCCTCCGCCTCCTCGTCCTCCTCCTCCAGCTCGTAAGACGGAGGACTCGGAGGAAAAAACGCAAACTTCGCCGCCATCGTGGATGTGACCGCCCCCATCAAAAATAGCAATTATGCCGTTACTGTTAGATTCAGTAGGAAACAGTGAGAGAGATCAAATCTGATTTGAAAAGTGAAGTTAAGGGACTGTTTGGATGGAGATATGAAAGGACGGAAAGGAAAGGGGAGGAAATTCCGGCGAGGAAAAGGAAGGGAAGCACGTGTGATTATGATTCTTTAATGCGTCACAAAAGTTTTTAAACGGGGGACGACGGGGAGGAGAGATAGTGTGACAACGAGGGCGGGTGATGTTGAATTTCGACAGACACGTGTCCTTGGGGGGGGGGGGGTTTGGGAGAGGAGAGGAGAGGAGATGATGTTTTGGTGTCTCCGCGGTATTTGTTTTTACGGCGAGATCATCTTTTTAAGAAATAATAAATTTTATTTTTTTATTTTAAATTATTTTTATATTAATTTCGATAGCTGTAGTATAGCTGTAGTATATTAATATTAAAAATAAATTAAAAAATATATTTTTAATAAAACTGCAACTATAATATTTTAATTATGCGAGTTGAGGTCAGGCTATAATTTTGTTTATATATATATATATATATATATAAAGGTTTTTTTTTTAACGTGAATGATCACGCCATCTTACACGTACCTCGACTAATTTCAAAAACCTTGAAGTTAACGATTATGTAAGCCTCCAATAGCTATTATATTAACAATTACAAGGCTAAAACTTAAAATCAAGAAAACAAATTCTTTATTCACAAACTCTTATTAATGTGACATTTATTAAGAAATCGTTTGGAAACGTGGTACAAACCGTGTTTTCAAAAAGTTTAATTTTTTGTATTAAAATTTAATATGATTTATATGTTTTGGATTATTTTGATGTGTTGATATTAAAAATAATATTTAAAAAATAAAAAAATCATTAAATATATTTTAATACAAAAAATTATTTAAAAAACAACCGCTTCTAAACAGACAATTATACTCTAAATGGTTTGCAACTATAACATTTTAATTCTGCACGTTGTGGTCAAGATTGAGCTCTAATTTTGTTTATTTATATATATATATATATATATATATATATTAAAAAAAGGGTTGTTGTTCATCCACGTTGTATGTTGTTCGCCAACTTGTATAATTTTATTTATTTATTTATTACTTTCACACATTCTTCCGTATTGCTTCCAGCAGTTTACAGAATGTAGTTCAATTTTTTGGGTGCAAAATGTAGATATAACTCAAGATGATGTTTTCGTACTTTATTTTCTACGGTTAAATAAGTAAGTTTTCGGCATTAAAAATGGAGAGAGGACTGGACTGCTATCTTAATCATCATCACCATGCATGAACGCATATTAATACTTCTAAAAAAATTTCTGACTCGATTTTTTTTATTGTTAATATGAATATTGAAATATATGGATTTTTTAAATTTTTTTAATTTTATTTTTTAATATTTACTTGATTTTAAATTAGCCTTCATAAATGATTTTAGTTTGTTTTTTATGATGCAATTGCAGTTTCAAACAAATATCTAAATATTTAGTTTGTGTCTAGTTTATCCTTGGTTTTACTAGCATTTATTTTTGTTATTGTATAATTAATTAAAAAATAGTTTTTAAAAATAAAGTTCTTAAATCCAGTGGAGTACATAACACAAATCATGGATATGACGGGTTATACTATAAAACTCAGGTTAATCCAATCAAATCATGGATATGACAAGTTAGGCTACGAAACTCAGGTTAATCCAGTATGTCTCTTTCTCAATATTAAAAAAATAATCTTGAATTTTTTTAAAGTCAAATCACACTTTTTACTGGTTGTCTGGGTTATCTCGGGGCCTGCTAAGTCAACAAGGTAATATCGATACAACTCTCGTCCAATTTAATTTTAAATTCAAGTTTAAAAAAAAAATCAAATGGAAAGGTTTTAAAATTAACACGTTAAACTGGTCATCTGGATTGCCTTGAGATCTCTCAAGTCTCATATAATTTAATTTTAAATTTAAAATAAAAAAATCTAACATTAACTCATTAAATCAATTTTAATAAACATATCAAATAATTCCCCTCAACCTAAATGTTTTTTCTTCCAGGTTGCAGCTAGCACTGCCTTTTGAAGTAGGATTAGTATAATTCATCAAACTCATGTTTATAAGTCCTTTTTTAATATATTTTCTTACAATCTCGTGTCGGTGACTCTGTGGTGATCACTGATCAATCATTTTCCTCTGTACCGTAATTGGTACACCGCAGACAATGCCATTTTTTGCCTTTTCCATGTGCTTTCGAGCAAATTATAAACTAGTCCTTCTACTTTTGTGAAATGATTTATATAATCCTTCGAATTGTATTGTTTTTATTTACCCCCATCAATCTTCCCATATTATCTATGTTTTTTTTTAAATAAATTAAATTAAAAAATAACATGAAATGGACGAAAAAAATTAAGTCACAAATAGATATAAAAAAACTAATTAATTAGTTTTTAAAACTAGGTGACTATTTAATTTATTTTACAAAATTAAAAATACTAACTTATAATTTACTCTACTCAATTCACTAATTCAAATGCATAGTTTCGAAACCCGCCCCCAAGCGGGCCGGGGCACCGGGGGGGGGGGAACCCAATCGGTTGAAGAAAAATAAAGGAAGGAAAAAGTCAGTGTGATCCGGTTGACCGGTAAGACCCAGTCAAAAATTTGGTTGCAACTCGTTGACTTTTGTTTTTTTACTAAAACAACGTTGTTTTGATTTAAAAAAAAGAATTGATCCGGGCGACCAGGTGATCCGGTCAAAACTCGAAATTTGGTTGCAACCCGTTGACTTTTGTTTTTTTTACTAAAACGACGTTGTTTTGATTTAAAAAAAAGAATTGACCCGGGCGACCTGGTGATTCGGTCAAAACTCGAAATTTGGTTGTAACCCGTTGACTTTTGTTTTTTTACTAAAACGACGTCATTTTGATTTTAAAAAAAGAATTGACTCGGGCGACCTGGTGATCCGGTCAAAACCCGAAACTCAGACCTTAGATCGGACCGAGTCTGAAAACCATGCTCAAATGTGTCCTTTTTATAGAATGAATAAATAAGTAGTAAAGTTTGTGCCATAATTTTAAAAAATTAAATACAAATTCAATATAAATAATTTGTTTTTGGTTGCTGAAGAGAGGTTCTAATGAAAAATAGTTTTATAATCTAAGAGTACTCACCTATCACCGTTCGTATTCTATTTAATTAAATTAAGCCACATGTATGGATAACAATTACATATAATTCAAGTGAATTGAAGAAATATAAATCATATTTGAAAATAAAAATCATATTATTGTGACTTATCAAGTGGTATACGTGATTTGATTTAATTATATAGAGTACAAAATGATTATTAAAAAAACTAATCCCCTCGCAATATTATTGTGTCCTAAAATATAATTTACTACACATTACAACAATGTGATTACTATATACACTCTTGATCACTTAATCTTTTAACTCACCTTAGATTGATCTTTTGATCATAATATAAATGTCTTTTGAGGGTTACTTGGGGGTGTTTTTGTCGTTTCATTTTTGAATACATAGTAAGATTACTCATTTAACCCTTAAATAAAATGATTAAATGTTTTCTGCACAATGATTTTTTTTGTATTTTTCATATTTGATAGAAAAATAGATTTACTACATTACCCTTACCATTCAAAATTTTTAGTTTGTTTGTTATTATTATTTAGTTATAAGGGCATTTTTGATTTTGTACATATAAAAAATAAAAAAGTTGTTGATACGTGCCTCTCACGCTTCAGGTGCTCTGTAACCTTTCGATTAGACTTGGTGATTGTAATCATGGTTCTACCACATCATTTGATTCATCTCAGCATCCTCTTTCTCTCTGGGTGGCATGTGTATGTGGTGGTTTGACATGGTTTCGACCCAAAATTGTTTTTCTTTCCTTAATCTTTCTTCTTCGGATTACATATTAGTCATACAAAAAATCATATCAGCCATTTAATTTATTTTTCTTTTGATTCAATCCCTCTTTTCTTATTTATAATTGTTTAATTTACATTAGTTATTTCTAACTAAATTTTATTTTCAATTCTATGATCAGATTTTAAAACTATAATTTATCAGTTAAGTTCAAAAACTCTGTAAAGAGAAAAAAACATCAGCATGAATGGAGATAAATCTCATCAGTCTCTGTAAATGAAGGAAAGTTAAGTACATTCCACGTGCAATGCAAAGTTTTTCAAGTTGCAGTGAGATTAGACACTCATCAATTGCCATGGAGACCAGAAATTCTGGTGGCTATAAATCATTGTCCAACACCAAACTCAGACAAACACACATGCTCAAAGACAAAAGGGGTGTTGGAAATTGGACAAGTGGGACGAGAAAATGGTAACATGTTCATGATGATTGCTATTGAATGTTTCTCATAAATTTGCAAAGATCTCATAATCAAGACAATTAGGGTTTAAGAATTTCTTTTCACTAAGGGCTCCACTTGTCTTGTAATATGTATAAATTTGTCCCGTTGGAAAATGAATTTTTATATTTTAAAAACATAAAATACAATGAGAGATGTCCAAGGAATGGCATAGATGCTATACATCTCGACAAGGAGTTCATCTACCAATACGATCAACCCACCCATTTCAATTCATTTTTTCTTCAATTATTAGTGCTAAGAATTGATTTTCTTTTTATATATTGTTTGTGATTGCGGTAATAGTTGTTTTTCAATGTATTGTTTTGCTTAAAAAACATTAAAATAATATATATATTTTATTTTTTTAAATTTATTTTTGACACATGAAAACAATACAAAAAATTAATTTAAAATAAAAAAATTTCAAAAAGACTTCTTGAATGCAAAAATAATCATCCTTTTAATAGTTATATTGCACAGACATAAGAGGGTGCTCGCTGATTCAATTATTATTATTATTAGTATTATATAATTAATATATAGAGAAAGTTTTTTTTTCCTTTTTTTTTTTTTAAGAAATGCATTTGAGCCACAACAACTTCTTGGTTGGTTTTCATTTTCCCTCTCCTTCTTTACTTTGACCATTGATGAACGAGGAGGTCAAAAGACTTGAGCTTGAAGGGCACATCTTTGGGAGACCTTCCAATACCTAGAAATGTACTTTATCTGCAAATAACAGCTAATATGTACTCCTTTATTATTTAAATCCACCGAGAAACAGTAGAAATATTGATTTCTTTTTAATTACCACAGTTTTACAAAAATAATTAATAAAATAACACAAATAAAAAAAATATTGGAAAAATAATAAAGTTTTAATAAAAATATAATTAAAAACAACAAGTTTTTTTTTAAATGTAATTATGAATTTTTTTTTACAAAGTCAAACCACAAACTAACTGTGCCTCCGACTCCAAATTAACAAAAAATACAAATTCTAAACAATACATTAACCCTAAATCTTAAAACAAACGCTAAACAATAATACTAATTGATAACTCTAAAAACAAACACCAATCAATAACACTAAAAATAAACCCTAACTAAATATAATATATATTTTTAATTCCATTATTTAATGTGATTTTTTTTTAAAATTTTATCTTTTAATAATAAATTGATGATAAACTCTAAGCAAATCAAAAAATAAAAAAAAGTACAAAAAAGCCAAAAGATTTTATTATATTTAGTTAAGGTTATTAATCCGTGTTTGTTTTTAGGGCTAGTAATTAGTATTAGTGTCTTGAGTCTGTTTGGGAATGCAGTGCAAACCGTGTTTCTTTAAATTTTGATTTTTTTTATTAAGAATTATTTTTTTATATTTTTAGATTATTTTAATTTCAAAAATAATGTTTTAAAAATAAAAAAATATTATTTTAATATATTTCTAAATAAAAAACACTTTAAATCGTAGTCATTACCATAATTTTAAACAGACTTTAAAATTAGAGTATTGTTAATAGTTTTTACATAAAATTAATAAGGTTAGAGATAGAGTTAATTTACAATTTAACTTTTTTAGGTTAAAATTATTATTTTTAATCCCGTATGTGAAAAAAATGTTATTTCTAATACTAATTTTTTTATTAAATTATATTATTTTTAATTTTTTTAATCTGTATTATTTTGCCAAATTTTTTTATATATTAGAAAAATCAGTGGAGCTATAAATAAGCATTACTCAGGACACCAAAACTAGATACGCACATATTTACCCAATTAAATAAAAAAATATCTTATTATTTTTTTAAGATTTGTTTTTTAAAACAGTGACAAAATAAATCAAATGCCATCCGAGAGATTCTTTGAGGTTAGGTTGTTTCCCTTCTCTCTATGCCAGAATTTGTCCTTGACTCAGCTCTGACAAATTGTTCCTCCCCAGCAAAATAGTAACATAAATTCTTCCATCTAAAGGTAATCCATTTCTAATCCACCAACAAAGCTTCCATTTTTATGCTCTCCCTTTGATGTTTGCTCCATGTCTTTACCTTGAAATCATTTTATTTTGTTCAAGTTTTGGATCTGACTGTAAATTAGGGTTTTTTTGATCTGATATAGAATGCAATCTGCAGTAATTGATTGTTGAAATTCTGTTTGGATTAATGGGTTTTGTTTCTTGATGCCTCAAGTCATCTTTTGGACTTGAAAGTTTTGATCTTTTTGCTGCACGTGCAATGAATTAGAGCTTACATTTGGAGTAGAATTTTTATTGGTTCAATTAGGGTTTTGGCTTTTGATTGCTTTTGGAGCAATAAGGTTTTTGTGGGTTTGATAATCCATTACTATGGATGGTAGTGCTGGGGAGTCATCTGAATCTGGGTCTATTGTATCTAGTTCACAATCCTCGAAAAATGGGGCGCATGATGATGATGGTTGTCCTAGGCAAGTGTCACCTGTTAGAATTGATGGGTCGAGGAATACGAGTCCCATGGGTCGCGTTGGATTGAGAAATACTAGTCCTTCCAGACAAAAGGTGATTAAAACCAAACCACGTGGTTTAGATGAGGAAACGATAGCTACATTTGGTAAGGTTGTCCACCCTGATATTCAAATGGAGGATAGCATATGGGCAATGTTGCCTGAGGATCTATTGAATGAGATTTTAGTAAGGGTTCCTCCATTTATGATATTCCGGCTTCGTTCTGTTTGTAAACGATGGAATTCAATTCTCCAAGATAGTAGTTTTCTTAAATTTCACTCCCAAGTTCCATCTCATGGGCCTTGCCTTTTGACATTTTGGAAGAACCCGCACACCCCACAATGCTCAGTTTTCAGCTTGCCCTTGAAAGCTTGGTATAGAATTCCGTTCACATTTTTGCCACAGTGGGCATTTTGGTTGGTTGGTTCTTCAGGGGGCCTTGTTTGTTTTTCTGGACTTGATGGGCTAACTTTCAAAACTTTAGTTTGTAATCCGCTCACACAAACTTGGAGGACATTGCCTAGCATGCATTATAATCAGCAAAGGCAGTTAATAATGGTTGTGGATAGAATAGACCGTTCATTCAAAGTGATAGCCACCGGTGATATTTATGGGGATAAGTCATTGCCTACTGAAGTGTATGATTCAAAGCTTGACAGATGGTCACTCCACCAGATAATGCCTGCAGTCAACCTTTGCTCCTCAAAGATGGCTTATTGTGACTCCAGACTGTACCTGGAAGCCCTTTCACCGCTTGGTTTGATGATGTATAGGCTTGACACAGGTTACTGGGAACACATTCCAGCAAAATTTCCCAGGTCCTTGTTGGATGGATATCTGGTAGCTGGCACTCAGAAGCGTCTGTTTTTAGTTGGAAGGATTGGCCTTTATAGTACTCTTCAGAGTATGAGAATTTGGGAATTAGATCATGCTAAGATTACATGGGTGGAGATTAGTAGGATGCCACCAAAGTATTTTCGAGCTCTGTTGAGGTTATCAGCTGAAAGATTCGAGTGCTTTGGACAGGATAACTTGATTTGCTTTACATCTTGGAACCAAGGAAAAGGCCTTCTATATGATGTGGATAAGAAGGTCTGGTCTTGGATTGCTGGATGTGCGCTTCAGTCATACAACTGCCAGGTCTGTTTCTATGAGCCAAGATTTGATGCCTACATCTATTGAGCTGGAAATCTTGCACTCTCTTCTGAACATACGATGACAAGGCTTTGTTCTGTTGGCTGATTGTGAGTAATGAGTTGAGTCCCTTTAACTTTGCATACTAAATGGTAATTATTAAGGTGACCAAGGAAGCATTTCATGTTAGTGAGAGCTTTTCTCATCTGCTAACGATTGTAGCACTTGGAATCAAGACTCCGTGCTGCGTTTGGCTTGAGCAGTGCTGCTCTCCAGTCAATTTGTGAAGGTTGGAATTGTTGAAGAATGTACTGTATGGCTAATGATATCTTGGGGAGAATTTGTAAGAAGATTCTTTCACTCTTTTCCAGCTCTTGTACCTTTTCTGAAAGTATTAAATAGCATGAAAATTACCTATCTTGAACTGTTATGATTTCCTTGCTCATTAGTTGTGGTGCTCGTTTCTGTATATGCTTGTTGACACCATTCTGTGTATTGTAGCTGTGTTACTCATAAGCTTGAGATTTCTCGGAGTTGTCTTTCACAAATTGATTTGCTATTATTTAAGCATATGACTCTTGGTTAGAATCCTCCCTTGTTTATTAAGATTGCCATTCCTGAAGGAGAGCCTTCCATTTCCAGGTGGGACAATATTTCTTGCACCCATGACCCATGTGGATAGTTTCTGGAAAAAAATGGGCGGGCATCATTATTGCAGGCCTTGCATTTGAGGGACGCTTTTTTTAGCTACTCCATTGCAACCTGTACAGGTAAGGGATGCATTTTTTTGACCTACAATATATGCAAACATGGTTTTCCATTGAAGAAGCTTGGGTGGAAGGAAAAGTATTCCTTCAGAGGGTAGAAAAAATGAAAATAACAGAAAAAAGAGAGACGAGGCGAGATGCTGGAATCTCCTGAATCACAGGAGTACTTCCAAGGAGCTTGTTACACTATCTAGCAGCCTTTCTTCTAGATTTTTCCAGCTTAGCAACAGAATAAGAGAACATTCATGACTTAACAATTAAAAGAGATAAAAACGGTGTGTATTGGCAGCTTAGCAACAGAATAAGAGAACATTCATGACTTAACAATTAAAAGAGATAAAAACGGTGTGTATTGGCTTAACATTGCCTAAACAAACATTGTCGTTCCAAGCCAGTGAATTTCTCTCCTTTAAATTCAAAAACATCACTGTAGCCAACTTCTCTTCAGAATTGATACTGTGACAGAAATACTGTAGGTTGGTTTTTGAATTTCACTGCTCAAATTTTGGTAATTTATCGCGGAAGGGATCAGTCGGCACATCATAATCTGTTTGTCGCAATTCTTTTTAAGAGATGCAGAGAGTAGGCATGATCACTCACATTTTATACAGTTTGGAAAATATTCATAAAAAACAAACCTGATTGTCCCAAGAAATTGCGACTGAGAAATTTGTTTTTGGACTGAAAGAGAGGCTCGAAACCGAGTCGCTAGGACGCTGTAACACCTGTAATCAATGATTTCAGGTCATCAAACTAAAATTAGACAATACGTAGGCTTAATTGTTAAACGAGTCTGAATAATTAAGCACAAAAAACAATAACAGATAAACTATCAGTAAAAAGAAATTACCTCAATGGATTTATTAGGGTTTGTATTAGTCGTCGCAGTAGCGCCAAAAGCAGACATTGCTTTCTGCAAATAAATAAAAGAATCAATCAGAAACTAAACAAAAAAATTTAAAAAAATCGTGAAAAGTAAAGATTCAAAGAAATGGATTTTTTTTTTAATCAACAAGAGAGAAGAAATGGAATCATGGATATTTTCCGTCCGTATTTCATTTTTTTATTTAATTTTCTAGTAATGTTATATACACGCACGCACGCACTCCAAGAGTATTATGTAGGATTTTTTTTCTTTTTTTTTTTGAAAAAATCAACTTAAGTATCTTTATAACAATTTTCATCTATCTAACCGGAATTTATCATTGTTTGGATTTTAGATATATTATTATCCATATCCAAACCTATTAATCAAAAAATAAAGGAAAAAGGTGGCAATTAAGTTAAATGTTCATGATCATGTATTTTTACTAGTAGATGCTGAGGAAAAAGGCAAATATGTTTGTGAAGTAAAGCAGTATAATAATATTTTTTTTTTATTTAGGATGTTTCATGATAGTGATTATTTTTTATTTTGCTTGAAAATATATTAAAATAATATTTTTTATTTTAAAAAAATTATTTTTCATATTAACACATCAAAACGATACGTAAACATAAAAAAATTTAATTTTAAATTAAAAAAAAATATTTTTTTAAAATACAAAATCAAAGTTTAATAGGTTGAATTCGTTACACTTGAGTAATTGTCTTGAAAGTAAAATCATATGGTCCCCAGCATGCATGTGAACTTGTCCTCAAAAGGCAAGCAGGCGTTGGTTTCTTCCAAAATTGCAGCATTCATATATTGTACAGCTCTATCTACTTTCCCAAACCTCAAAAGCTCCATTGCCGTACAGCTGGTGCACATATCCAAAGCCTCCTCCCATGCCATGGTTTTTATTTTCGCTAATTTTAACTTATCATGACCATCTAGCAGCTCGGACTGCTACAAAATACCATAAAGTTTTAGCTTTGGAGGCATTAATTAATGGAGCCATACTGTTTGGACATGTGTCGACCTAATCTCCTTTATGCATGCTATCGTTTATCCCAAGTTAAGACAACTAATTAAAAAGAAAACAAAAAAAGGCCAATAAATCTCGTGATCATCAGAAAGAACGAACAATTTCGAAGGTTACTTAGCTTCCATCTACAGATTCTACACCTATTTTTCAGAGTATTTTAGACCTTGGTTGGTCAAAATCATCTAAAATAAATTTAATCTTGATCAAATGAACATATTTAAAGTTATGATTATTTTTTGAATGTGTGCGTGTTTGACGTGTGTAGGCTTCTTTGCGGGCTTGGACTTATTTACGTGGTCTATATGAAAATATATCGACAACATATTCCACATCAACTTTTTTATTCATAAACTTTGAATATAAAAACTTGAATATAAAAAAATTTGAATATAAAAACTTGTTAGTGTAATAAGATAAATATCAAAACATTAAAGATTATGAAAATACCCATATTATTTAAAAGATTAATAATATAAATATTATCATTAATCTTGTTTATTATGGTGTAAAGAACATATTTTTTTGACCGCAACTTGCTATACAATCTCATCAAGAATCTCTCTTTGCATAAAAACATTATGATGCGGATCAGCCCAACACTAAGCTTAATCATGCCAACGACCCATTGGAGGTGCTAATTGGGCCAATCACAAGAGCTAGGACAAAGAAACTTAAAGAAGCATTGAATGGGCTTGTTCAAAACATATGAAGCAAAATGGACCTAGAGGGGTTTGGGACATTTAAGGAGCATGAAGGGCAGCCTTTAATCCATCTAGTTCAAGTCCAAGAAGAGCCCAATTCGTGTGGAACAAGGGGTTGATGTGTCCGGCCCAATACCAGCCTTGTTAGGCTTGTTTTCCTAATGCTACAAGGAT
This sequence comes from Populus deltoides, assembly GCA_015852605.2. Taxonomy (NCBI): domain Eukaryota; kingdom Viridiplantae; phylum Streptophyta; class Magnoliopsida; order Malpighiales; family Salicaceae; genus Populus; species Populus deltoides. Next base: position 12,999,884 of record CM027573.2, on the reverse strand, counting down.
AAAAAGTCAGCAATTGATTCTCCTAATTAAGTAAGGAAGTTGGCCATATCTTATTCCTAAAGAGAGGAGAACTATTTAATGCTTTTCCTAACTTAGAAAGGAAAGTAATTAAACGGAGAAAAGGGGGGGAATTTGTTTTCTTATTTGTCCAAGTTAAATAAGGAAATCCAAGCTAATCAAGGACATCAAGGTGGGCAGCAACACAAATTTTTCAAATCAGATTTCTCCTAGTTTATTTGGGACTTCTTAAGGGTGACAAATCTGATTCTAGCATATTTAGCATGATAATTTTTGAAATTTTATTATTTTTATTATTTTCTTATTAGTTTTTGGGTTATTATTACTTATTTGGGTCAATTGTAAGTGGACTTCACATAAGTCCACCTAAGGGGGGGTCCATTAGGGTTTTCTTAAGTCTAGAGTTAGTATAAATAAAGGCATAACCAAACATGTAAGGTTACACAATTTTCAGATCAATAAACTTCTTGCTGCACTTATTGTGTGTTGGTGGGATAATCTCCCTTCCTTGATTCTCTAAAGAACTGAAAACGACTTATCGAAGAACAACTGTCTTCATGGCGTCATCCTTATACTTCTCGTTCGCGAATCAATATTCGTTGGGTGGGGGTCTCCGTTTCCAATAGTGCTGGTGCCTAGGTAAAAGTTATTTTTGTGTCACACTCCTATCAAACCTGATTTACTTGGCTTTCCGGGAATTGGTGTCTTTGCGTGACCACGTGATCACGAGGTTCGCGTCACATTATCACTCTATTTTTTTCTTTGAATACTTTAGCATAACGATGTCTATTAGTATCCTCATTGTATTTGACATTGATACATAATAATATATTAAAAATATTAAAATTCAAATAAATAATTACAATAGTATTAAGAACCATGTCAAAATTAAAGAGTAAGTGAACATGATAAATTTTTTTTCTATGAAAAATAAAACAAAAACAAAGGAAAAAGAAAAACCATGCCCATTGTCTAGCCCCTTAGTTGCAGGCCAAACTTGCTCGTTTGATTTTGCTTTAATTTTTTATTTATTAAGGAGGACAACGACATGTTGTTCGCTTGTTATTTCTAGAAAAAACATGATAGGCAATAAGTCGTTTGTTACAAAGTAAAAAATATGTTTTAATGTTCACATGAACACTAAAACACCATAAAAAACTCTAGTTATTTTAGAGCCGTAGAATAATATGACTAGTTTCACCATCTTTTTTTTTGTGATACCTATATATTGCTTAACCCTATAATATTTAAAGATCCAGTCAAGAAACTTTTTTATGTCCAGATCTTCATTAAAGGTTGGTATGTCTACTTTTATTTAGAACTCGTTTATTTGTTGTCTCTTGAGCTGTGGTGGTTTGTCTTGGTTTAACAAGGCTTTATGCTCTTATTACATTTGTCTTTATCAAAACCCTCCACATAGACAATTGGTTGTCTAGGCGAGTCTTCAGAAATAGTTCTAGGTTAGGCCTGTCTCGAGGTAAATCTCTAGGCAAATTTATTTCCTTTTCACAATTCCTATTTATGCCTTCCATTAGTTGAACTAGATATTCCAAGTTATTTGACGTTGTTGTTATTATTTGTTTTAAACCATCTAGCCTTTTCTTTTAAGCCCACATAGCAAGGGATGGTTATTTCTTTTATCTTTATCTATTAAAAAAGACCAACATATTATGATACTAATTGACATAACATATAGTTAGAATAAAAATTAGGGTTCTCAAGCTCTAAAATTATAACCGATATATAAAAAATTATAGAGAAATAGAGAGAGAAAGCTCTAATATTTTTTGAAAACGTTTGTAATTCAATAATCCGATATATAAAAAAAATCATATATCAGCTATTTATATAAAGTTTAAAACTGATGTAATCAAAAGGATTCCAAATCCTAGTAGGAAAAGTAATTAAAACCTAAAATTAACAAGGAAAATAATTAAAATAGTAAAAACAACATCTTCTAAAGCTATTTTGAGGGTATTCTAGACCTAAACTGGTTACAACTAACCGCTCATTATAAAACTTAGCATGTATAATCATATGAAAAAAATTTGAACACGACCTAATGATCAGATCTAAAGTTATAATTGTTTTTATAAACTACATGTTTAATGTGTCCGAGCTTCTTCTTGAGATTGTTTATGGACTTAGCCTTACCTATCTAATCTATACATGTATTAGCAATACATTTCACATGATCTTCCACTCCAAGTTTACTTGGTCTCTACTCCTAAAATATGAGTCGTAAACCTAATTATCTCTAATTTGACTAATATTATTGTCACCTTAAAGACTTGTTGGCTCTAGTTACTCACAAATACCATAAATAAAACAAAAAACCATTAGCCTTGATCACCTTTACCAGCCAGAAAGATTTCAAATTAGCAACCTTGGTTAGAATTGTTGTCAATTTATAAAACTTTATCAATACATATACGTGACCCAACCAAGCTAGGCGAGGCCAATTTTACCATTGACTTGTGAAAAGGTTTCTTGATCTACTCTTTTCCTTGACATGATTTTCCCTCACACTTGTTTAAAACTTGGAATCTCATATTCTCTGGAATTACCTATAAGTACATGCTACTTTATGCAAACCATTCTGATCAATTATCTAAGAATTAACAATATGACAACATAAAAACTTTTCCTTTATAGAGTAAATATGAAGAGAAAAGTAAACTTGGAGACTATTAGGACATCTCTAGCACCATCAAAACATCCCTTTCCTTGACCTGGATTTACCTATTAGTATTAAATTATTTGCCAATAAGATAACCACTAACAAGGTAAGAAGTAAAAAGCCAAAACTTCTTCCTTACCCTACCCATCAATTTTTTATTCGAGCATTTCATACTCAATGGACCTAATTGAAACTATTACCTTTGGTATCACTTGTTAGAGGAGCTAAACATAGCTTTGTTTCCACTTGTTGAGTGCAACTCATATAAACATACAAAAACAAACAAACAACCAAGAAGAAAGAGAAAATAAAAACATCACATAAATGAATACACAAGATTTAACATGGTTTGATAAAATCCTATCTATATGATTTGAGAGTAACCATTCTTTAATCATGATGAAAAAAGTACATTGAGTGTAATCCGATCCAAGTCCAAAACCTCTTGTACACCTACTCTCATATACCAAAATAAAAAACCTCTCAATCATTATGCCTTAGTGATCCTAGATCAATACCAAAATAAAGAACCTCATACTCCATCAATTTATAACAACAAAAAAAACAAATAAAAAAAAGTCTTTTGCAAGCTAGCTAAACATGATGAGAAAGTTTACTTTCTCCTACTCCTAGAATATGAGCCACAAACCCAACAAAAAGTGCTTATAGTTTTCATGTTCAAGGAAATGGATATAAAATAACTAAACTAAGTCTTTGATGTTGCATATCTCTAATACTTTACACTTCACTTCTAATTTGAATGCTAATTAAGACTAGTTGTTGATTGAATTCATATTAATAGTTCATTATTAAATATAATATTCATTACAAAGAACTGTATCATGTTTTCAATTAAGACTTTCCCAAAATTAAATAGGAAAAGAATTGATCTTATGAAGTTTAAGAGAAATTTCGTATGAGGTACTCAACCTTGCAGCGATAATCACCTCTCCTCTTGAGAAATGGAACTTCTCAGATTTCTATGGCCTAAAAACGACCATGTCGGATAAATAATTAAGCTGAGCTTTTGCGTGATCAAACGAATTAACCGACACAAAGCACGCTATTTTCAAGAGGCAACCACAAGCTTAGTTAGCATCAAGCTGGACGACAAGCCCTCGGGCTCTAAAATTCAACCAGCACGCACTAATCTCGTAGTTTATTATGTTCAAACATTGATGAAAGTTGATATGATTTAGCAAATCCAGGCAGCAATCACCTGTTCATGTTCCTTAAGCTCTTGATTTGATGCTAGCTCATGGCTCTTTGGGAACTATGCATATGCCTTGTCATTCACCACTATCTCTTCTTTCTCATATATATAGGCCCTGGAGCAATATTCTATATCAAAAAATATTCCAACTTTATCACTTGGTAGAAGTTTTAACTTCCCTTTGTTTTTTTTATTGTTTATATTTGAGTTCTTGTTTAACTTGCTTGCACATAAATACTTAATTATCATCACTAGGCCACACCATCTAGTTAGGTAACCTAATATGGGAATGGGAACTTGAACGAGCATGCAGGCTTTCCAAGTCCATGTGCTTCGTGAAACCAGTCAAATCGTGCATTTCAATATTTCTAGTCAAAATAAGAGGAACCTCGATCCATAGGGTGTGTAGAGAGAAAGTAATTCATAAAAAAATGAAATCTCCCTTTCTATATATATATAATGATCTAAAAGGACTTCCCTGTGATCGATGATATGCATTCGTAGAGGGATTTTAGCATGATGTTATGTTTTTGTACATTATTCTGAGATCAAAAGTAATAATCACAAGAATTATATCAATAAGTATTTGAAATAACTGAGTTTTTGATAATTGAATATTGAAGTTTTAATTACTTTTTTATAACTAACTTATTTTCCGTAATCACGTGAATCACTCAATTAAAAATTGATTTGTGATAACAACACTCCATTTAGGAATGTTAAAGAATTATATATATCATATTTTGAGGTCAGATCCAACAATTTAAGTTTTTGGATAAGATGGAATTTTAACATGGTATTAAAGTTTTATTTACCAAACAGTTATGTATTCGAAACTCACTATCCTCGTTTTATTTGATAAAAAAACACATTCTATTTGATAAAAAAAGATTTTTATTTAAAAAAATATATTAAAAAATTATATAAATTATATCTTTAACTTCTCATATTAGATTTCCAAAAAAAAAAAAAGGAACGTTGCATTCCGAAGAGTCAAGCTATATATATATGGTCAACACTATTAGCTGTCAAAGGAATAGCTAGGTTTCTAAAAATGTTAAAGTGGAGAAAAATGTGCTTAGCCCTATATAGCTTAAGTCTACCAAAAGACCTAAACCCCATAAACTATTTAAAAAAAAATAGAGAACTCCTTTGTGTCCCAGTAACTTCCAAACACTTTTTAAGAGTGATTTAATGCTCTAAATCAATTTTCACTTTCTTAATTTTTTTAGTTATAGAATTTATTGTTAATAATTTAAAATATTACCATATAAAATAACATGCATTTAATATTTATAATCAATCAATACCATTCATTTTAATTCAAATATTTTGAAGGAAAAATGGATTTGGATCAACCAATTCACATTAATATTATTTATATTACTAAGGTACGTAATATAAGAGAAAATCATGAAAAGTTATATGTTGACAATTACTATCAAAAGTTATAACTCTTCACCCTTATAAATATTTTTGTTAATAGTAACAAACAATAATAATAAAAAAAAAGTAAAAAAGAAGAAGAAAACAACGCGTTTTCTTTGAAAAAAACTTTCAAATATATACATGTTCATCTGAGTACTCGTAACTCGTGTCTTTGTCAGGATCGACCATATATCTTCCATATAGAGAGTCTAGTTTCTCCCATTGATTCTTCTCTGGTTTGGTTAATTGCTTTAATTATCTTAGTTTAAGGAAACAACTATATATATATAAAACTAGTAGTGTTAAGAAACCGAGTCAAGCATGCATGATTTTCATACTACGTGCTTATAGACGCATGCAATGTCTTATTATCTTGAATACTATTGAGAAATGACATGCATGATCAGTTTTCTGGACTATAATCTATTTTTAACTAGTAACGATGGTGATGATCAGCGGATACAATGTTATATTGAATACATATTTCCAGTACTGACCACGTTCATGCCAAACTATATATATACATCGCTAGACCCAAGCCATCTGGCCTGTTATCAGTCAAATCTTCTTCTTTTGTTTTGTTATAAAACAAAGCTAAAAAGAAACCCTCGAGTCTTTGTTTTTTACGATCGGATATCCCTCAGCTACTCTTGTTACATCAAGATTAAGTCTTACGAAAATGTTGAATGATTTTTGTGGTCCTGCACGAAGTTTTTGACGACCACCAGTGCTGTGGGAAATCTCTATGTGGTTCTCTAGCTAGCTTTGGTGTAAATCTTGGACTTTCTAACTAATTAAAGTTACTGGTCCAGAAATATGCTTGATTGTATATTCAAATTCGTCGTCGCATGCATGACAGTAAATATGGATATAAAACATCCATATTTCTGTCAGAATATCGTGGCATGCCTCGTGGATAGCTTTGGTCCAATACTCCAGTTCAACCCTGGAGACCACTTTCAAACTCTTGAAAGACATGGATATTGTTTCTTAATTAATTTTTCACTTTCAATAACCTTATTGTATTTGGTTATTTTATTTTAAATTGTCTTTTGAGTTTCCCTAGTTCTGCATGTAGCCAGGAGCTGTAATATTTTTATTTAGGCAGCTGTTGGAACCCTAGGTTTGACTTGGGTTTCAACTCTCTATTAAACCAACATCATGCTTCCCAAGTCTCCTCTCTTTCTATTCTTGAAAAACAAGCATATACTCAAGAGAATAAGGAATCAAAAGATGGTGTACAAAAGGTTTTTAGGATTAGCACTTGGGCTGCTCTTTGTTATGAATGCTATATGGGGATCTTGTGCATATGATTATCATGGTATCTATATTTCTTGCCATTTATTAAGTTTTGATGGAAAGAAAACATTACTAGAATTCATTTGATCTTTATTTGATTTTGTTTTGTAGATGGGGAAATGAAGAAAAAGGAGAATATTGTTGGGTTTGGAGAAAACACAGTGTCTGTTGATAAGGTAATTAAGCTTGTTGCCCCCTATATAATTTCTCTCCTATGATGGTCTATCGTTTCTTAACTCGAGCATTTTCATGCACAGGAACTGATTCTCAGTGGTTTCAGCACTGCTAGCACCAGGAAGATGGGCCTTGGAGGAAGGAAAATGGCAGTTCAGAAAGAGTCAAGGAGAGAAACTGAGAAAGAACAAGGACTTCATGGAAAAGCTTCAGAAGATAATTCAGGTGCAAACTACTCTAACGTCAAATGTGACTTTCAAGTAAAGGGATCGGATTTTAATGTAAGATGTAAACATGGAGACGAAAAGAAATCTCCTAAAATGATCAAAGGGCCTGGTTCTTTTGCTTTTGGTGATGATTATAGAGGACCTAAGCAACACCCTCCCAAGCATAACTGACAGAAGCGCCGAAACCCTTTAGTTAGATCCCTTTTTTCTGCAATATTCAGCTTGTAGGTATCCTAGCTAGGAGATATCATGTACAATTTTGATGCTTCAAGGAGTACAATACAATCAATCCTTATTTAGGCTATGCTTGTCTTTTAGTTACAGTTTTACAGCGCATTAATTTCTTACTTGTAACCATGTGAGATTACAAATATTTGTTTAAAGTTTTGGTTCCAAGATTTTGGAAGCGGCCTGGGTTAGAATATGTGGGATATTTTGTTCATAGTTATCTCTGACTGCAGGGAAGAAGAATAATGCTTTAGACAAGTCTCTTATAGGATCACAAGATCAACTTAATAATCAGGTCTCCTTCTATCTCTCTTTCTCTTCGACACACATAAAATCTTGGTATATTTTAATGTAAGCTCTTTCAACTAATTAATTAACAATAACCTTTTGTTTTTCCCACAGCAGAAGGATATGAGCAATTTGGAGAGAGAGACACTGTCTGCCAGATTGGGAACTCCAAGGACTGACCAGACAGTCCATCTCCCAAAGTCCAACTCCAAGGATTCCAAAGCGTTGCCAACCAAAACCAGCTTGGAAAGTCCTTCAACGGCTGAAGTTGACCAGGAACCTCAAGGTAGTGCTACTGATCTAAAAAGTGAAATGCAAAGGCTTCTTGATGCAACAAGAGAAATGGTCAACCTTATGAACAAAGATTACACCACAAGACCACCTATCCGCAAGCCACCGATCAATAATAAAGAGCCCGTTCATTGAGCACAAGACAGGCTCACAATTTTGTCCCCGCTAGGAATTGAGTGAAGTCCTTTAACCAAATATATATAGCATAGAACTTCTTTGGTTTTGTTTTTAATGCATGGGTTATAAACGTAGGGCACACTAGGAACACGGAAATATTGTTTGTTTAATTTTCTAACATCTGTAGAAGCGTACAAGTTGTGTACATTAATCACAATTGTATTTTATAATCTCTGTAATAATTTGGACTAGTACCTGTCTGACCGTGTCTCTTGTCATGGAAATATTCAGCATAGAATGGCGATGCATGCTTTCAACTAGCCGATTTGATTTATATTTGTATAAATACTTGCTAGATATTCCCCATCACACAGAAATTAAATTCAATTACCAATCGGTATAGAACTTACATTTGTACAAGTTCTCTTAGAGTAGGAGAGCAAACCGATCTATCATTGATACAGGCCCCTGCTAAGACTGAATATACAGTTTCAGTAAGGTGATAACCATCAAAAAAGTAGTGCTGGTTTGGATTAGGGCAGGGTTTTAGCTCAGGAATGCAAGCAGAGGTCCCATTGGCCCAAGTTTTGCAACATGGGTTGCTTGTGTCAAGTAATCCTGTAAAAACAACAGAATGTTACTTAGCAGAGAAAATCACAGATCCAGTGAGCCAGCCATAGAAATGACTGAAGAGTACTCTACCATATTTAGAAGGATTGATAATTGCATCATAGCCTAGCCACTGCGCATGACCACGAACAAAAATGGAGTTGGAGAGAGTGGATGTCAGATTCTGAAGCATTCCGAGAAGATTATCGTTAAAGAAAGCAACAAGCTGGTTTGATTCTTCAACACATTTTCCATTATGTTTATTTTTCCTTGTCATTGAGGGGATGCAACCAATGGGTCCAATCTCATACATCACAACTTTCCTGGCTCCTAAACTGTGTAACCTCTGTTGATAGAAGATATATGTAAATAATCGGATTTGTTATTCAGAATTCAAGGATAGATTTTCCACCAAGGGATTTACCCGGAATTGTGCTGATAGTTTATCCAGAAGGTGCTGAGCAAATGCTTGAGGAGAGTAATGTTTGCTTGTGTCAGATGTCTTGGGCTTCAGGTAGTTACTCATATAGTCATTACTGCCAATGCAAACTACAAAAATAGACTTCGACATGTGCTCCGATTGCTCATTTGGCCTACCTTTGAAGTGCTTTGGCAAGCTTGACTTAACTGTATGCTGAAATAAATCGATCTGATCAGTCAAACTCAAGCATTTTCCCTGAAAATTGACACCAATCAAAATGGGTCATTAATAATTAATTAACTCATAGTAAGTACACTTTTCCTTTCTCTTTTTTTTTTCACCCAAAAATAACGACACACTTTTGCTCGTTGATACTAAACTCCAATTATACTTCATTCACTACCATAAAATTAATACTAAACTCCTAATTAAATTTCTGTAAGTTATATATAATTTTACTGATAAAATTACATACGATTCTCCTCTCAGTGATATACTAAATAACACCAAGAGGATTACCGATGAAATGAAACGGGTAAAATATTTTTAGCATATATTTTCCGCTTGTAAAGTTATCGGTAAATTTATTAACGATAAATTTACCGATAAATCATATATTATTGATAAGTATTTTTTAGATGAACGGTGTCCGTCTGTAATCCCGTCGATGTAAAGTAATCACAAACGGACTATTAATATAAATACCCATAGAAATGTTTATCGATAAAACTGTTAAATTTAGTAATGATTAAAGATAAAGTGAAGAGATTTTATTTATTTGATTTTCTCACATAAATTACATTAAACCCATTTAACCATATATGGTAGTTAAACTCACATTAACCTTATAGATTAACAATCTAAAACTCAAGACTCAAAACTTAACCTAGTTCGAGTTTAAAATTGAACTAGATAAAATTATGTTAACTCATCCAAGGTTTTAATAAAACGATTCTATTTAAACTTAGCAAGTATTTTTAAAATTATATAAAAAAATGATAGATACAATACTACTATAAATCATTTAAAATAAACTAAACTTGCATCTTCAGCTTATTAATTAACACCGATCTTAATGTCTGCCGATGCCACATGCACTCTTATTAATATTTTCTTTCTAGTAACTCTTCTGAAATTGAATTGATATGGCTGTACGCGAAGTGTCTTGATTTCTAAGGAAATAATCATGGTAGCAGATACTTTGTATGGTGGTTGCCACGATTGTGGGAGGATATGCAAAACTGCATCCTCCACGTAAATCCTTTTTATTAATTTTAAATTCAATTATAGAATTATATCATAAGACTCTCAATTAAAGAATCTGAAGTAGCATGTGACCCTATTTACTTAAATGCAAGCACGTAATTAATGTTGTTAATATGGTATTAATTAAGCTACAAGCAACGATATATTTGCTTCGAGGCAGATATCACAGCTAGCTGGAGCCAAAAAGAAAAGAGAAAACAAAAGGTAATCTCTGGAATTATATATCTCTTGATTCCTAACACCACAAGAGATATGGCTGAATGTTATTAAATTCAATGAAAAAACCATTAGCAAGATTCTAAAAACAAAAAGAAAGTCATATAGAGATGAACACTTGAAGGCTATCAAGCACATATATAATTAGAGTAATATTGCGACATCCAATAATTCTTCATTAATTACTTTTCAAAGTTAAAGGATAAAATAATTATCCATATATATACTTAGTTGCAAGGATTATGCATAGAGAACAAGAACAATCATCAAAGGAAGATCCTCAGGTTTAACCAAAAAAAAAAACCGACGTAGGAATAGATGAATTGAATTAGTTAATATCTTACCAAAAACTGTCCAGTTTCAGGAAGAATGCCACAAGATGCTGACGCGTAATTCAAACCAGTAACCGGTGTGGATATCCGGATGCTTATAGACGGAGGAGGATATGGCAGCCCCAGAAATTCAGCTACAAAACGAGTTTCAACAATGAGCATATACACATGTCAATGGCTATAAAACTCAAAATGAACTTATTTTCTACGGTGCATGTTCTTGTCAGAATGTGTAACGTAAGAAAATTGCACAGTACCTATAAAATCTGGAACCAATCTACCATTACTGAATCTTCCTGTATCTCCTCTGACAAAATCAACACCATAAGGCTTGAAATTAGCCTTGGAAACGGTTGGCAAGAGATTGTTATTGCCGCTATCGAACAACGAATCGCCGAAGACGTACAGTGCTGGTGCAAGCGGTGCACCACAGACCAAAGAGATGAAATGAAGTTGCCCAACAGAGAAGACGAATAGCGTAAAACCCATCACTTTAATATTCTCCATGTTCGTGTTGCAGAACTAGACCGGAGATAAATCTGTGAAGACAGAATATATAAGGGTGTCTACAAGGTGCTCAAAAAACGCTTCAAGACGTTTTCTTTTACAGGGGATATTGGCCACTTGGAATGTGAAAGGGATTAAACACTGGCATGGAAACTAGAACACAAACATGTAACTGATATTCAATGGTGATGAGACTTATTAAATATTTCTCCAAAACATATCTATTTAGTTATTGGGGCAGGATTAATATAATTGAAAATAGAATTTTGTGTTCCCATGTCTTAGCATCTACCTCTATCAAATATTATCTTTAAAAGAAATTAAGTAATTGGTTGGGTTTATTACTGTTTCGTTGCCTCTTGTTTTGAAAAAACAAAGGGTAAAAATTTACTTTCAAGTTATTCTAAAAATATATTTATTTTAAGTTTTTGTTTACTTCTTCTAACTATATATATTTTTATTTTCTCTATATTTTTATTTTTTTTATAAAAATTATTTGTTATTGTTGAACCTCTATTTTTTTGCTTTACCTCGGAAAAAGGGTTTGGTTATCATTTAACTTTTGTCTTTTGAAGAGGCCCCATTTATGGCATTGCTTTAGCGGTTAAATTACTGTTTTGATAATTTTTAAAATATTATTTTTTTAATGTTTTTTTATTGTTTTGATATATTAATATCAAAAATAAATTTTAAAAATTTATAATTTTTTTTTATTTTAATGTATTTCCAAATAAAAAACACTTTATAAAGTAATTTCTATCATTATTTCAAGTACCTCTGTAATTATGTTTTGAACCTTGATTTTTCATAAGCTAGAATAACTTATTTCTCATACATGAAAATCTAATTTTTATTTATTTTGCATGTGAAAATTGAATTTATAATAATTTTAATTAAATATATATTTTAAATAATATAACATGATTATAAATATTTTTCTCAAATCTATTTTTTTAATTTATAATCACAAAAGCTGCATGAGACACTATCTTGGACCAAAAAAAATGTTGTTATTATATATATCATAGATTTTAGACCCAGCTTGGTCCAAGGTCCGGGTTCCGGGTTTTGACCGGGTCGTTCAAGTCAATTATTTTTTTTAAATCAAAACGACGTCGTTTTAAAAAAAAAACAAAAATTAACAGATTGTAACTAAATTTTTAATCGGATCAACCGGGTTATATTAAATTTTTTTTTTTTATTTTTTTAACCCGATCTAGTTTTAACAGCGAGTTTATTGGGTCCTCAATTAACCCACCGAACGGGGTTATAAAACGATCGTATATATAACATGACTGCTTAGGGTTTTGATCTTCACTACCGACCTTGAATTATTAGTGAGTACTGTGTAGCAGCAATTAATGCCATTTTTGAAACGTCTGTTTTCACACGATAAAACTGACCACCATTCCATATAAATATGAGTTAATTAGAATGCAGTCCCTTTAGTTTATTATAAATAATTAGTCAGTCCCTATAGTATTAAAAATAATTAGATGGTCCTTTGACAAATCTTAGCCATCGTTAATATAGTATTTTTTTTTCTTTCAAAATTAAATACCTCTTTTTCTCTAATCAAGTATTCTCATCTCACCTACTTTTCGTTTCATTTTTCAATTTCTCAAAAAATCAAATTAAATTAAGAAGTAATATGCTTTTGACAGAAGGACTAAGTTATAAGTGGGTTCAAGATCAGAAGGATGAAAGGGTAGTTCTTGCAACTACAAGGACTAAATATTTTTCTATAGAGACTGATATTGTTTTTCTTGGGCCCCTAGTGTGAAAGCCGGAGGTTCGGCATGAAATGCCGGAGTTGACTACGGAGGGTGGCTGTGAGAACTGGAGTAATCTAATTCCATCACCAGCTAGCTATGCCATTATTAAAGAGTTTCAAATCAAAATTACCACTGAATTCAATTATTCATTACTTATAACAATCACTGCTTTTATTTCAAAATAATTACGTCAAAACTAAAATGACGGGTTGTGATTTTTTTTATCAACGTGAGTATTCGGGTCAGCTTGTGTATATCTCGACTAATTTTATTACTCCTGAAATTAACAACCATGTAAGTCTCTAGCAGCCCTGAGATTTGTAAGACTCGAACTGGTAACATGTAGAAAGCAAATTTAAAATCTGATCAGTTGAGTTACATTATCAGTATTAGTTTGCGTATACCTCGACTAATCCCATGATTCCTGAAATTAACAACCATGTAAGTCTCTAGTAGCTCTGAGATTTGAGAGATTTGAACTAGTAATCTTTAAAAAGCAAACTCAAGATCTGACCAGTTGAATTATACCATAGTATTAGGTTGTGATTTTTCATCTACCGGGAACTGGAGGTGTTAAATGATTAAAAACTTGAATTTTTATATGATATTTCATTAAAATTTGATTCGTGTTAAAATACTCTATAGGTAGAAGAATATGAAAAAACAGAAGAAAGTTAGCAGAAATAGAATTAATGGAAAAATACTAAATATGAGAAGAGAGTTGTCTTAAAAAAATGTAGAAAATATGATAGATATATAAGAGGATGAAAATTAAAAATAGGGTTTCTTACCAACTCGAGGAAAAAAAAAAAAAAGTGGATAAACATCAACTATTGGATAGGCTTTAAGAAAATCCAATAATAAGGCGTGCTTGAGTGAATGGGCTATGCCTGGAATTTTAAAAAGTTTTATTCTAGAGCTTTAGGCCTGTGCATACCCAAGCCGTGCTTTTAACAATGTTCCTCGATTGAAAACTTAAAATTAAAATTAAATTAATTAGATTAAGTAAAAATTAAATTAATTATAAATACTATATTTTCAAGAAAAAAATTATTATTTTTTAATTTAAAATTAAAAACTTATTAGTATATATGTTTTCAAAAAACAAAATTAATTTTTTTTAATATGAGGATTTGAAACACGTTAATATATATATATTCTATATTCACAAGAAAAAAATTATATTTTTTTAAAGTGGGATAATAAATTTTTTGGTTTAAATATTTTAACTTAAAAATTTAACATAATATCTTTTTAATATTGGATAAAAAACTTTTTAAAATATTCTTTTAAACTTTATTATTTACAATATGTATAGCCTATATTTACATGAATTTTTTCATATAAAATATTAAAACTTTAATTTTTTTAAAATTTTTCCGGGTTGATCCGGGTTGACCCGAGTTGACTTGGGTTGACCGATGAAACCCGGGACCCAGCCCCTTGGCCGGGTTAACCCCCGAGTCGGGTTTAATAGCTATGATAAAAAGCACTGTTATGAAACTCGGCTCGGCCCGGCGGGTCAACCTTGGACCCGGTTGACCCGGTGGCTGGACCGGTCCAGGTTTACTAAAAGACCGGCTGGGAAAACAGCACGGTCAAATCCGGACGACCCGACAAGTTGACCCATAACTCGGGCGACCCGGACGAGACCTGGTTTTTTTTTTTCAAATGTGGGATTTGAAATCCATTAGTATATAACTATATATACTTTATGTTCCCAATAAAAAAAAGTAATGTTTTTTCAATGTGGGATAAAAAACATTTTGATCTAAATAATTCAACTTAAAAGGATAACATAATATCTTTTCAATGTGAGATTTGAAGTCCTTTAGTATATATACTTTATGTTCCAAAAAAAATCATGTTTTTTCAATGTGGGATAAAAAACCTTCTGATTTAAATACTTCAACTTAAAATGATAACACAGTATCTTCTCAATGTGGGATTTGAAGCCCTTTCGTACATATACTCTATGTTTCCATGAAAGAAGTTATATTTTTTTATTGTGAGATTTGAAACCTATTAGTATATATACTTTATGTTTTTAAGAAAAAAAGTTATGTTTTTTCGATGTGGGATAAATTTTTTTTATTTAAATACTTAAACTTAAAAGCTTAACATAATATCTTTTTAATGTGGGATAAAAAACTTTTTAAAATATTCTTTTAAATTTCATTGTTTACAATATGTATAACCTATATTTACATGGATTTTTTCATAAGAAATATTAAAACTTCAATTCTTTTTTAATTTTTTCAGATTGAACCGAATTAACCCAGATTGACCCATAAAATCTGGAACCCGGCCTCTTGACCGGGTCAACTCTCTGATCAGATTTAATAACTACAATTAAAAAAAAAGCCTTGCAGCTAAAATACAAACAAGACAGGTGCGGGTGGGTCGTTGTCCCAAAACTAAGCACTCAGCCCATACCCAAATAGGTAAAAAAAATGGAAATAAAAGCCCGTCTGATTTTCCAAATAAATTAACGTATAAGATTACGCCACGTGACACGATTTTAAACCGTCTGATATGCTTACTTTGATCACCAACCCCAATAAGGAAATTTGTTCTCGTCTGACAAGTCACAATGGGAAGCAACAAATTTCCATGGTATAAAAATGGCTGAGTGGTCAGGGGCAGGGCTTCCTAGGGGTGTTTATATCATTATTTTATTCATCACTTTGACACTTGAATAACACCAAGCAACACCCCCACCCCTTCGGGTTTCTGCGAAAGCTTAAATTTGCACTATAAATTCCCACTTTTCTCTCCTCAACTCTTCAACTCTTCAAAGATGTAAGTAAAGCACTTGCTAACTTCATGCATCTTCTTTGAATTTTACTATTTGCAGCTTTTAAAGTTGTTGTTTTTGCTTTCGTTTATGCATGGTATGGTTTAATTTGAAAGAATTTCCTTGCATGAGATGTGGATCAATCTTGAGGTTTGGATCTGGGGTTTTCATTGCTTATTAAACAAGATTCGACTCGATAGTGAATCTTAAGGATAAACGAGGGGAGAGAAAGAATATTTGAATTATATGTTTGTGTATTTTCTTTTTCAAATGTTTTGCATCAATCTAAATAAAACTTGATTAACTGGTTATTGCTTTAAACTAAATTTTGCGTGTTTTGACGATGAATAGTAGATGGGAAACATTGGTTTTTAGTGAAACATGATTTTCAGGTCTGGTTGAGGTTGAAGATGACATGACATGATTTACAGTTTAGCCTGTGATGTTTCGAAAGTTATTCATTTTAGTCCTTTTTTTACTGATTTGAATTGTTTTCAAGAGCATCCCTGCTTTGTATAAATATGCCTTTTCAGATGGGCTCTTGGTAACAAATGTATGGATGAACTGCTTTGTGTATATAATCCCAACTTGCTTGTCAGTTGTCACAAATACATGTAGTGAGTTATGCATATCTGCTATGCTTCAAGATTAGGATTTTGTTGCCTTCAAACAATAAGGTTGCTTGGTTTTGTTAATCTGTTTTTTCTTTTTTTCTTCTTCTTTTTTATTTTTTTATGTTCTAAATGTATTTTACAAGTTTAGATCACCAGACAGCGATGAAATACGTATTTATCTTTTGGATGAAGTAGAATAAACTTCTCTCTCATTGTAAAACACACACACAAAAAAGATGGTTATATATATATATATATATATATATATATAAAAAAAAGTATACTGTAATTTGATAAAAACGCTATTCTTCCAACCCATAATTCCTTCTAAAATTTTTGCTGTTTTGATCCAATATTTTCTGAATATAGATGAATAATAGAATGTATAAGTCAGTTTTGGGCATGGTTTTATATTCAAATTTATATCTCTTCATGTAAGAGAGAAACGAATGTGACAATTTTTTATGTTCTTAACCATGTTGGTATGTGATTCTTTCATATTTAGATTGAATTACGAAGGCTTGTTCAACATACCAATTTGGGCTAAACTATAATATCTTGGTTGCAAGAACACAGTTTTTTCCTTTCAGTTGATTGGTTTATTGTTTGACTTCTTCATATAATGAATAGGTGATGGCATATTGGCTTTTGTTTAGAGAGAGAAAAAATGTTCACAACCAAAGAATTCATATTAAATTGGATTATATCACTATCTCTTTTGAACACCTAAACTTTGAAATTTGCGTACACCGAATCGATTGCATGCACTGGGCTATAAACATTTTTTGATCCTGTAAAATAGCACTGATGAGTTTCTTCAGATATTAAAACCATAGCAACCCGAAGCAACTTTTGAGGTTGTGTCTTAGTTATTAGTTAAGCTTTATTTGGAGGTTAACTGGCTTGTATCACCTGTAGCTAAGCTAACTGACGCTTGTGTTTATAGCTAAACCTTTAACTGTTCTTATGTAACAGATTTACAAGATGGCGGCAACGTCAGCAGCTACCTTTTCAGCTGGATCTACTGTCGCCTTTGGCACCAAAGCAAGCCAACTGCCACAATCAAAACCTTCAGCTGTAAGATTCAAGTCCCAGAAATCACTTGCAACCTTCAGTGGTCTCAAGGCAGCTACGTTTGTGAAGTGTGAGTCAGAGTCATCTTTCATAGGCAAGGAAAGTAGCGCAGCCCTTCGAGGCTCTGTTGTACCGAAAGCTGAAAAATCAAGCCAAAAGTCACAGTATCACCTAAACCCACAGGCATCTTACAAAGTGGCAATTCTTGGAGCTGCTGGAGGAATAGGCCAGCCCCTAGCACTTCTAGTTAAGATGTCTCCATTGGTTTCAGCCCTGCACCTCTATGATATAGCAAATGTCAAGGGAGTTGCTGCTGACATCAGTCACTGTAATACCCCTGCGCAAGTTTTGGATTTCACAGGGGCTTCTGAGTTACCCAATTCTCTGAAGGGTGTCGATGTTGTTGTCATACCTGCTGGGATTCCAAGGAAGCCTGGTATGACCCGGGATGACCTCTTCAACATCAATGCCAGCATAGTGAAGAACTTGGTTGAGGCTGTGGCTGATAACTGCCCTGATGCTTTCATCCACATTATCAGCAATCCAGTAAACTCTACAGTGCCAATTGCAGCTGAAGTTTTGAAGAAGAAGGGTGTATATGATCCAAAGAAGCTCTTTGGCGTTACTACACTTGATGTCGTGAGGGCAAATACATTTGTTGCTCAGAAGAAAAACCTCAAGCTTATTGACGTGGATGTGCCAGTGGTGGGAGGGCATGCAGGGATAACTATTCTTCCCCTTCTATCAAAGACAAAACCCTCTGTTAGTTTCACTGATGAGGAAGTGCAGGAGCTAACTGTAAGGATCCAGAATGCAGGGACAGAAGTTGTGCAGGCAAAGGCAGGGGCAGGGTCTGCAACCCTGTCAATGGCATACGCCGCAGCCAGATTTGTTGAATCTTCTCTTCGTGCTTTGGATGGGGATGCTGATGTATATGAGTGCTCGTTTGTGCAATCTGATCTTACTGAGCTTCCATTCTTTGCTTCTAGGGTAAAACTTGGAAGGAAGGGGGTTGAAGCTCTCATTTCATCTGACCTCCAAGGGCTGACTACGTATGAACAGGAGGCACTGGAAGCTCTCAAGCCTGAACTGAAGGCCAGCATTGAGAAGGGTATTGCATCTGCTCAGAAGCAACCAGTTGGTGCATAGAGTGAGGTCAGTTATAAATGCCTTAACCAAACCGAGATGCAGGAGTTGCGACACATCACTACATCAGCACTTTCAAGTTTTGTAGAATTTTCATCTTCTTCTTTTTTTTTTAATTATGAAAAACTCTTTCTAATGAGACATTTCATGATAGCGCTGTAGATTTGAAAATTGCAATTGCTGCAATTGAGAGCATGTGTCTTTTTTTCTTTAAACAACATGGATGATGTGCCCCGATATATGTATTTAATGAGATGTTTTGTCCTTCCATAGAAAGTACGTTGAATTCTCATTTCTAGCCTGGTCCTTTTGCAGGTGTCTTTGTTAAGAAGGCTGTATTACCAGAATCTCTGTATTTTTGTTAGGATATTGTGTTAGATAAACAAAAAAAACCGTGTTGATCTATGAATTCATGAGCAAAGAAGAGCCCAGCCACCCTTTGGAGGAAGGGAAACCGTGTTGTCGTTTTTTTTGGAAAAGTGGTTTTTCTATGTTTGTGTCTCATTAAAAAAAATTGATTAATGAAAATTACTTTTTGTTTTTGTTTTATTTTGAGTAGAAAATACTTTCTAAAAGTTATGAAAAATTTAGAAATGTCATATTATTTACTGATTATATTAAATTTGATTCTCAAACTTTATTGTTATATATTTTGTTTTGAATATATATATTTTTTTAATTTATCCTTTAAAATTTAATTTAATTTAATTTTTATATAAATTTTAGTTCTTATTTTTATGATTATTATGTGCGTTTTTTTATTATATTTTTTAATTGAAATTTTTTATTTATCAAATTTGATTCTTATTTATTTTATTTGAAGTAATTTATGAAATTATAATTATTTTTTTTAATTTAATTATTTTTCAACTTTTTTATCTGTTAGATTTAATCTTTATTATTTTAATTAATATTTATTTTATTTGAGATAAGTTATGAAATTAGTTTTTTTTTTCAATTTCACTCTCGTTTAACTTTTAAATTTAAAAAATTTATTTCTTATTATTTTAATAAACTTTAAAAAAATATTAATAAGTTATTTTTTAATTTATTTTTCATGACATAACTAAATATTAAAAAATAATTTTTAATTAACCATAAACATGAAAAAATAACTCTTTTTTTTTTTAAAATTACTTTTCAATAAGAAATTATTTTCTATAAATAAACGGTCAAGAATTTAGTAAGTTTGCCTCACATTAGTACGAAGGAGGTGCTGTCATGATGCGAAGCCGATAGCAGTCAGTAGAAAATCAAGTTAATGGTTTGGAACGGAGAGAACCATAATCATTGAGACAGCAAGCACTTCCTCCTGATATCTTAATGTTTTGAGAAAGTATATTTGTAAGGCACGACTCATTTTTCTTTCTAAAATATTATCCGTTATGGCTCAGCTCAATCTAGCTTTCACTCAGCTCAATCTAGCTTTCACGTCTTATAATTTTGTTTTTAGCAGCCTATAGGATTTAAAAAATGTTTTGCAAAGTTAAGTATCAACTATTTTAATATGTTCTGACTATTCATTTTTCCTTGTAAAATATTATCGGTTATAACTCAGCTTAATCTAGCTTTCACGTCTTATAATTTTGTTTTTAGCAACGTTCTACAAGATTAGGTATCAACTATTTTAATATGCTCTGACTATAAACATTCTTTTTTTAATGCGGGATGGTACAATATTTGAGCAGTCTGAAAGAGTAAATAATGATGAGTGCAGAGTCTTCATGGGAAGTGAAACATGCATGAGAAAAATAGTTGCTTAATAATAATAGCAGAGCTCATTATATCACCTTTGTTCTGTGCTCATTGCTTCGTGATAATGGTAATATTTGCTGAATGTGGGTGAGGGCCACCTAATCTTCAAGGATTCCAGGCCTGTTGATCTATTATTTTTCTTCTGTTGAATTAAATGTGTTGGTGGAAAATCTTACAATGTTAGCGTCTCTCGAATTTTGTTCCTTTTGCTGCCTCTCAAATGTTTCATGCAGCTGCCAAAACCTGAAATATTGTGGGAGTATGAATCTCATGCTCAGCAATCACCACTCAATTTCTTTGAGCTTCTAACCAGTTTTATGATGGAGAATAATAATAAAATAATAATCCTATACATGGTTAAGATATCTTATAGCCATGCTATGATGTGTTGAAATTATTTGTTATTATCATTAAACTTTATCTAACTAATCGAACTTAAATTCTTTTGACTTGCCCTTAGTTCTAATTTAAAATTAATCATGTGAGAATTGTCGTGACGTGATTTAGTTAGCATAATGGGTTTAAAAATAACCTGGACGATTAGTAAAAGCAATGTTTGATTTAAAAAATATAATTCCAGATAACATCTTTTTTAAAAAAATATTGAGAAAAAGATATATTAAATTGACTCGGATTTCGCAACTTAACACATCAAACCAGTGATCTGGATCATGAATTTCATTGAAATGCTGATAGATTATTTCTTTTCTGTCGGTATTTTCAATATTTTTTTCTATTGTTTAGTTGTTATAATTCTAAATGTATTTTTTTTCATCCTAAAATCAAAATAACAATAAAAATCACAATCACAACAAAATTGCATCTCCATAACAAAGATTTTATAATTCATATTTCATCATTCATCTAAATATTTCATACTCAAATGTTTCCTAGACAATACATAAATTCCTAAGAAGGTTGAGGTACGGGGAGAGGAAGAGATCCCAAACTAGAAGGTCCTGAAGGGGAGGCAAATGTAAGGGTAAGGCCATATATGCACGTCCTTACTCCCAGTACATCCCATTTTCAAATTTGAATCATGCTCTTATTTTTTCCCTCAAATTGGGCAATTTTACTTTTAGTTATTACTGAAATTTTTTTGATCAACTTATCAACATCCTGTGATGTATGACTTAGGATGGAATGTGGTTTGTCTACAATTAAAATAATATGGTCTACTCTCATTTCTGAGGTCGATATCATATACATATCATAAACATGATTTCTATTGAATCCATTAGTTATATCAACCTTCAATCATAATTAAGAATTATAAGATGGAAATGTCTTTGCTAAATTTAACAGCCATGCTGGAATTACATTGATCCCATAAAATATGAAAAATCAAGTCAAAATCCTAAATCCATATTAATGATGCAAATAAACATTAGTAATTTAATAATAATTATAAAAAAAAAACTTACAACATACATTTTTGCTTTATTATCGACAAACTTTTTTCTCCCCTCCACCATATCCCTCTTCTTTATATAAGTTTTCTCATATAAGTTTATAAAGTCGGTTCACATCCAAACTATTTTTCCTTCAAATTAAATACTTTATTTTAATAACATTTAATTAATTTTTTTAAAAAATAATAAAATATATAACAATGAGCTCTTATTAAATGCTTTGCATGGTTCATAAATGTATGTATTTATATGGTGTGCTTGCTCATCAAACAATGAGTTTCTTTGTTTCTATCATGAGTCTTTAATTATAAGCAATTTTTAAAACCTTTTAATGCCATCAAATCTTGAAACAATGCTTAATTACGCTCCATGACATGCCTTGGTTTATAATTTCTCCACATCGTTATGTTAGTCAGTCGTCGGAACCACCAAAATATAATTATAACTTAACTATCACAAACAAAATAAATTTATAGTATGATTGTGAAATCCAGGTTGAACCCAAGGGAAATTTCATTTAATCATCCTACAATATACTAAAATGAGAAAGAATGGGGGATTTGAATGAAAAAATCAAGAAACAATAATTCCAAAAATAATAAATTGATATGTTGTTAAATCAGTTCAAGAGTTCACACATTCATTCCTATAAATTTGTTGATCATCGAAGTAAAATAAATATTCTTTCATATAAAGTAAATAAATTTGATATTTCTTAAAGCTGAGGGAAATCGATGAGATTACGAGTACATTAATTAGGAAAAGCTCTCTAATCAATTTCTTACCATCAAGCGAATGTAATATTGAAGACAATTTTCATTTATTCGGCAGTAGTCTTAGGAATAAAATCTGTGTATTTATTCTAAGCAAAAGTTTAAAAACTTGACAATTTAACTTAGTTTAATCTTCCCTAATAAATCAAGATGAGAATTACAACAATCAAATTAATTCTTTTGCTTCTTACTCTAGTCCCTAACAACAATTACAGTTTGAAAGAAACTAGGAAGCATACATGCCATTTCAAAACAATTCAATAAGCTTGAATAACAATCAATAACGTAATTCTGATCAAGGAAAAATAAATACTTGAATATAAAAAATGATAACGTTACTTCTCACAACTTGCTAATGGAGATGGTGTGTGTGTCTCTCTTGAACCGAATTCAGGAGTTTAGTTCATAGTTTTTGAAAAATTGACAAAAGCAAAGAAGAAATGAATGTTTTTTGGATCCTGTTTCAGTTGTGTTCTGCTCCATTTATCCTTTTCCTTAGCTATTGAATTTCTTCAGGACTATTAAGGTAATTAGAAGTCTTCATGATACTTAATTCTTTCCTTCTTTATCTGGTCCTTAAGGTTGGATAAATGTCTCAGAATTTGTATTGAAAACTGACTCTACTACTGTCCCAACTCTGCTGTAATTCCAACTCTGTTGTAATTCCAACTCTGTTGCAACTTAAACTTTCTTTCTTACTTGGTTTAACACTATCTGATCATCCCAGCTGTATTAATTCATTCATGGCATGTTAGAGGCTTGATATGCATATTTCTTGGATCCTAAGGCCTACCGTTTTTATGTCAAACTCTCAACTATAGTGAGATGCTCGACACCGTTAGTTTCCTGATCAGATCAGGAGACTCATCTCGTTCTTCAGATTGAGTCTGGAGTTTGGCATTTAAAACGATTTTATTTGACTTGGAGTCTTGCATGAAAATTGTAGTCATAAATGTGTAGATGAATTTGGGCATTGAATCACCTAATTTAGATATTGGAATCTCAAGATATTCCCGTTTGAATATCTAAAGTGAAAGCAGAGAATCATGCTGTGAATAGGATTCTGGCCCGAGTTTGCAGGTATGATTAGAGATTTAAATGAGATCGGATTTTTGCCCATGAAAAGCTTGACATGTGTACTTCGACTTAGATTAAGCTCACGCTCTTATTCGGGAACTCTAACGTGGTGAAAAACTTATCACAAGAAACTAGGTCCAAAACATAAAATGCAGAATTTTTTATCTTCAACAATTAATTCACAAAGTCTCTTAGGCATGCGAACTCATAAAAATAACTTTCAATAAACTCAAATAAGCTCAAAATATATTAAAAAACATAATATAAAAGGAGTAAAAACATGTATATATTTTGCACTTATCATATGTCATCAGAGCGGGCTTTATTAATTACTTGTTTATAGACATCATACCACAAAATCATGCAACCTGGTATAAAAATTTGTTAAACAGAAATAAGATAAGGAAATATAAAAATACAAGTTTACAATAATATAACATTTTTTATTGATACCTACCTAGTTGTACTATGATTTTCTTATACTTTTCTGACCATTACTGAATTGTTATCATCCAAACAAAATTTTTTCTTATATTAAATTCATACATTAATTAGTTTTGAAATTCTAAAAAACTATTAACTCAAATAAACGATTATTTATTTAACCTTAAAATTTTTTCACCAAACTTCTACCATATTCATCCATTCAAGATGCTCATAAAGATAGCTCTATTAAAATAGTGGTTCTTTGACTGATGATTTTATTGTAAATATGATCAAATATGTAGTTTCAATATTAGTAAATCTGAAAATCAATTCAATGAAACCATTTTAATTTAATTTAAAACTTAAACAAAACTTATATTAAAAAACAATATGCAAAATTCATGATCTATAAGTCATGAAATCAAGATAAATCATAAAAAAAAACTTGAAAACAATTACAAAACCGATATTAAAAACTCATTAGTAGTTTTGCTTTCAACACTAAAAAATAAAAAATAATAGAATAGCATGTGTATTAAGTATATAATTAAACTTGTAATTAATATAAAATCAAAAAACCTAGCATGCAAAATCCATTGAATAATACTTTGTAACAAAGGCTGCTGTAAAGGCACCTTATTCTTTTCCTTTCAACTATATTAAATATTATATTAATAACTTTGCTTGATAACCTGATACAACTAAATAGCTTCAATATTAAAAAAACAAAAACATTAATTACATAGTGAGGTTGCCTTTCCATTCTACAACAATTTTGCTTGATACAATGTCTGTAGCAAAAAAGATTATGACCCTATTGGTCCTATTGATCAAGCCTTTATCAATAACTTTTATAATATATGTTTTTTTTATGATCGTCATCTAAATTAATAGTTCAATCATCAACACCACTACTTAAAGAAGTAGTAATTTTTTAATTGAACTTGGACCTGTTTATATAAAATCTAAAAAAACAATTAATATACAATAAGTAAATTTTTTTCTTAAAATTGCAGTTCAACCACATAGACAAATGATACCTAAAACTTCTATAGACTTATGACTGGTTTATAAAGGGTTTTTTCTTTGTTTTCTTTCTTTCCTTCTTCTCATTAAGATGTAACAAAGGCTAGAATGGCCATGTGTTTGTTGAAATAGCATAATCAAATGGCCACAAACTTTTACAAAGAAAACTTACACTATCCTAGCACAACTGTGAGAAATCAAAACCATGTAACTCAAATTTACTTTTTTCCTCATGCTAAATTTGTATCCTAACAAGCAAATGTTATCAACCTTGTGACCATATTTTCATTTTTTTTCAAATCAACATATAATAAGGCATGAACCATTATTTTCATACAAACATAAAGCATTACAACCAAGTTCCATTAACAGAAATCAAGTTAAAATTACAAAAAATAAAAATAAAAACAAGGTTTATAGTAATTTAAATCACCTAATGAGATTAGGATACCGAGTTCAAGCGGCACCAAGGACAGAGACATTAATGACTATGGCGGCAGAAGTGTAAGGAGAGAAGTAAAGTTACAAAGAAGATGAAATGGAGAGAATTTGGGGAATATATTTTTTAGGGTTCTACGAAGAAGTTGAAATAGGAAGAGGGGACTATCGGGTTTTAATTAATTTTAAAATAGCTGATGGAATTTTCATCAATAATTTTAACACGTCAAAAATATCAATAGAATTGTCGATGAAATTTTGAAATTTTTTTTAATTTCATCACTGTTTCCATTGAAAAATACCTACAAAATTTTTTCATCATAATTTTTATCGGTAAACAGTGACGACACGACGGGTGCTACTTACAAATCAATAGGATGTTTTGTGACGCCTTGTGGATGGAACCCAACAGTGGGGAGTTTAGCGGCAAGCGTTCCTGTAGTTGGTACTTCAGAAGTAGAAGAGACTGGGAGGTGATGGGAGGAGGTCAAAGATGAGAGGAAATAAGGAATGCCAATGATAAAAGGTGGAAAGGATTGGCTTTGGAGGCTGTGATGGACGTCGGTCCTTCACATAACCCCCTTATATTGAAGGAACCTCTCTAGATTAAAGCTTTGCCGAACATTTTGGTCATAGGTAGTCGCTCATTTTACCGATACGCTAACATTCATGTTGGTAGATCGTTTTATGCACCTGCAAAAATGGCTATTTCAGTGTATCTATTACCTCCGACTGCCTTCTCCACAAAACAAGTGTAACTGTCAATGAGCGCACTAGTCGTCATGGGCAGTGAAAAACTCGACTATTATTTGAGAACACAAGAGCTTATGATGTAAGAATTACTTGTATCGCTAAATATTCATGTTGGTGAACGTGTGTTCCTCGAGCTTGTCTCAGATCAATCCGCCATTGTGAAGGACGGAACCGGAAAGCCAATCCTGAAATCAACCCATTTTGCGTCATCCAATTTGGAGCTCTCGTTGTTATGAAATGTCTTACCTGTTTCAAAACAAATGTCTTACCTGTTTCAAAACAAATGTCTGGCCTCTTCAAGACCTTATAATATGAAGAAATTGATCTGACCATTTGCGCGCAACATCACAAATTCATTCTTCCACTTTGCTTTCTAATTTCGGTTGAAATATTTTTAACATCAACAATATTAGATGGCCATGATCAGCTTAAAGCTCAGTTGCACTCGAGGGATAGAATCTCGGGCTGAGGAATGAAAAGAATTCGGCATAATCTGTAACAATTTGGTGCAGTCCACCAAGCACCAGCTTAAGATAAAGAGGCAAGGAAAAGAAGGAAGAAAAAAAAAATCCAAGGTAAGAGCTTTTCATGCATGGTAAAACCAAGCAGCTTCTTATTATACGTATGGAAAAGCCTCTATCTGAAATGAGAAAACCAACAGGGAAGATAAGTTCTCATTCTTACTTTCTTCCAGGATACTCCACGCCACTGGGAAACAAGCCAAAGAGCGCATATATAATACATACATGTACAACTGATCCGAACCTGGCTGTGGATGATGGACAAACAAAAACGAACACTGAATTTTCTGTAGGACCAAATGAAGTGATCAAGCTGGTAGATACACCGTGAGCTGAATGATACACTAGCATTTTTCTCTTCTAGGCCTCTTATGAGCTTGTTCTGAGTTTTCTGCACTGCTCCCAACTCCATCTTGCACGAGTAGTTGATTGTTTAGATACTGGTTTACCTGATCCTCAGAAAAAAAATATATATATATCACCGCATCATAAAGGGTTTCTGTTAAAAAATCATGGCATCAGAGGGCTTCCAAAACTCTAGTCTAGGATCATAAAATTGCCAATTCCTTTTTTTTCAAGAGAGAGAGAGAGAGAGAGAGAGAGATCACAAAGCAAATATGCTACCCTTGTTCGAAAATCATGGAATCATATAGGGCTTCCAATAATTAGTTTAGGATCATAGAAATAAACCTTTGAACTGGGTGCCACAGCAGTTGTACTATTTTCTCGTTTGCCAACATCAATTTGCACTCCGATGCTTGTCTGTGCTAAATCCACACCAGAGGATTGTAGTGCTTGGGTCAGAGTATTCAATATCCTGTTGAACACCAAAAACCCATTCTATAACAGCATCTACAAGATCTCTTTACAGTACTACTTAACAGCAAAATGAACTGATGGCAGGAATGATTGCTAAGACTACTATTAATACCGCATTAACTAGTATGAATTCTGAAGTTCAAAATCCATTTGTTCCAACAAAATAGACATCCCTAAAAAAAAAATCAAACTATAAACAAGGGAATAATCATTGGCATATATTACACCTCATATCATACAAGTTCAAGTAACCCTCGTGATGACCCACCAATTTACCTTACACAAAAACCTTACCCCAGATAAGCGGTGCATGAAATTTGAAAACATAAACTTGCAGACAACATTGAGGTAAAAACTTTATTGACCAAGTTACTAGCCTAGACGATTCTTACATAGATACTTGCATCAAACTCTTCTAAGTTTTTGAGATGGTGTTAGACAACCATGAATTTTCTTTCCTGATCTCCCACGGGTAAGGTCAGTGCAAAGTATACATGACCAAACATACTAGTTCCATAATAAGCATGACCATGAAGTGAATTTATTCCAAGAACATGGTTAATGGCTCGTTTCACAATTACTAATGCAACAGAATTATTAAGAGATGGGCAGATGCTCACTGTTGAGAATAGGCATTTGAGATATTAACTGATAGACTGTCACTTGCCAAGTCCTCCTGTCCATTCAGTGTATTGTTTGGAGTAGAACACTCAGTAGCGCATGGTCTACCGTGCAACAGCTGGGATTGAAGCTGGTAAGCCATGTTCTCAACGTCAGAAACAGATTCCTGCAAAGACTGTGTAGGCAAACCACCCCTCCCAACAGCAGCAAATACATTCGATGGTGTCTGCACATCAAATGGAATTGCTGGGTTGGTGGGCCCATGGGGATGATCCAATGTTTTGTACATTGCAGCAGCGCCCATGTCAGATTCTATTGAGTTATGTACATTTGCAAGCATGACACTATTCTCATGAGCAGAACCATTTTTCATAACTTGTGTATGATCGAGTAGGCTTTCGGCAGAAGCACGATCAATTTTCTGTTTCAAAGGAAAAAAAAACCATTTGGAAGGGAGAACAGTATAGGGAACAATATGTCCCACAATCAAATATAAAGCGGTCATGATTACAATTCATGTCTATAAAATATTCAGCAAAGAGAAAAACACATGCATTTTCTGTTCTTACTGTGATCAGTGAACATAAGATGAATAGCCCTCCCTCTGTTCACTAAAATTCACTAACATTTGATGTGTAATTTGCCCATCATATGGTCCAGATTAAAAAGTTGATGAGAACACCTTTGGAACCTAGGCCACTAGATCCAATGAGAATGTTTTTTTTTTAGCCTACAAATGCATGCATTCAAATGCCAGTATGCAAGTCATGCAATGTACCAAACCCCAAATCATCGAAGGCCCTGAAACTCTCAGTCCTGCACTTTAAACCAAGGTCCATCTTCAACATTCCAAAATGAACAGGCGAGTACATGCAGCAAAACCTCAATATATCATGACTAAGTCGTTTATAAGAAACCCTAACTTTCAGGAAATCAGAATTGGACTAGTAATGAAAACAAGAAAACATTTATTGGCTTGTTTACAAATTTTGAAAGCCCTCCAAATTTTAAATATACTTTATAATATAACAGTTAGAAAAAATAAAGGTACCAAGGAAGCATCACTATCCCATTTTGGCTATTATGCTGTATGTAAAAAGCACACAGGAACCCATTAAAATGTGCATATCTTAATCAGTGAACTTCAATGGATGTGTTTTAAATGTTCTCAAAGTTGTAAATTGTGAGCACATCCTTCATACCCAAGCAATAATCCCTCTCCTGGTTATGACCATTAAACCCACCTTGCATGGCCTACTATGCATGTTAGGCGCAAGAATTAGAAACATAATTCATCTATCCTTCAAATGCGCAGACAAAGAGGCACAAATGAAGTTCATCTATCGTTGAAGTTGTTTTATTCCATACCCTAGTTTGTTATTGAATTGGTAGGGTACGGTCATTTTTTAAGAAAATATTCAAGTTAAAAGATCATATAATAGGAAATTGAAGCCAAAAAGGACTCAGCTACTATTTATTTTGGACAATCCAACAAGAGTTGTTCCCGACTCAAAAACTAACATAAACATCCTTTCTCGTTTCATGAGGTTTTAAACAGAGGTAAGTATACTATAAGTGATGGTAAATAGCACCAAGCAGACTAATGTTAATCAAAAGCTATAACACCCACAGGGACAAGAGCATGTTCAGAATTGAAAGTTTACCCATGGCAATAATTTAGCTGGCTCCTGACTCCAACCTTCATATGATCCCTCATACATTTGTAACTTTTCTTGTAAAAACTGAATGTACTCTATAACCTGCATAAAATTAAAAAAAAAAAACTTTCAATCGAAGCAGAAATTCAAAACCAAAATGAAAGAAAAAAAATGAAACTTATTTGATCGGTTCACCTCTAACAAGAACGAAGCCTTATCTCTTTTCTGATCATTTTGAGGAATAAGATTTCTCAAAGCCTGGAACCTGCTTGACAAAATATGTCATCAATGAGCCAAAAAGAACTCCTATTTTAAAGTATTTATGTCAAGTTATATATATATATATAAAATCAAAGAGTGATGCATTAGTAATCAAATGCAAAATACTCATACCGCGAAAGCTTTAAGAAAAAAATCTCTAGTGTCTAGTCACTAAATTTTAACAAATTGAAACAAAAATATCATCAAATTATGAAATTTCTTAAATCATTCCTTCGCCAATTAAGCCTAAAACAACGCACATTCCGCAATTGATAATAGAAATAGCACAATCGTCATCATTTTTATAAAATTTCATGTAATTCAAAAAAAAAATTGCCTCTCGTTAATCTTGCTCCTTCTACGCTGCTCTGTCTCAGAATGCTTGGACCGGTTCGCATTCGCCTTCGGCTCGCTGCTTTTACTCTCTGGTTTCACTACTTCCCCTATATATATTTATGACATTAGTCAACAAAATCATTTTAAAAACAAAAAGAATTGTGTACGTTGACGTTACCTTTGTAGGACGACGAGTCGTAGTCTTCAGTTTCATCTTCTTCGTCGAGCTGAGACTTCGCTGATTTCACCATAGTTACTACTATCTCTCGACTCGACAATTTTTTTATTTTTTCCTTAGTAAAGAAGAAGTTCTTCCGTGAAACCAGGAGATTTTCAGTTTTGAAGAGAGAGAGAGAGGGTGAGAGGAGATCCGACCTTCGGGAGGAACCGGACCGTATTTAAAGAGAGGGAGAGTGTGTACAGTTGTGCAGAGAAGAAGCCCTAGGCCCTAGGAGATGATCATATGTTTGATATTCAGAGAATTTCTTATTTTTTTATTTTTTTATTTATCCTATTACTATTTGTTAAATTTGTTGGGTTTTTAAAGACAGATGTCAGGTGGATGGTTGCTAACATGCGCGTGGGGATTTGAGCGTACATAAACATTGTTCAAATTTTCATGTTTTATTGTATTCAATGAATTATTTTTTATTTTATTTCTCAAACCTTATTCAATAATTATATTTTCGTGGGGTTAAATTAAAGGATAATTAATTTAAATTTGTTGATCAATAATAAAATTAAACAAAGAATGATAATTATGGAAAAGGTGCTGAAAATTACAGTTCTCAATTTAACTCTCAAATTTTTAAAATTATACTAGATCCCTGAATATTCTTGTAATTCAATTTTAATATAAAAATTTATTTTTATTATCTTTTAGCAACTTCTTATAAAGACAAGAGAGATAGATCATTTGATTTTAACGATAAAAAGAGAAAATCAAAGTTAACGTTGATTTTAACAACTAAAATAATAGATCTTAATATCAACATGATCAGTTTGGTGAAAAGAGTTCCACTTAGTTGTTTTTTCAACTTAAAAACCAGATCTAAAGTCGAGAAGATTTTTTTATTTCAAGTTGATTTTCAGCTTTTTAGGCGGTTTTTTAGGTTGTTTAAGGCCATTTATTGGTTTATCAAGGTTTTTAGAGTATTTTTTTATATGTTTTGGATCAAAATGAGTTAAAAAATAGGTTTCTCGATAAAAAAAAAACAATAGACCATAATTTTTCAACCACCATAGTAGCCAAAATATGAGGAAACTAAATGACGAGTCATTTGTATTTTTTTTCAAAAAATATCAGGGTGGGTGATATATCATCCACCCAAATTGTATTTTTTTTTAAAGAAGCACTGGCACGAGTGAGCCCTTTCTAAATAGACCAAACGGTGGCTAGGCTTGCTAGGCCATTTCTTTTTTCTTTTCTTTTTTTTGGTAATTTTTCCTTTTAAAAATATCATGCTTAAAAAAAATCCATTTATATTTAAATTAATACATATTTTCTCTAATTTTTTATATTTTGCATTTAGCTTTTCCAAATAGTGATTGTTTTTTAATTATTTTATATGTATTTAATTTTTGAAGAGATTATTGTAATTCATCTATAATTTTTTATATTTTATGCAATTGAATGTTTTTAAAAATAAAAAAAATATATTTATTTTTTGACAATATTTCTAATAAATTCAACCTTGCGAAATATTTTTTCCTTTTGATTTTATTCAATCAATTTTATGTACATGGTCTATGTTGCGAGATCAAATATTTTGATTTACATTCACCTATCAACCATTTTAGATACATATTTAGTTATCATTAATGATTTTTTTTTCATTTATTGACATGTATGGTTCTTGATTTATTTAATTAGATTTGTGCATAAACTTTTTTATTTACACTTAATATTTTTTTATGTAAGACAAATATTGAAAAAGCCTATATGTTCAATTTTTTTATTGGAAAAAATATTCGGCCTGCGGTGAAGCGCAAGTCAAGTAGCTAATTAACAAAAACTAATTAAGAAGAGGAATTCATTGTTCCCCTTTTTACAAAACATTATTGACTTGAGCAATGCTTTTTTTTTTTGTTTTATTTTAAGGTTTAGTATTTTTTTTTCAATTTTATTATTCAACATTGGGTTTGCTTATCTCAGTCTCATGACTTGTGACGCGAGTTTGGTAGGTTAACTCAGGATTTTTTTGCCTTTTTTTAAGTTGGATTTTTGCTTTTTCCAATTTTATCATTCAACATTCGATTGATTTGAAGTTAGCATTCATATTTTTATTTGTGTTCTTTCTTTTCATGAGGTTATCTCAATCTCATTACCTAAGTTATGGGCTTGACGAATTGACTCAAGTCTTTTTTTTAATTTTATCCTTCAACATTAAGTTGATTGGGATTTGGACTCCATAATTTATTTTGACTTGCTTTCCATAGGTTTATCTTAGTCATGTGATCCAGATTATATGTTTGGTACATTAACCTAAGTTGACTCGAATTGTTTTTTTTTTTTTGTCTTTTTTAATTGAAGTTTCTTTTATAGTTTCATTCATCAATATTTAGTTGATTGGACATTAGGTTTCATAATTTGTTTTGATTTACTTTTTATGGGGTTATCCCGATCTCATAATTCCAATCTTGGATTTGGTAGGTTAAACCGGGTTGATTTGAGTCGATTCAATATGTTTTTTTCTAAATATTCTTTTAAAAAAATATTGTCTTGAAATTTCTTTTAGTCAAACTATATTTTTAACGATGATTTGGATTGCTTTTAGACCTGTCAAGTTGACCGGGTCACACTAAATCAACTCCTACACAATGTAATTTTTTTTAACTTAAGTTAAATTAGATCTTTTTTTGGGTTTTATTTAAATGTGTTTATTTTCTAATTTTATCATTTAATGTTAGACTGTTTGGAAACTTGGCTTCATAATTTGTTTTCATTTGCTTTATATGAGATTATTATGATCTCATGATCTAGGTCACATGTTTGACAAGTTGATCCAGGTTAACTCAGATCCATCTAATATTTTTCAAAAAGATGTTATTTTAAATTTTTTTAGTCAAATTATATTTTTTTCAGGTTGCATTTGAAACTACAAAGTTAACAGATCACATTAGATCAACCCCTGCATGATTAAAAAAATTATACTAGGAAAATGTTAACAACCCGTAAATGTTTTTCCTTATCGAAAAAGAAAAATTTAATTTGATCTGGAGCGTAAGCCAACCAACAATCTAGTTATTATCAATGGAGAATCAGGCTAGATTGCAAAAAAAATATTAGATTTTTAAGTAAGAATCTATATATTTCACAATAAATTTTATATTACTTGAACTATAATCATCAATAATTATTTAATAAAAAAAACTTAAGAAAAAAATAGGACAAAAAATCTTAGAAATAATTCTTAAATTGATGAAAATATTTTTATCATTTTTTATAAGATAAAATATGATTTTTTTTTATCTTTATATCTACCTCTCCAATGAAGTAAGAATCTGTATATGGGAAAAAGACGTTGTTCTAATTAGGGCTGTGTTTGTTTCTCGAAAAGTGGTTTCCGGGAAAACATTTTCCAAACTTTTATATGGTTGTTTGCCATTAGAAAAGTTGGTCAACAGAAAATACTTTTCAGTCAAAGGAAAATTTGACTTGTTTTCAAGAAAGTGTTTTCCTGGAAAATTTAGGCGAAAAACACTTTCCGGAAGTTGTGAAAAATTTAGAAATGTCATATTATTTGCTGATTATATCAAATTTGATCCTCAAACTTTTGATTGCTATATATATATATATATATATATATATATATATATATATTTGTTTTGAATATTTATTTTTCAATTTCATCTCTTAAATTTTAATTTTTATATTAACTTTGTTCCTTATTTTTATCATTGTTATTTGCTTTTTCCTTATCATTTTTTTTATTGAAAGTTTTATCTATCAAATTTGGTCCTCATTCTTTTGATTGTTACTTATTTTATTTGAAATAATTTATGAAATGTTAATTATTATTATTTTAATTTCTTTATCTTTAATTTTTTTTATTTTTTAGATTTGATCTCTATTATTTTGATTATTATTTATTTTATTTGAGATAATTTATGAAATTATATGTTTTTTCAATTTCATTCTCATTCAACTTTTTAATTTGTAAGATTTGTTCCTTATTATTTTAATAAACTTGAGAAAAATAAAATATTAATAAGTTATTTTCCAGCTCATTTTCCATGACATAACCAAACACTAGAAAGTGTTTTCCAACTTATTTTCCATTACACTACCAAACATCAGAAAATAATTCACTTTCCCGGAATTCACTTTT
Source organism: Populus deltoides (assembly GCA_015852605.2). Lineage (NCBI taxonomy): Eukaryota > Viridiplantae > Streptophyta > Magnoliopsida > Malpighiales > Salicaceae > Populus > Populus deltoides. The sequence goes on along the minus strand of CM027573.2, from coordinate 12,964,957 downwards.
CAAAAGAAAACTACTTTTCAGCAAACAAACGAGGTCTTATATCATCAAATAATAACGCTCAAATACGATTAATTAGAACTAAAATAATCCTTATCTGGATATCCCTTAAAATATGCTATTGGAAATCCATGTTCACATAAATCTACAAATGCCAAGAAATGGATATAATTATAAGAAACATCCTTAATATGCATGCTTAGGGATAATTGACGATACGCTGCTTACATAACATTAATAGTTCCATGGATTATTTTTATAATGGATCACTTTTTTTCTTTATAGAAAGTCGGAATACAACTTGTCTATATCTAATTTCTTTTTCTTTTTAAGCAGCAACAATTAAGTGATTTTTTTATCAAAGAATTTCTTTTTACATTTTGATAAGAGAATACTCTTTGTTATTGAATAAAAAAAATCAATTTAGCTATAATTTTGTCCCTTCTTACTTTGATAATATGGTTTCTATATAAAAAAAAAACATGCATATTATACTTTAAAGAAAATTCAATTTACAATACTTGTTGACAAAAAATAAACTTAAAGATGTAGATTGAAGTAATGATCAATCATCTAATTTTAAAATAATTTATTGCTTATTCTCTAATACTACTAGTATGATTGTAATATTGTTGCACTATTGTTTCTCAAGTTTACTCAATCTCTTATTCTCGGTAGCACAATTGAGAATTAACAATGAATTTAAATTTTGTACGTTACTCTTTGTAAGAAGAAACATATAATTTTGACAAAAAGAATGGAAGAGTTTTAGAAACACTAGAGTTTTTTTTCCCATTATTAAAACCATGTCAGAATTGTCTCTATATTTATATAGATAATTTTGACATTGGTTTTGTTCAAAACTAACAAACACAATTATATTTTAAATAAACTTTTAAACATACACAGCTATTCAGTAAAAGACACAACTTTCCATTCACTTCAACAATCCCTCACATGAATAGGAATTGTCTAATCATAATAAAATACAACGTAGATATATAAATAAAGAGTAACCATGAAAATTCTCTACATCAAGAGAGGTAGCTTTTGACCGTGAACCTTTCCTATTGAAAAAACTATTGGATTCACATAGGTAACCAGTGAACATGATATCTTGAACTATTCAACTTTTTATGTGAACTTAGACAATAGAAATCACACAACTCAACTTCTTTCAATTTTAATTCTCACGATTATGTTCATTTTAGCCTCGAACATCCTGGTTTCAAAGAGTACTTTAGTGAATTTATCATTTTCAATTCTCATAGAAGTGGCCTCGTTTCACATTCGCATAAGTGATTCTTATAAAGAGTAGCTTGCAATACCCCACTTGATATAATCAAATCTTAGCTTATTCTATTTACACTTCATGTAGCTCCTGTCATCATAAGAATGGGTAAGAATGCTCATACTGAATTGACACATGATTCGGTTGTCCCTTTGAACCTAAATCTTAGGATCTCCAGCAAACTAAGTTAGGTTTCCATCATGTTAATTCTTTGAATATAGGCTTTCATCCTATTGCCTTTGATGATTTATAAACTTTCTCTCTTTTTAAGCATTTTATAAGCGGATCTACGATATTATCCTTTAACATTGTATAGTCAATAAAGATAATCTCATTTGAGAGCAGCTATATTATGGTGTTGTGTCTTCGATAAATGTGTCAAGATTTACTATTATATATATTATTTTGCCCCTTACCATTTGCATATTGGCTATTATAATGTATATAAATTGTTAGTATATATTTTGGCTAACTTGAAATATCCTTTAAAAAAGTTCTGAAGCCACTTTGCTTATTCTCAAAGTCTAAAGTTAAAACTCAGACTTTATAATGGATTTAGTTATGCAAGTTTATTTAGAGAATTTCCAAGAGATTAAAACTCCTTCAATAGTAAAGATAAACCCACTTAAAGATTTTGAATTTTTAGTATCGGATATCCAATTAACATCAGCATACCCTTCAAGTTAAACGAGATATCTCATTTAATAAAGTTCATATTTTGATTTTTTTTAGGAACCATAACTTTGGCTAGACACCCAACACTTTTATGTATTTATAGGATAATACTCAACCCTTTCATAACTCATATGGTGTGTTGTCCAATTTCTTTTTAGGTATCTTATTCAAAATATAATTAGCTGATAAAATAACTTTTCCACATAAGTTTTGAGGTAATTTGAATTTATCAACATAACATTCATCATTTATTTCAATGTTAGGTTCTCATGATCTACAATAACACTTTCTTATGGTGAATAAGAATCCATGATTTAATAGATTATACCATTCCTAGAATAAAATTCATCAATAGGTGAACTATATTCCCCCACCTATATTGCTTCTTATCACTTTGATCTTCTTCCTATGTTGAACTTCAACCTCGCCTTTTAAAATGTTTAAACACTTCTAAAGCCTTATATTAACTTCTTAGCAAATAGACACAACAATATCTTGTGCAATAATCAATGAAAGTAATAAAATACTTTTATCACCTCTAGTTTGCATAAATTTTAAATCATATATATCAATGTTAATTAAATATAAACGCTCACTATTTTCATGTATATAATAGATTAAAAGACTCAACCAAATAATAAAGGAAAAAACTTTATTAACCTTGTTGTTTTTTTATATATAATAGTTATAACATTGAGTTTAAATAGCACATCACATAAATATCTCTTATGCACAAACATCCCATTCATGATAAGGATACATTTATCATATTATAATCATTTGAAACCCTTTCCTACTTAATAGTGAGCCAGAAACCAAATTCTTTTGAATATTAGAAGTATGAACCACATTGTTTAAAGTTAACTCTTTCTTAGGAGTCTTCTTCAGCATCACTATGACTTAGGATTTTGCATATTAAAAAGTTGTAATGAACAACTATTCTATATTAGAGGCTGTTAAATAGTTAGAAAAACTATTCCTAACAGAACATGTATGAGATGTGGCTCTAGTATCAACCTGATAATATTTAGGGTTGTCCATTAAGTTTTGTTATGATTCAACAATAACAAGCTTTATATGTTTTGCAACAACATTCTCAATCATGCTAGTTTGTTTATTCTTTTTTTTTTATGATGACTATGGTCCTTAACATGGTGTCTTGGCTTGTTGACAAATAAATCAAGTTCATATGAACTTTTTGTTATTGTCACCACCATCATTAAGGCCCTTGGAAGAACTTGTTCCATCATACTTTCTATTTATGATCACACCACTTAAAGTTTTGGGTTTTACCCTATATAGAGAATGTGTAGGTATTAGGTTACCTAATGGGTAACCGGGACTACGAGAGCTACTGTGTTAACTGATGCGTTAATGTTATCAATGCTAGCTTCAACCATCCGTCATCTCAATAACAGGATCAACTTGGAAATTATACATCACAATTGTATAATCTCAAATAAATTGAATCACAAAAATCTAACACTAATTGATAAATATGTTAGATACAAATTAATAAATATGATTAATAATTAAATAAATACTTTGTGTTATACATAAAACAAAAAGAAAAAACATATAGACAAGGGTAAAACTGAAAATTTAGGATCGAGGATGCCAATCTAAGGTGGATGAATTGAGCAAAAAACTTCAAGAGAATCAATGGACTGCGAGCATATTGGAATCACCTTGTCCATTAGTGAAGAGATGTCTCTTTTATTTTGACACTTCCTTGCCAAATCTTGATAGCAAGAAGCCAAACCACTATGATCGAACCATGAAAATGATGCCAAGGAAATTATCAACTACATCTTTCACATTAATACATGAAATTCATAAACTTGAACACCTTCAGGATCAACATGGGGAGGAAGCAAATCGAGCTCTAGAAGTTCTGTAGAAAGAGGTGTCTTGTCATAGACAAGGTAACCAAGATGCAGTTGAGACAATTACAAAACCGCATGTAAAAATTAGGGAAATGCACATCATCCAACCAGTTCTAAACATGGGTGAGCAAAAAAACTGACAAACTAATTAAACCGAAAAAACTGGAAAAAAAATAACTGAAAAAATCGAACCGTAAAAAAAAACCGATTAAACCAATTAGAATTTTTTAAAAATCGACTGGTTCGGTTCGGTTTCAGTTTTATAAGCCTGAAATTGAAAAAACCGAATCGAACCCAAACTAGAAAAAAACCTAGCCAAACTGAAACCGAAAAAAACCGAGCCAAACTGAAAAAACTAAACCAAACCAGAATCGGGTGGTTTGAACTAATTTTTTCTAAAATAACCGAACCGAAACCGGTCGGTTAGAACCGGTATCGGTTCGGTTTTGGTTTTTTTAAAAAAAACCAGTTTGGTTACTTTTTTTGATAAAAATAGAATCGAATCGAAAATAATCACGTTCTAAAAGAAGTTTAAATTGGAAATGTCATAGATCTTAACAAGAGTGTCAGTGCTAATCTCAAGTTTGAGCTTTGATGTCATGGCACCTACAACACATGTTGTAGGATTACCTTTGTATATAAATATGTGTTCATTACATGCACATGGCAATAAACAACTTTTATTGTTCTTTTTTAGTATTCAAATGGCATAGAATGTATATAAATTCTAGTAGTATATATCCACAAAATTAAAGCATATATTATAAATTTTAAGTTTTAGCTCCACTAAACTTTCATTTTTCAAGAAAAGAGAAGCAATAAATCAAAAGCAATGAACAACATTAAAAGTTTTGTGTATAAACATCATGTAATGGGATATAGGCATATAGAAAGAGAATTGCGTATACTAATATGTATATTAGAAATATCAAGTCCCAATACCACTAAGCTTCTAGCATAATTTAAAAGCAAACAACACAATTGCATCCAACAATATATATAATTGTGGTGCTTCAAACTTCATTTCACAAGAGATATTATTTTACTAATTATTATTAACAAGATTATATACATTTAAATTGTTTTAAGAGTAGATTAAGTCACATATTTAATTCATATCAAAGTTGGGAAAATATTAAAGGTAGTCTTTCATTTTTGTTATTATTAATGATCATTTATAAATATATTGAAGGTCTTGTAGGAATATGTTTGTTTGGTTCAAGGAGGATAAATTGGGTAATTAACATAAAAATAAAAATAAATGGCGAACATAGGATGAAAAAGTTTTGGTGAAATAGCATAGTTTGAGAAAGTTGTGGATCTGAAACATGACATTTCAATAATGTCACAGTTCATAAATGCGACATTTGAATCACGACATCAATTGTAATTTTATCGTGGTTCTAAATCATGGCATTTAATCAAATGTCACAGTCCTCAAATATGACATCAATTAGCAGAATATTTTGATAAACAACTAAACATTTCAAAAAAGGTCGAATAATAGCCAAAACGATCAGACAGATTTAGCTACTATCTAGTTTTGGAAAATTTTGGTGTTTTAAGACTGAAAAAGTTTTAAAATCATAATTTTTGTTATTTTGAAATTTCATTTACTTTATGATTCTTAGAGAGTTAAAACTTTTACAATTTTAATAAAAATTGGATAGATTTTTCTCTATATAGAAACTATACCTAAAATTATATCCCGCTTAAAAAAACCTGCAAAAAAATCACAATAATTCAATCAACAAATTCTCACATTTCATGATAACAAAGTAGCTCTTAGAATGGAAAAAAAGACATATACATTTTAAATGGATAAAAAATAATTCAAAAATACAATATTTAAGTAATTCTAAAATATATAAACATAATTCATCTATCTATTTACGTCTATGTTGTATATTAGATGATTCAAGCTTATTAGTAGCATGATTAGATCCAGCTCTTGCACCTTAAATTTTGTTGTTTTAAGAACAAAATAAAAGGAACTGGTGGATGTTTTTAGAGAGATTATGAGGGGCAACATTCAATTTTAAAGAACGTGAGGTCGTGTAGTTTGTGTGTTCTTTGGTTTGGGCTATGTTTAGATTTTAATTAATGTCGCTGAAAGCGCAACATCTTAAGTTGTCACAATTCGGAACCATAATATTTAGTAAATGTCACGTTTCCAAAACATGACAATATCAAACAAGGATAGGGAGCTTCCTCAGAATGGAAATTAAGTATAACTCTAAAAGGCATGGGTTTTTCACTATATAAGGCTCTATTGTTTATCCTCTCACACATTACTGTGGAAAGGTTGTGCAAGATTTTTTATTTTTTCAATCTGGTCCTCAAACTTGTTTTCCAGCGACTTAGTCCTAATTGAAGACCAATTGATTTTGATTTCTTATGAAAAGATGGGATTGAAAAAAGAGGGACCAATATGAAAAAAGATGCCAAACATGGGTGGCATGCTATAAGTTTTGTAAAAGATGCACTTTGGTCATTGAACTTTAAAAAGCATGCAAATTATATAATTTTAGTACATCAATATTTTTCCAATTCAATTTTGGTACAAAAGTTTATTTTTGTTATTTTTAGTCCCTGATTGAGAGAGAAGAGAGAGGGGTCACTAGATTCTAACGATAAAGAGAGAAAAGTATTGTTGACATCGATTTAAGCCACCAAAACAGACAAGATTTATGTCAAATTGTTCCATTTGATAAGGGGAGTTCATATTATGTGTTTTTGTTTACCTTTAAAGTTTGTGAAAAAACAGATCTAAGCTCGGATTGATTTCTTAATCCAGGTTGATTTTAGTTTTTGGGGCGGTGTTTTGGGTATTTAAAGTCATAGATAGGCTTATCACGGTTTATAATGTTTTATAGGTGTTTTGGGTTAAAAAAATAGGTTGAAAATGGTATTTTTGGTGAAAAAACTTAAGCCTTGATTTTTCAGCCACCACAATGACAACAAATTAGGCAAATCAAACGACATGTCATTTGAGTTTTTTTTTTTAAGAATTTAAGGTGAACAACAAAAAAATTAAGGGTTCAATCATGCAGGTCTGCGCGTGGGTCCTAACAAAATTGGTCAGGCCCTGTAAACCCCGGGGAAAAATAAAGGTTGTTTAGATTGCATACTAACTACATGAGAAATAAAAGTGAAGAAATTTATGCATATGGTTAAATAAAAACAGGAATTTAGAAATTTTGGATATAAGTTTATGGATGAAATATTTCGAGACAATATAAATCAACCCGAAAATATTGAGGGTCGGATTAAATGAAAGAAAATAAACTAAACTAAAAAGAAATGGGGGCAAAACGAATACATTTAAAGAAAATGGGGTCTAAATGCAAGTAAAGAATAATTATAGAGCATAAATACTACTCTTCTTACCAAAAACAGATCTGCAACTATCATGAAGAAAGAAGAGAGGGAGTTTGGTATCTATTTTTACAGATCTAAAGAGAAACACCAAATTACAAGAACCCATCCAAAATTAAGGGTTATAGGTAAAAATAAACACTGGTAGGCAAGGGATTAACAAGAAAAAATTAAACAAGAAGAGAAGAGGGGAGGGTCGGCTGTCATTAGAAAGAAAATAAGAGATCGAGACCTTGATTCGTATCGGGTAAGATATTCTAAACATGGTCTTATAAGTTGTTTTAAAGTCGATTATGAATTGATGTCTGGATGTTAAATTATAGATTTGAGTTCTATAACTCCAGATATAGTTAAAAATATAAGGAGAGGTCAGACAGTAACAGTTCAAAAACGGACAGTAACAGTTGGATATTAACAGTCTAAGTGTTTGTTGATGAGCGATTTTGACTATCTTAGAGGCAGAACTGGGTTCTCCTCAAAACATAGAACTTTTAGCCTCATGTCTTATATTTCCAACGACATAAATTTTGCTTGAATCGGAGTTCTACAACTCCAGATATAGTTAAAAATCTAAGGAGAGTTCGAGCGATAGAATAGTTCAAAAACCGGACGAGAATTGTTGAGCAAGAATGCATCAAAGTGTTTGTTGATGAGCGATTTTGACTATCTTGGAGGCAGAATTGGGTTCTTCTCAAAACATAGAACTTGTGGCCTCATGTCTTATCTTTCCAATGACATAAATTTTTCTTGAATTAGAGTTCTATAACTCCAGATATAGTTAAAAATCTGAGGAGAGGTCAGACAGTAACAGTTCAAAAACGAGGCAGTAACAGTTGGACAATGACAGTCCAAATATAAAGAAAGGAATGATAACTAGGATTGGACAAAGAACGACAATAACAATGAGTGAAATGAGAAAAATATAAAGTACTAAGAAATGACTGAAGGAAAGACTTATTGGTTATTGATATGGTTATTATAAAACATATCCTTGAGTGAGGAAAATTTATGAGATAAACCTGTGATTTGCAAGAGGGACCACAGGCGTGGTGCAACAGCAGCAGCAGGGGACCACGAGTAGAGCTTCTATTGCAGGTAGGTGATCCGCACCTATACTTTCTAGTTTAATGCTATGATTTAATAAGTTATTGATGTGAGATGTGATTTACCGAATGTTGGATATTAGGAGAAAAGAGGAAAGTTTGTGTATTGATGCCGATATTTGGATAGTATTCTTGATGTATATGTATTCAAGGTGAACGGTTGTTCTATGAATTGCCAAATGATGAGATTATAATTGATAAATAAAATATGAGAGTGTGATTTGGGGCGTGAACTAGCATACATTTAGGGTATGTTAGGATCTCGGGTAAGGGGATCATCATGTATTTGACTAGCATACATTTAGTGTATGTTAGGATCCGGGGTAAAGGGATCGAGATGTTTTGACTAGCATACATTTAGTGTATGTTAGGATCCCGAGTAAGAGGATCACCATGTATTTGACTAGCATACATTTAATGTATGTTAGGATCCTAGGTAAGTGGATCACCATGTATTGACTAGCATACATTTAGTGTATGTTAGGATCTCGGGTAAGGGGATCGAGATGTATTGACTAGCATTTGTTTAGTGTATGTTAGGATCCTGGGTAAGGGGATCACCTTGCATCGACTCCTACAGGATGATGATGATAACAACAGTGAAATGGGTATCGGTAATGTGTTAAGCGGAAATAATCATGAGTGGTTTTATGAGATCTTGAATGGAGGTTGATAATAGAAGAGAAAATGGTTTGTAGTAGTTAAAGGAGAAAAAGTCTCCAATAAAAACCAAAAGGGAGAAGTGAATAAAATATGAATGTATGTTGCCTTTTTAAATTGCCGGATATTTGTATTGCTATATTATTGTGATATTCATATTTCAACAATATGTATTTTATTTTCAGGACCATCGCATGCACGATAAGAGTAGATTCTAGCTTAGGTTCGTTTTTTTGTAATTTAGGTTCTAGAGAGTATACCCTTGTATTTGGTAATATTACAACCTTTATTTAACTCAATTTGTATAATTGATGTTTAAACTTGAATAAATGAATTTAATTTGGTAGTTTGTATAACTATGTTCCATTAAGCATGTTTATATCTTTAACCATCCATAATGATAATTGTTGTAAAATGTATATCATCAACATTGTGGTTGATATGAATGGTGATATTTGTGGGATTGAGACCCAGGATGATTGGGCTGAATTGAGTTGGAGATGCGGTATATTAGAAGTGTAAATAGGTAGTATGTCGATAACTTGAGACCTCCCGGTATAGAGGATACTCCGTTGAAATTTCAGTAGACTTTAATGCAAATACCATGAATATATATATATTAGTTACTTTGTTTATCAGCTAACATGAGATCGTTGCTTTATCCTGGAATGAGAATGTTACAGGCCCAGCAACTCTAGGCTTTTTTTTTAAAAAAAATTAATGATTCTTTTTTTGATGATTTTTTCTCTATTTTTTAATTTATATTTAAATTAATATCCCTTCTCTCTTTCGTTTTGTTTGAAAAACCTCTTTTAAATTACTATTATTTTTTTTAGTTATACATTTAAATTTGAAGAGTTTTTTTGATTCATCTATAATTGTTTTATATCTTTTGATTCATCTATAATTGTTTTATTCAATCAATTTAGTTTGTGTCTCTATTTCAATTATCATTTGCTTAAATAAAAAAATATTTTAATAAATAAATTTAGCAAACAAAACAGTGTAAATATCTTGTCTTGTAGATTAATTATCTTGATTTACATTTGTCTCTTAATTTTTCAAGTTTTATTTTTAGGTATTATTAATAATTTTTAATTATTTATTTGCACATATAGTTCTCGATCTATTTAATTACATGTATACATAAAATTTCTAACTTCAATTTAAATTTTTTAAACTATAAAAATATGTTAAAAAACTTATATATATAATTTATTTTAAAAAAAATAAAAATATCTTATCCGCGACATAAACCAATTTCACGTAACCAGGGAGCCTCTCTTTTCCTTGTCGTTTCCCTTGTTTTATTTCCACAATTTCCTTTTGTTCTTTTCTTGTTCATTATGTTTGATGGACCCAACTTGTACTAACCTAACATAATGATGTTCTGATTTGGTAAAAATATGGTATGAATGTCGTGAGATTAAAAATATTAGTGCCTTTTTATGGCTTGTCTTTTCTTTATTTTGTCTTATATTGATTTAATCTGCTAATGGGAATCATCTTACCTATCGTTAATACTGCGTTTGTTTTTAACTGTTTTTATGTTTGCGTGCAACAACCAAGGTAATAAGATATCCGGTAATAAATCAAATTGTATTTTATATTATAAGATCTATTAAAAATTAAATAATTTAAAATATAGTTTTTATATGTTTTTTAACTGTGTTTTGTAATCTTATTTATTTTTATGTTTCAGAAGCGTTTTTAAAAAAGTTTGAAATTTTTTTATTTTTTTCTTTACTTCGAATTAATATTTTTTTGTGTTTTCAGATTATTTTGATGCGTTGATATTAAAAATGATTTTTATAAAATAAAAAAAATTATTCTGATGTATTTACAAGTAAAAAACACTTTGAAAAGCAACCGCAACCACACTACACAACTGGCCAAACATTTTAAACATGTTATTTACTACACATAAACTTCAATCATAATTTTTACCAAACACGTATATAAATCCAACAAACCACATCTAACCATATTTTTTCTTAAATTTATTTTTTTTAAATCACAACCATAAAAACTACTTCAAAAACAAATACCCTCAAAACCATTCAATCATGAATGGAATGCTGCAGCTTCTAATTCCTATGCCTGTACTCTAAATCATTTGAAATTTTTAATTCTTTAAAAGTGGGATTCACTTCTTAGACAAGTATAATATTGAAATTCTTTAAACATTTTTGAATTTTTTTTCTTAACTTGTAAAATATTTACCTTTGATATTTTTGAATCGTGATAATGTAAAAATTTTTATTTTAATATGTTTTTAAATAAAAAATAATATATAGCACTTGTATACACCTTAATATGTACTGCAGTTTAGTAGACAATATTAGATAATTATTAATTAGTTACCCATGGACAAATTAGCTTTTTTATTTGGTCAGCTAGAATAAAATAAAAACCAAATTTGCCAATCATCAAGGAATGAAATGAAATTTCTTAAACTGAAAACTTTAGATCAAAGTTTTTTATATAATATATTTGATTTTTACTGTTTTTGTTTAAACTAATTAATAGTTCATATTATAAACTTTAGTTAATTAGGAGGTATCTTGATTTTTTTTTTGTTAATCAGTAAGATTATTTAAAAGGAAAGAAAATTACTTTTATGCTAGATAATCCTTACCAAAGCTCTTTAAATTATTTAAAAATTTATGATAATATAATAATTGAATTGTGTGTCATTTACACTTTTATTGCTTTGCAATTAAACCCTTTACCATCAATATAACTTTAATATTTCTTTAAATTAAATATAGATTGAGAATGTAGAATATATAGTTTTTTTTTTTTTTTTTTTTTTTTTTTTTTTTTTTTTTTTTTTTTTTTATTATTTTTTTTTTTTTTTTTTTTTTTAAAAAAAATTTTTTTTTTTTTTTTTTTTTTTTTTTTAAAAATTTTATTTTTTAAATAAAAAAAAATAAAAAAAAAAAAAAAAAAAAAAAATTTTTTTTTTTTTTAATTTTTAATTTTATTTTATATTTTAATGTTTTAGAAAAAACATATTGAGAAAAGGAAGAAAATTTAAAAATATTTTCTTGATATAATTAAAACTTAATAAAAAAAAGAAAAATAATAATATTATAATTGTACATGAATAGACAAAAAGTCACAAACATAAAAAAAAAATATATGTTTTTTTATGTCAATAATAATAAATTTTCTAGTTTTCATAACCTAAGTTAACAGTCAAGCAAAAATTAAAATTAAAATATTTGATTTGAATAGAATATTTACTTCCGATTTGAATAATTTTATAAAAATAAAAATTAAATAAAAGACCACTTGTGCAAGCACGGGCTTACAGTAAAACAATAGCAATTCAAAAGAGATGCTATAATGAAATATTTGATTTTGACACATGAACATGCTATAGACATAATTATTAACTAATCATGAAGAAATACCGGGTAAATATTGTTTTTCACGCCATTGTTTATCCATAAACAAATCACCCCCCAGTTATTTTTTTTTATTAGATACTTTATAAGTCTAAATTAATGCTCTTATTAAAAAATGACAAGATTCAAAGATGAGGGACTAAGATAAAAGACATGGAAAAAGACATGGTTTTTCTAAACTTGAAGCTAAAAGTACACTTTGATCCTCCAACTTTTCAAATTATAAACTTTCACTCCTTAACAATTTATGACATTCAATTTTGGTGTCAAAAATTTGTTTTTCTTATTTTTTTGATCTTTGGTTTGAGAGAAGAGAGATAAAGTTATTGGATTCTGGTCATCGAAAAAAAAATCTCACTTCAGAGGTTTATGATTTAGCGTTTAGAGTGGTTTCAGCTAAAAAACAAAGTGATTTTTGTTTCAATTGACTTTTTTTGATGGGAAAAATTTATACAAGATGTTTTTTTCCCTCTTAAACTTACCTGAAATGCTAGATCTGAACCCAAAAAGAATTTTACTTTTCGGGTTGATCATGAATTTTTAAGTCAATCTTTTTTATTGTTAAGGTTATGAATATGTTTTACAAAGTATTTAGGATGTTTTTTTAGTTTTCTCATGTCAAAATATTATTGAAAATAGGATTTTCTTAGTTTGAAACAGACCATCCTAATTTTTCAGTGATCTATAGTAGCTATAATCTAAATAGTGGGGGGAAGAAGATTAAGGGGCGACTGCCTTATGCTCTTAGGGAATTAAAAAAAAATAAACCAATTTAACGCCCGAACCCCCAAGCCCGGATCCATGGGGCACCCGCACACTAGGGGGTAAGGCCCCCCTTCAAAGTTCCATACCTATCGCGAACCCAAACTTACACACAAACTTATCCTAACTCAATCGAGTAACTCAACCCCAACATTAATAACAAAATCAACTTCATAATATAATTGAATTGTCTTAATACAAGAGTTAATATAATTCATAGTTTTGGAGCACTAAAACTTGACATAAAAGGAAGATACAAATTACAACCAAAAAGCGGGGTCGGAAGGTTCAACAAAAGTAACCCGCCTATCAAGTTATAACATCCCTCCCCGAAAAGATAAATAATAAGATGGTGAGTTCAACAACTCGGTGAGTAGATAATGTTCAATATACACAACCCCAGGGTAATGAAAAAAAAGAGAAAATATATATACAAGTATGGCTCTAGGTTCTTATTAGAAAGGAAACAAAAAAACCAAAAACAAGAAGATCATATGGTAAAACTCGGCAAAAATCAAAATGCGAAATGAGCATGGGGGCCCCCGAAATTGTGGGATGATCCAGCCCCAAAAGCCCGGGTTAGTGACTCCGCCGAGCTAACTAGGGTTCGGATCACGATGTGCACAAAGACTAACACTACCCCGTCGTTGGGTATGACCTAAGATTGACATACCATAGGTTCATAATCATAATCAAACGGACATATTCATATCTCAAGGCTCAACTCATGACATCAATCAAATGAGGAGCTATCAATTCTGAAGTCAATCGACCGGAATATATCTTTCCGGTTCATATCAATAATTCGGATTCAACAATTGATCATGCTTATCATAACAAAGGATAATAATCAACATATATATTATCAAGAAGCATGATCCAATTCATATTAACAAATCAAATATTTATAATATTTCTCATGCATATGGAAAATTATCCACTCACCCGCACCTCGAAAGCAACAAAACTCAAAGGGGAGCACCGAAGGAAATCCTCACTCGCCCCGCCGGTAGGATATCGGATTATCCGAATATAAAGGAGACATATTCAAGAATGACTCAAAAGAACATATAACCTATTTAATACACTTATCTAAGGGTGTATTCCATAACCCTATATGTTTTTGAACTAACTAGTTATCTTTCCTAAAAACCCAACATTTAACCGTTCCCCCAAATCTAATCCATAATAAAACAACTAATAAAATTGGCAATAATTCACTAAATAACCCTTAATTATTCATCAAACCAATCTGCAAAAGCTAATATTACAGCTAGGGACTAATCTGTAATTTATCCTATTTTTAAGGGTCAAATTGTAATTTTTGTCAAATTGAAGGACTAAATTGAAAGTGTTAAATTCTCTTATCTATACAGTAATTCTGTACATAATTCATATGTTATTCTGTTCAGATTCTCGGAATAGGCTCCAGGGACCAATCTGTAATTTTCCAAAGTTTGGGGACTTGGGGGCCAAAACCTTTTTTTCCAAAATTGAGGGACCAAACCGAAATTTTGTCATCTTCAACCTCAAACCCAGAATTCTCACAGATTACCTACTGTTCTTGCCAAATTTCTAACTCAACATTCACCATTTACACAATTCATAACTCAAAATCATCATCTTTCAATTCAATCTCTCAAAATCAACCAAATAATCAAATACCCACAACAATCAACCCATAACATTCAACTTAATTCATCAATTAAACCCAAAACACAAATTTTCAAAACCCTAACATTCATCAAAACCGAAATTAAAAGCTCAATTAACATACATTTATACATTTAACAACCTAAATCTTACCTTCAAACTTATTTTCTTCAATTCCTTTCTATTTCCCTTCTAATTTCCCTCTTTTCTCTTCTGCCGGTTCTCTCTCAAAATATTCAGATTTCTCTTCTCTTTTTTTTCCCTTCCTATTTATATTTATCAAGTTTGTTGAATTACTACAATACCCTTATTTATTTATACCCACACTTTAAGCCTTCAAGGACTTTCTAGCCTTTTCCTATCCCTTTAATTCAAAACATTACACAGGCACATGGGTGCTCCAGGCCTAGGCGTATGGGCTACTCCAAGCCCCTGCGCTTGCACCTTTTTTTGGAAGCCCAAGAGTTTTAGGTCTTGCTAGCCAGAGTGACCGGGTTTTTTTTGTTTTGTTTTCATTACAATTGCATTTTTTTCTTCCTTATTTTTTTTCAATTTCATTATTTAATATTTAGTTGATTATTAATTGGACAACATAATTTATTTGAGTTTGATTTGTTTTTCAATCACTTTGATATTTTGCTAATTCTTAATTTTAAAGGTGTCTATTTTAGATAAAAAAAATATATAAAAAAATTGTTAAATCCAATTAAGCCCATAATCCAGGTCATATATTTGCCTGATTAACTTTGCATGAATAGTTCTTAATTTACTTAATTAGTTGTATGCATGAACTCTTTGAATTCTGCTTGGGATTATTATGTACAAAACACATTATAAAAATCTGCATATATAATTTACTTTTTTAAGAAAGAAAAAATATTTAACTCGTGGCAAAGCGTGGGTCAAATAATTAATATTATACTAAACATGAAAGTTATAAAGTGATACGGTCCTTTATGCCATGTATTTCTATAAAAAAAAAAGAAATTTTTTAAATTGAAAACTTTAGATGAAGATTTCTTACAATATATTTGTTTTTTATAGTTTTCATTAAAACCAATTAAATTTTTGTATTGCAAGCCTTAACTTAAAAGCTATATTGGATATTTTGTGGCTAAACAAAAAAAAAAACACACACACACGGAAGGAAATTGTATCCATGAACCATGTCAGATCAGTATTTATTAAAGTCCCTTAAATTATTTAAAAGCATATGATAATATAATAATTAAATTATGTGTTATTTATACCCTTAATTCATTTCAACAAATACCACTTGGTGAAACATGTATCAACTTACATTAAAGTCCTATAAGTTTTTTTTAAAAAAATATAGCAAAATCAAGATTTACATAATATAGGGTTTGAATTATGTAAAATAAAGTGATACAATTTATATTATTGCTTTAAGAAATTGGGCTTAATTAAAAATTAAAATTGAATGTGCATCTAGGGTTTTCAATTTATTGTAGGATGTTAAAATCAAACTTCAAGCACGATCAATTTTCCCTGCCACAATTGCCATGTGTTATTGTACTAGGATCGATCATCATGTCTGTTCCTTGTAGCATGACCCAGCATGGCGAGGCAGAGCCAGAAGAGTTTCTTTGTGTCACAAACAGCTTTAATGCTGTTCGGTTTTTCTTTTGTGACCATTTCTGTCACAGACTTTATACGAACTTAACAAAATTGAACCTTATGAGCAGATGAAAAATGCTTAGCTGCTGCTACCATTGCCTCCTCTGGCCTGAAGGGTGCCGAGTTACTCGGAGACCTAGGCTTATCATCAGTTCTTGAAGAGCCACGGAAGAAGGAAAACACCCACCTTGAAAAGGCGGCACGCCAACTGATCCCATCCCTATTCTTGCTTCCCATCTTCGCTCAAGACTGCTGTTATCCCTTGATCAATCTCGAATTGAACAACAGGCGGCTAGATAGCTACTGAACAGTAAATAATTAATATGTTTTCTTGGCAGGATGTGTTTTTCTGGGTTGTAGTTGAACAACAGCATTGCTCCTTTATATATATCTGAAAATTCTTGATGGACACGCCTGTATTGGAAGGGAGTTTCAGGTGAAACGTGTTCTCTTGTTGACCAAGGCACAAACAGATGGGGTGTATGTACTCTGTGTCTTCCCATGTATAATCAATCAGTTTCTCAGATGTTTCCATGATTCTGTTTGGAACTTTCTATGATCCCTAGGCAGTGGCCACCATTGCACAAAGTCTTTGTTAGCAGTGTCGTTTTACATATTTGAAAAGTCGTTACTTTACTCAATTAGTATTTTACTTGAGTAAAGGAAATGCAATTGCACTTTTGCTACAGTTTCCAAATTGTTTAACTTAACGAATATAATTAAGCAAGAACCTCAAAATAAAGGGGTAGCAAACATAATTAATTGAGAGTAGAGGATATTTGCAAATTTCCAGTCAAGCGGTTGCTCTAATCCTTCCGAAGTGAAAGATTCTGGAATTCAAAATTTAATGAAGCTCACTATCACGAAAAAATGCGAATGCTGGAAAAAAAAAGAGAGAGTCGAAGTTCATGTTAGCACATACACTTGAATCACATTGTTATACTATAAATTTTATGAAAAATAGATAAAGAGAGTTAGAAGATAAACTATCTGATAATTAATTGGATAACTAAGAGAGAGTTAGAAAATAAGGGTAATAAGGAATGTGTATATTAGGGGTGATCATTTTTTGTTCGGTTCGGTTTTTATCAAAAAAAAGCAACCAAACTGAAATTTTTTTTTACAAAAAAACCAAAACCGGCCGCTTTCGGTTCGGTTCGGTTCGGTTTTTTAGGAAAAAAACCGATTCAAACCAGTTTGACTTGGTTTTTTTTCTAAGTTTTTTTTCGATTCGGTTTTTTCAGTTTTAGGCTTATAAAACCAAAACCGAACTGGTCGGTTTTTTCAAAATTTTAATTGGTTTTTTTCACGGTTCAGTTTTTTCAGTTATTTTTTTTCCAGTTTTCTCAGTTTTCTCGGTTTTTCGGTTTTTTTGCTCGCCCTTAATGTATATAAGTAGGTGTAATAAGCCACGTAATTAAAAGACGGCAATAACTATTGCAGATGTGAGGTGATGAAAAGAACTCTGAAAAATAAAAGGTTATTAACAGTTGATAAATAGTCCACAAATAACACTAAAAGGTCGAAGGTTATCAGCAGTTGATATCACTCAACTATATTAGGCGGATGGCATGGAAGATGAAAAGAATGATCAATAACTCAACAAAACTCAAATCATTGTATCTTAGTTTTATCAAGTTCTCAAAACTTTTCAAACCTAAAATCTGTAGGCAATAACTTTGTAGGTAACAGAACTGTAGGCGATAACTCTGTAGATGATAATCAAGTAGGCTTGCAATTTCAATTTCAATTTCAACTCCATAAACCAAAAATACCAAAAAGATGTTCCATTATCCAGGAGTTTCAATTCGAGGATATAATCAGAGTATGAATCACTCTATAATTGTAAGTATTTCTTTCCTAAGTTATTAAGTGTACTTTACATTCAAATCATTTTAATTATTTGATTACTTCTTCAGTTGAACTACTATTTTTATGAAGTGGATTTAATTAGATTGATACTCGTGTAACTCTGTAATATAAATTTAGAATTACGTGAGTAGATCTAGGGTTAAATTCAGAGTTTAAATCGGTTAACTTAAAACTTTAATCTTAAATTGAAAAGTCCTCTTAATTAAGACAAACATAAAAGAACCTACATCAAACAACGACCAAAGTAAGAGTGTCAAATTAATTCTTTAGAATTATGGCAACAATGAAGAAATCAAAATTACCACCAAGTTTAGAAGAGAAATAAGAATTAATTAATGTTCATGTTGGAACAGAACATGAAATACCAACTTTTCAGGAAAAAAAGTTAGAAAAGAAATAGGAGAGAGACATATATGTCATTAGAAGAGAGATATACATGTCTTGAGTGAAGGTTAGAGAAAACTAATAGAATCATTGACACTACCAGAAATTCGCTAAATAGTAACGGATTTACCGACGGAATATTTCTGTCGGTAATTTGAGATCGAAATTACCGACGGACAATATTCCGTCCGTAATTCAGTTGATAACTACCATGGAAAGTTTTCATCGGTAATTACCGACTGAATTACGAACGGAAAAGTTTCCGTCGTAAAAAAAAGACGGGTCGCTGACGTGGAGGTTTTGGCGGGTTATTTTTTCAAACGGGATCATCGACGGATTTAAAAAGACGGTCTGTACAGCGACCGCCATTTATATTGTTGATGGAATCACCAACGGATTTGAAATGGTAGATCCGTACGGTGATGTGTTGATTGTTCCGTCAGAATCATCGACAGTTTCACCGACAGAGTGTCCGTCGGTAAAAGTTAATATATGTCCAATCTACTGACCCTTTCCTCTCCTATTTCTCCTTCTTCTTCCTAATCCTAACTCTCCCCATCTGCAAACAACCAGCCCCCCTCCCCCCAAACAAAAATCTCCCTCATATCAGCACAACAAGTTATATTTCTTGAAATTTTGTGGTCATAGCATCCGTGTTCTGATTTACCGATGGATTTTATCAATTTTTGTAAGTAATTCTATCTTTTTAAATTTTAACATTTAATTAAATGTCAATTTTATTGTTTTTTTAGTATATGTATTTTGTAAGTAGATGTACATGTTGTATTGTTATTTCTCAAACAAACTTTTAGTATATGAATGTATAATTCTATACTTGTTATGGTTTGTTTTAGATTTTGTAAGATTATATTTGTTTGTAAATTTTTAAAACTTTATGGAACTACCGAAGTACATGTGCTGTTTTGAAATAATTAATAGCTTACTTAATGGGTTCGTTTAAAGTTTTATCAATGGTACCTATTGCAGAGTGGTAATTTCTGTAAATTTATATATTTTAATTTGTATGGCCGTTGATAAATAATAATGAATATTTAATATTTATGAGATGTTGTGATTGGTTTGTTGGATAATCTCGAGGTAAAGTAATATTTTTGTAAGTTTATTTACCTAACTTAGTTAATTAATACATGATGTCATCATAATTTTATAGAGGTTCGATATAAATCATGGATGATCGTTCATGGATGTATCGAGATTCACCCCAAGGATTGCGGAGGATGGATTATTGTAACGGGGTTCAGGGTTTTATTAATTTCACAACATCTATTCCTAGAAATTTTACTGGAGGCGGTATTAGGTGTCCATGCAGGAAGTGTCAAAATAAAAGGTATCTGCATCCAGATGTTGTAATGATGCATCTTCTACACAAAGGGTTTATGGAGAATTACCAGTGTTGGTATGCACATGGAGAAGTATATGTTAGTGAGAGGAGAATGGAAGAAACGGTGGTTGGGTCTACTTCTAGTGCTAGCAACGTGCATGAAGCGGCAAATGACAACACTAATCCTTACATAAATATGGTTATAGATGCAATGAGAATGAATCAAGGTAATATCAGTCAATGTCCAATCGTAGAAGAAGAACCTAATGTAGATGCAGTTAGGTTTTTTGATTTGTTGAAAGATTCTGATGAACCATTATGAGATGGCTGCACGAACCACAGTAAATTATCGGCCGTAGCACAGGTGTTCACCATCAAGTCAGATCACATGGCAAGAAGCATTTTACCTGAAGAGAACAGGCTGAAAGAGAACTTCTATGCTACGAAGTCCATGATGAAACCCCTCGATTTAGGATACCAGAAAATTGACATGTGACCTAACTTCTGCATGTTATACTACATTGAAAATGCTGAGATGACCGAGTGCATGACATGCGGGCATTCCCGTTACAAACCTAGAACTGGCAGGGGAAAAACTTTAGTGGTATATAAAAAACTTAGATACTTCCCAATCACACCTAGACTGCAGAGGTTATTCATGTCATCAAGGACTGCTGAGCACATGACATGGCACCAAGCACACCATGCGGTTGATGGAGTGATGGTTCATCCTTCAACGGCGAAGCATGGAAACGCTTTAATAGTGTTCATCCTCACTTTTCAGCTGAATCAAGGAATGTGCGTCTTGGGTTGTGTACAAACAGATTCAACCCATTTAGGTCATTTACTGCTCCTTATTCTTGTTGGCCAGTCATACTAACAGTTTATAACTTGCCACCAGGAATGTGTATGAGGCCGAAGTTCATGTTTTTATCTATTGTCATACCCGGTCCAAGTAGCCCGGGGAGGAATATAGATGTTTGTCTTCGACTGTTGATTGATGAGTTTATGCAATTGTGGTCCTCCGAAGCTCTGACTTATGATATATCGAGGAAACAAAATTTCCTTATGAAGACGGCTTTGATGTGGACTATCAATGATTTTCCAGCTTATGGAATGCTTTCTGGTTGGAGCACGCATGGGAAACTCGTATGTCCATACTGCATAGAAAACAACAAGGCATTTACGCTAGCAAACAGAGGTAAAGCTTCTTTTTTTTACTGTCACCGTCGCTTCTTACCACTTAATAACAGGTATAGAAAGAACAGAAAAGATTTCTTTGTTGGCAGAGTTAAAAAAGATGTTGCATCCTGCGTCTTTCTGGTGAAGAATTGCATGATGTTGTCTCAGAGTACGGTGACATTGTGTTTGGCTTTCAATCAGGTAAGTAAAAGTTTTCTGGTTTTGGTTTGACCCATAATTGGGTAAAGCGAAGTATCTTTTAGGAGTTTCCTTATTAAAAGACCAATTTGCTCCGCCATAACCTTGACATCATGCACATCAAAAAGAACATGTTTAAGAACATTTTCAACACCGTCATGGATGTGAAGGGGAAGACAAAGGACAACATCAAGGCTAGATTGAATATAGCTTTATACTGTAACCGTAAAAATATGGAGTTGGTTTATGATGAGTCACGGGTTGCAAAATCAAAAGCAAGCTTCGTGTTAAAGAAAAACGCACAACTGCTAGTCTATAAATGGCTTAAGAGTCTGTGTTTTCTGGATGGACATGCATCGAACATATCAAGGCTGGTTAATATAGAGGACTACAGATTGTATGGAATGAAGAGTCATGACTGCCACGTGTTTGTGCAAACACTTATCCCATTAGCTTTTCGTAATTTGTTGCCAAAGGGAATATGGGATGCACTCACGGAGATCAGTCATTTCTTCAGAGATATATGCTCCAGCAAGTTGAATGTTGATCACATTGAGAGGCTTCAAACAAATATCGTCGAGACACTATGCAAACTTGAGATGATATTCCCTCCGTCATTTTTTGACTCAATGGAGCATCTCCCTATACATCTACCGTACGAGGCAAAAGCTGGAGGACCGGTCCAATATAGATGGATGTACCCATTCGAATGGTTAGATATTACAGTTGCAATGTCATTCATATATAAAAGTATTTTATATGTTTCTCTTAATTGAAAAATACTTGATTAATATTTCAATGCAGGTACTTGTTTAATCTCAAGAAAAAGGTTAAGAACAAGGCGCATGTTGATGCTTTGATATGTGAGGCCTATATTGTTGAGGAGATCTCAACATTTATCTCGTACTATTTTGAACCTCATCTGAGAACGAGAATCAATCGCATTCCACTGCATGATGATGGCGGTGAAGTGTCTTCCAGTGGGAACTTGTCAATATTCTCCAATACTAGACGACCCACATCTAAAAATGCCGTAAGAGGAAGATATTTGTCGATGAGTTGGGACCTTTTATTTAGTAAGTTTATACTAATTAAACTTTGTTAGTAATATACTATTAATTATATATTGTAATATCATACACTTATAAGCAACATCAATAATATTTGCTCTCCAATAACTCACAGCTGACCGAATCCCATATCTTTCAATTACAAGATGAATAGTTTGCCACGTGGTTCAGAACACATGTAAGCACTATCACAAACTCATTCTAGCTTACAAAATTACTGTACGTATGCATGTCATTACGAGATTCTCATTCATTTACTGTTTATTAATGTACATTACATACAAGGTTTATCAAATGGGAAGGAGTGCGCCTAAGTCATTGTCTTCACTAAGCCTGGGGCCTAAAAGAAAATGTAAGTGCTACAACGGGTATTTTGTCAATGGATATGTTTTCCATACTGAATGCAGGCAAGGAAGAAAGACATACAACAGCGGTGTTTATGTTAAGGGATCCACTAGTAGTGAGTTAGAAGTTGACTACTATGGTAGATTAGAAGAGGTCGTCGAACTGAAATATCATAACGAACAGAATAGAGTGTTTTTATTCAAATGCTATTGGTATGACACGATTGACAGAGGAATCAGAGTTGATCCGCATTATGATCTGGTCGAAATCAACTCAAAAGCTAGACTCCGCAAGATAAACGATGTCTTTGTTTTCGCAAAGCAATGTCAACATGTTTATTACACATACACCCCTTCATTTAGAAAAGATCGATCAAGAGTTGATTGGTTGTCCGTTTTAAAAACGAAACCCTGGGGTCGTGTCGAGGTTGTTCAGGATGAGAACGAAGACACAAGTGTACGAGATGAAGTCTTTCAAGTTAATGAGCTGGTTGAACCATATCGAGTTGCTCCTTCGATTGAATTGGAAGAAAATTCAAATTTTTGTGTTTTCGATGATAGTCTTGTTGATGTTGACGCAGAGGAGTTGAATGTTGTTTTGAGCTTTAGCAGACAAGCAAATGTGGATGAAGAAGACGATATCCATATTGAAGATTGCGATGACGGTGATGACAATTCAATTGATGACGAAGAAGAAGAAAATTCTGATTAACAATCAAATTTAAGCCCTGTGTAAAACCCTTTCTTTCATGTAATTTAGATTATTGATGATATATTTTGTAACACAAAATATTTATTGCTTGAAATAATTACTTGAAATGCCACAATCACGAAATAATTACTTGAAATAATTATAGATCATGGATGATATATTTTGTAACATGAAAATAAATACTTGAAATACCACAATCATCGACGTCCGTACCGACGGTTATATGTCCGTCGGCATTTCACAGAGAGTTCAAAAATAATTACTTGAAATGCCACAATCACCGACGTCTATACCGACAGACTAAGTTCATCGGCATTTAACAGAGAGTTCGAAAATAATTACTTGAAATGCCACAATCACCGACGACTATACCGGCGGATATTAGTCCGTCGGCAAGTTGTCGACAGGTCAATTTTACCGACGCCATTACCGATAGACCGCCAGAATTCCAAAGGGTTGTGCATTAAATGCATCTCTGACCGCGTCAGCTCGCCGACAAAATTACTGACGGACCACGAAAAATATGGAGGGTCATTAAAAATTTTGGTGCGAAAAAATTACTGACGGATTTTGGACGAATCACCGACGGAATAAATTAAAATAATAATTAATTTTATATTCGTCGGTGAATCCGTCGGTAAAACTGCCATATAAGTCCCCCCATCTGCCGTTTCAGTTCATTTTTTCTTCTCCTCAGTTTTTTCATCGATTTTCTCCTCAGTTTTTCACCGATTCTTTTCCTCTCCATTCTTCAAAGGTTTCACCGGCAATCTCTAGCAATTTTTCTCGTGAATCTCCATCAGTTTAAAAGGTATGTATTTTTTTTGCTTTAAGGGTGTTTTTTTGCTATTTGTTTTTGGTATGTTTTTTGTTTTGGTGTATTTTTTGTAATGTAGATAAAGTCTGTAGTTTTTTTTGCATAATTCATTGCTAAAGTCTATAATTTTTTTTAATTTATTGAATATTTTTTATTGTTGTATTGGTATAATTATTATTAGTTAATTTGTTGAATATTTATTGTTAATATTGAATTTACCATAGAATTAGTAATTGAATATGTTTGAATAATTATTAATTTTACTCTATTATTGCATGATTTGTGTTTAATGTTTTGCATTTATTTTGATTGTTATTCTAGAGTTTTTTTTTTAATTTATTATTTTGTTGTATTGGTATAATTATTGAATAATTTTTTGAATTGTAATTGTTAATATTGAATTTATCTTAGTATTAGTAATTGAATATTTTGGAATAATTGTTAATTTTACTCTATTATTGCATGATTTATTTTTAATTTTTTTAATTAATTTTAATTGTTAGTCTATAGTTTTTTTATTTATTGAATATATTTTATTGTTGTATTGGCATAATTATTGAATAATTTATTGAATTGTAATTCTTAATGTTGAATTTACCTTAGGATTAGTAATTGAATATATTGGAATAATTAGTATAGATTGGGTCAATTGGTTGTGGCTTTTGTTAATATGTGCAAGTTTGTAGATTTGGGTAGTATCCGGTATAGGGGAGTAGTATCTGATATAGGGGAGATGCTGTCGAATTTTTTTAAAACGTTTGAATTTAATTATATAATTATTTGTATAAAATTATGGAAATGCGTAGAAAGAAAACCAGAGTTTGTCGCTCACGTACGGTCGCAGCTAGTTCGTCCAGCAGCGATGATGATATTTCCTTAGGTGCCTTTTAAGAAGAGGCACCTACACTACCTGCGTCGTCAACCGATGCTACCTCTTCCAACGGTACTTCACGACAGAGGCGTGCCTGCCTTGCCGGAATCAATTTACCCGCAAGTACGAGGCATAGTGGAAGGACGACCTTTCAATGTAAGTTTGTTAAGGTTTAATTTTTTAAAAAAAAAAATTACAACATAATTTATGAAGTAATCACTATTTAATTGATTTCATTTATTTTCAGGTTCACAAACATTGAGGCTGCCCGAGTAATATCATCGGCGTTTAAATCATCGATGGAGATTCTATTGTTTCAATGAAGTTAGATATCCAAGCATCCTGAATGGATGCCTCAAATCAATGCATGGTTTGGTAGATTTCAGGTTGGTGTTAATTTATAATTTTTAGCTTATTTCTAATAAATTATTAATATAATTGTAAATAAATTATTGTTTTTATTTAAACTTGTTTATTTATACACAGCACAAATTCTGCTGGGACAGTGAGCATAACACTGTTGTGAGGAGGATATGGGAAAATCACGCGGCAACTAGGTAAGATCGAAAAAAATACAAGATTTTTTTAGATTAAAATTTATGTTTCGAAATGTAATTTTTGTTGCGTGAAGTAGGTTGCATGATTTTTGGTATAAAGCACAGAAAAGGGCAAAAAAAACCACGAGAGATAGGGGTTTCCAAGGCTGGAACGATGTTGCGGGTTGGAGGGATTTCAAACCAATATACATCCCGGAAGATATATGGCTGCACTATCTTAAGCATGTGACGTCTGAGCAGTTCACATGATGCTCACAGTCCGGTGTTGGCAACCGAAATTGCCCAATCCATGACTCGGTGACAACGCACACTAGCGGCTCTGTTCCATTTGCTGCACATGCGAAATGGATGGTAAGATTAATTTAAATGAAATATATTGTTAAATTAAGTTGTTGTTAATATATCTTTTTTCATTATAGGCTGCGTCTCTTGGACGTGAGCCGAGCCCGATGGAGCTGTTTGTGGAGACGCACGTGCGGAGTCAAGACCGCCAAAAGGGGGCGCAACAGTTCATTGATAACCGTGCTCAACATTTCGTGGTATGTTTGTTCGACCATTTTATTTTGTAGGTATTATGTAAGTTATTATGTTTATTGAATTGAATATGATGATTACTTTTTTTTTTCACGAGACCTATAATAATCGGTTGAGAGAGAGATACGAGGATGATATTTTAACCCATCCAGAATTCGATCCGGATTTGTGGATGGAGGTTGGCTCGTCAGGTGGACCCGATAAAAATCAGGTTTACGGGCTCTCCAACACTACGGCTGACAACTTGCGGTCGACCCGTAGTGTTTCAACCATTGGGAGCTCCCAATCAATATCGAGCTCCCAATTTAAGGAGTTCGTGGCCTTGCAGCAACACATGACTCAACTCACTGACAAATACGATCACCTATCAGCAGAGTACGCACAACTCAAAGCATCTCATGCACAACAAAGAGCGGAGTCTGAGCAAATCAAAGCGTCTCAAGCACAACAAAAAGCGAAGTATGAACAACATAAAGCAGCTTATGAACAGCTTCGCGAAATGGTTTTGAACATGGCAAATAGTGGAACATGTGCGCCTAATCCTTTTTGGCCGTATAACCACCAGCCTCCTCCTTCATTATCTCCTCCTCCTCCTCCAGCTCCACCTTTATATTAATTTGTAATAAACATTATTTACCTTTAAAACTTCATTTCATATTTTTTAAAAAACATATTCACTTTGTAATGAATATTATTTAACTTTGTTTTTTTTATGTTTAATATAAATTTTATTTGCATAATTGGTTTGTATTATAATTAATTTATATAGTTTTATATTATTATCCTAAATAATTTTTTAAAAATAAATTTAGAAAAAAACTATTACCAAGGATTTTACCGACGGATCCATCCGGTCAGTATTTTAAACACTCATCGACAGAATTACCGACAGAATTAATCTGTCGGCATTTAACAGTAGCTGCCACACTTACCGATGAATTTACAGACGAATATATTTGGTCGGTATTTCATACACTCACCGACAAATTTACCGACGGCTACTAACCATCGGTAAATCACGATATCACTGACGGACTAAAAATCTGCCGGTATAGTTCAAGCGGGAATCTTTTTTTTTGCGCGTAAATTCCATCTGTAAAACCATCAGCAAATGGTTTTTTTGTTTTGCTGACCGATATAGTGATGAAATGGGGAATCACCGACGAAAGGAAAGTCCACGGACGTAATCCGTTGGTGATGACATCGATAAAAAAATCACCGACGAACTACTAATCACACACCGACAGAATTTTTCTGTCGGTAAAACTGTGAAATCTTGTAGTGTGATGAAAAATATTGACACCTTACTAAAGAAATGGAGGAAAGACATAAGACAAGAATAAACAATTATGATGATTACTACAATGGGATTACGGTGATGAATGATAGGTCAACTCTTATTGTACTAGAGTCCAATGTTAGAAAGATAGACTTGTGAAAGGAATTTAGCAGAAAGCTTTGAAAGGAATTTAGAAGGAAGTTTTAAAAAATTACACAACTTCAATAAAGTTTATTGTTAAGAAGTTGTTAAAATACTGGAAGATGTTAATCTCAAGTTAGGCACCGAAATAAAGAGTGGAAATGATGAGGTAATATCTGACTTTAACCATGTGATGATGCAAACAATTAATAAGATATCTAAACAAGAGGCAGTTGAAGTCAAAAACCATATAGATGAGAATGAGGTTAAAGAATCAAACTTTAAGAAAATAGATCCTAAACCAGTTGGTAAAGAGCCAGTTTAGACAAAGCAGTTCAACTTAAAAAGTAGCTTCTCACAAGAACCTAGAATAAATTTCAGAAAACATGTAGTTGTGAAGAAAGCTAGAAGTAATTCAAAAACAAGGATTATTAACTATGAAAATATTAAAACAAGAAACATGGATGAAAAGATGATACAAGGCAATCCAAAGTTTACCTCACTAGATAAGATTGATCCATAATATATTTTAGAGATAGTTGAACAAGCTAATGGTCTAAGGGTTCAACAAATTCATAGACCAACTTATAAGAGATGATATCCAGATTACATAAATATAATGTACCCTTATCCCACCAATTTTAGATTCCTAGAATTTACATTATTCAATGGTCAAGAGTCAATATCTGCTCTAAAACATATAGCAAGATTCATCTATCAATGTAGAGAAGTTATTGATTCTAAATTTCTAAAGTTAAGGTTGTTTCCAAATTCATTAATAGAAAATGCACGCATTTGGTATATAAATTTACCACCGAACTCTATCCAAAATTAGAACAACATGCAGGCTATATTTCAGGCACACTTCTCTAGGATGGAACCAGAGTTTGTGTTGGCAGATTTAGTAAAATTGAAACAATACACTGAAGAGACTTTGAAGCAGTATTTAGATAGATTTATGGAGGCTAAAGAAAAGTGTTGGTCTAGGATTCCTGCAAAAGTTCAATTGCGTCCTTTTCTTTTCAATTCAATCATTTTGTCATACTTATAAAACTTGACTAAGACCAAGCCTCGAGTCTTCGGTCATAAGGGTCAACTTGAGTTTTTTAAAATGCTCCTGTTTTTTTTTCTTTTCAATTGAATTCTTTTTTCATACTTATAACACCTAACTCAGGCCAAGCCTCGAGTCTCTGATCAAGCCCTGGATCCAGAGTTAAGAGTGTCAACCTGGGTTGGCCCAAAATACTTTTAAAAAAAAGCATCAAAGAGAACAGGTTTTAACCCAAGTCATCTAATCACAAGTCAATATAGGTCATCCTTGGTCAATTATTTATCTCATTCTTTTCAACCCGAACTAGTACATGTCTCGCGTTAACTTCCTAAGCTAGTCTAAATTTTATAACTATGCATTTTGTGATGCAATTAATGACCAATTTCTTATAATTTTTTTATAGGGAGATAGTTAAAAGGTTGATGATCAATGTGTAAAATTGAGCAAAATAGCTTAGACAATTTAAAATTCACACAAAAATTTCTTTTTAGTTCCCTTGATTTCCATTTTCTTCTACCACAATCCCTATGTTTTTTATACCACAATCTCTATGGTTTTTGTAAGTCTCATTTTGGTATAAAACTTTATTTTTTATATTTTTTTAATTCCTACTTTGAGAGATGAGAGAAAGTTGTCGTATTCAAGCAAAGGAGAGAGAGAATCATTGGTTTGGCCGCAATCTAGCCATGAAAAAAGTCATTATTAGTCTCAATGGGTTCCATTCAACGAGTAGAGTTATATAAAGGTGTTTTTTTGCCCTTTGCTTTCCTTAAAAAAGTGATCGGGGTTGAGAGAAGATTTTTTACCTAGCTTCATTTAGTATTTTTGGACACATTTAGAGATGATTTGAATTAATCTATTAGTTTGTTAAGATTCTAAGGATGTTTATTAGGTGTTTTGGGGTGAAAGTAGGTTAAAATTGATTTTTGGATAAAAAACTCCAGCTCTATTTTCGACCACTCGCTAGTGGTAAAACAAATTAGGCAAGTAGATGACGCATCATCTGCCTTTACTTTTTTCACAAAAAAAAAGATGTGCAATTATCATGTCACCTTGATGTGAACATGGAGGGTAAGAATCTTTGAGCCCACAAACAAGATAGAAATAACCCAAAAAAGCTAAAATCAAATTGATAGAAAACCTTGTTAAAGTAATTCAAATCAAACATAAAAAGAGGCTAGAATTCTCAATAATCTGTTTATTTTGAGTGCTTAAGTTAACCTAAATACAAAGGAATTATATATAAGTTAAACTGAAAATACTATTCTACCCTTAATAAATAGGACTAGATAAATATTATTTAACATTTCCCCTCAAACTCACGATGCGACAGCTATAAGTATCGAAAGTTTGCCAACTAGAAAACAAAAATGAGAGATGGAATGCACCTTGGTAAGAAAATCTGCAATCTGCAAGGAAGAAGGAACAAAAGGCAAAGTAATGGTGCCGTGCTTAAGATGATGACGAGTAAGATGACAATCGATCTCAATGTACTTAGTTCGCTCATGAAAAATCGAGTTGTGAGTAATCTGAATAGAACTTTGGTTGTCACAATCCATAGAAGTAGGATGAGAAAAGAAAACTCTCATATCAGCAAGTAACCAACGTAACCAAACAATCTCTTTGGTAGTAGATGCCATGGCAGAAGCTGAAGAAAAGTCGAAATACCAGATTTTGCAGAAGTGGAAGACAAAATATAACTAAAAAAATTTACAGAAACTGAACGCAAATACCAAATTGCAGAAACTGAAGAGAAAATGAAATACCAAAATAATTGCAAAGACAAAACATAAATACCAAATTGCAGAAGCAGATGGAAAGTCAAGATACCAGATTTTGCAGAAGCGGAAGACAAAATATCACTCCAAAAAAAATTTGCAGAAACTGAACGCAAATACTTAATTGCAGAAACTGAAGAGAAGACGAAATACCAAAACAATTATAGAGACAGAACAAAAATATCAAATTGTAGAAGCTAAAGGAAAGTTGAAATACCAGATTTTGCAGAAGCGGAAGACAAAATATCACTCCAAAAAAATTACAGAAACTGAACGCAAATACCAAATTGTAGAAATTGATAAATCCAAAATAAAGGTTCAGATATTAATTCTTCAACCGCAAGCACAAAACATGATCTTCATCCTCCATCTTTTAATTGGTCAAACAACTCATGTCTGATGTTTTGAAAATGGATATAAAGTTAAGCTTCAAAGAAACACATTGAGTGTGCTGGAACATCCTACTGGGAATGAATTAGATGATGATAACGATTTGGATACCAACAGTGGCTCTGACATTAGTGAACATGATTTCTACAGGGGCAGCGAGTTCTATAAAATTAGCAAGTCAAGGGTTCGACCAACCAGGCTCTGATACCATGTTAAAGTAATTCAAATCAAACATAAAAGGAGGCTAGAATTCTCAATAATCTGTTTATTATGAGTGCTTAAGTTAACCTAAATACAAAGAAATTATATATAGGTTAAACTGAAAATATTATTCTACCCTTAATAAATAAGACTAAATAAATATTATTTAACAAACCTGACCCAATGATTACCTGAACTAAGAAACCGAGGTTATTGGATGAAAGAACCCTAACCTATTGATTATGAAGAATTAAGAAATGAAAGTATAAGAATGAACCAAGAGCATGAGCAAAGTCTCATACATACACAATATTATTTCTGAATAACTGAGTCTCTCTCTCTCTCTCTCTCTCTCTCTCTTTATATATATATTTATATATATATATATATATATATATATATATATATAATCCTTTTTTATACAAGGAAAAATATCCTAAAAAATGCTAAAATAAAAACAAAAAAGTTCTAAATAAAATATAAAAAATAACCCTAAGAACCCTAACTAACTAGGAAAATAATGCAATTCTCGCATAGTATTTATAGGTTTTATTGCAAGGCTTTCTTGAACTCTGAACACTATAAAATTTAACCCTGAATAAAACAAGGCATCTAGAATGTTCTGATAAAATTCAGTCCGATCAAACAATTTATTAAAAAATATGTTTGTTAGCGTAAAATTGCATATTAGAAGAAAAAAAAGCTCCGAAACCGCCTCTAATATCCTTGAATAATAAGAATTGTTGCTCCATAAGGAATACTTTCAAAATAAAGATTATTACCTAACTGATTTTCTTGAAAAGTAAGGAATCCTTTCAAACTAAGGATTTCACATGTAATTAAAGCATTGCCTCGTCAAAATCCACAAATCAAATGGAAAACAATAATTTTTTTACTTTTCTTGTTTGCTAGAAAATTTAAAATCTGACCTCAAACACGTTGTTTTCTTTAAGTTGAATGAGTTGCTGATCTTACCATATATATATATATATATATATATATATATATATATATATATATATATATATATATGGTAATCTTAAGATGTTTAATTTATAGTTCAAATAGAACCGCAACAAAACAAAATTTCACATGTAAGTTCATATAAGATCCAAAACACACATAAAGGTTTAGTTTGTTAGATTTGCAACTTTTTAACTCAAATATCTTGATTTAGCCCATTAAATTTTTTTATATATTTTTAGTTTTAAACCTTGTAATAGGACCAATTAGTACTTCTAATGGGTCATTTGATGATGCTTGTTGATTCTCATCAAACCTAAGCATCCTTTTCTTAATATATATATATTGAAATAGATTAATTAAATGTGTGTGAGAGATGTCTGGCCTAGTGGTATTAAAATAAATCAAATTTAAAAAATATGTTTGTTTTAATAAAATATGTATAGCTTTTACTTGTTTTTCTGATAAGATTATAATATTTTTTTTAATATTAGTAGACGATCTTTTGGTGCAAACCTATATGATATTTTTTCCCTTTGATTTCATTCAATCTCTTTCTCATACATATCTATTTTTATTATTGTTTGATCAAATAAAAATTGATTCTAAAAAAAAAAGTTAATAATCACAACTCGATCATGACTTATTTGTGAGATTAAATATTTTTATTTATATTTATCTCCTAATTTTTTATTTTAATCTTTAGTTATTTTTAGCAATTTTTTTTATTTATTGGTGTATATAATTCTTTATTTATTTAATTAAATATATGTATTGGCTTTTTATTTATAATTTTTTTTTTCTTTACGTTAAAAAGCACGTTGAAAATGCTTATATATTCATTTCTTTACGTGGAGAATTGTTTTGGTCTAACTAACTAGTCCCTGCACATTTCCCAACTTTCGAACATATGATGATAGTGTAAATAATTATTTTTAGAAACTACTTTTTTTTTCCGACGACAAACCTTTCTTGATAGCTTTCCTCTGTTGCACGGCTTTTTGTCGCCGGCGCACCAAATCTATTTATTTTTAAATTGGGTTTTTTCATAAAAATACAAATAAGATATTTTAATGGAAATTATCGATAGAATAAATAAAATCTAATTTTTTTCAGAGTTATTATATATATATATATATATATTTTAATAACTCTGAATATATATATATTTAATAACATATAATAGCCGGATAATTGCTCAGGTATTCATATGAAAACTGGAATCTAAAAAAATAAAATATAAATATCTAAATTTTTTATTATATGAATAAGATATCAAATATAAATGTAAAAAATATACCCCTTGTTATTGCTTAAAATCTAAAGCTGTGAGCTGAAATCATAGCACAGTACAGTAGCATATAATAAAAGCTGAAACCAGACAAAAATAGATAGATGCCATAAACATGAGCAGCATTACTTGGCATGAGCGCATATATTACACAGAGAGGCCAGACCAGAGGAGCAGAAATGCCACCGGAATGGCTATAGCCATGGATTCTATATATGTGCTGTTCTGCTATCAAATATGTTTACATTAACATGCCTAGGAATATAGGAGCTCCCTAAGATGGGTCTGCTTCTGGATTATCCATCAGAAGCAAGCTATCCACATCAAAATTGACTTGCCGGTTGCAATATAAAGGCTGAATTTTTTCCCAAAGGAGCTTGAGTAGCTTGCAACAGTATATGTAGATGTAAAAGGGCTTCAACCTGAGCATATGTATCTGCAGTTGAGCTTAAGAGCTCAAGCCATCGGGTTCTTCCCCTCTCCCATCAAGACAGAAGCCAACAATTGCTCTTTACAACCTTCCTCCAAGTTAGCAAAAATCAATACCCCATGCAGAACAGCGTGGTAGGAGACGGTGTCAAAGGCACTCAAAGAGACCACTAGCACTTCTCATGGGCTCTTGTCAGTCTGCGCCCTCCAGTTCTTCTTGATCATCTAGTTGAGACTCTTCTTTGATCAATTCCCCACCTCCACTCTCATGATTTCCACCACTATTCCTGAAAAACAGTCCAGAAGATGAGGAAATATCTTCATCAGGATCCTCTTCAATTTCTTTTTCCTTCAATTTTGTTTTTATCCCAATATCCATCCACATAGGGCAGTGATGCATAACTCCTAGGGCAGCCTCCACTGGTGCCCAAGTAGAAGGGCTTGAAGTATGCAATGATCTTTTGGTAAGATCAGATCTCAAGCAAGAACATTCTGGGACTGGATGGGAGAGAAATGACAATGGCTTTGATTCTGTGGATGCTCTT
The DNA here is from genome assembly GCA_015852605.2 of Populus deltoides. Lineage (NCBI taxonomy): Eukaryota > Viridiplantae > Streptophyta > Magnoliopsida > Malpighiales > Salicaceae > Populus > Populus deltoides. The sequence continues at coordinate 12,930,550 of CM027573.2, read as the reverse complement.
ATTACTCCATCAATTAAACTTCTTCTAAGATGGCTGCGTGTTGATGTCAGCCAGGTATGATTTGCTTGGTATAGGTGTTCACGGTTTTCTTCTAAAAGCTTTACAACTTCCTTTCTGTGGTAACAGAGAGAGAGAAAAAACCCGTGTTAAAAGAAAGAAAAAGGAAAATGAAGATTCTTAATTTAGTGGAGATTACTTCACAAGGATGCATGAATTGGATATCATGCTTGCTTGTATGGATTCTATATGCTGGAGTGCATCACAACTTCGATTTATGCAAACTGAATGAGGAAATGAATTTTATAAGCACAAGCTTAGATAAAGATGCATGAAGTGCTTATAGCCAAAATCTAAAGGCAAATGGTCCATCTAACAAGAATTAGTTGGAAAAGGAGACTATACAAACGACCTTATTCAGTTAATCACAATACAAGAAACTAGGTGGTCATTTAAGATAACATGAAAAGAGGCCAGAGAAGATACGGGACTCCCATTATTTGAGGTGTGCGGGTGTGTTTGAGGATAAAGTGTTTTCCATGAAAATACTTTTTGCAATTCTAAATTACATCAATAGTTAAATTATTCACAAGCAAGCGCATTTCTGTTGAAAGAGATGATTACCTGTTTGGCTGGAATGTTTTAGATGCAGCTGATTGATAAAGCCTATGCCCCATTACCAAGCTGGCGAAATTTGGACGTCCTTTCCCATCACGATCGAATCCAGGGATGAAAACATCAGCTTCTACACAAATTAAATAGTCAATTGCTTCCCATAATAGTTTATGGGCATTAGTCCTTAACTCCATTACTGTACTCTCAGGCTCGTTATCACTCTCAGCCACCCAACCCCACCAACCTTCAATGTTGTATGGATATTTAGGCCTAGCTGGAGGGGGTGGAAGTGGACGGGGACGTGGGCCTTCATTTTTCCATACTTCATGCTTTTTTTCTTGCACTACAGAAGGTGGAGCCCTTAATTTAGTGCCAACAAGGTTCACTTCACGACCATAAATTCTATTGAGCTCCCATGCAGCACTGAGAGAAGTTCTATCAACAATATTTTCAAACATAGCATGAAGAGGAGTCAGTGTCCGCTGGCCTCCAAAAACTTCTCCCCCAGAGACATATAAAATAGTGTCCCATGGATATCCATATGCACGTAGAAGAATGCCAACCTGTAGAAAACCAATTAATTTAGACCAAAGTAGCACTTAGCATCTTTAAAAACTTGCTTTTTATATGATATCCTTTCCTGTTTAATAAAGTGAAAGAGTTGACTTGAACAGCTATTTTTTGGTATTGGGACCATTGTCATAAGCTTGTTCATCACCCAGTCATTGAGAACCATAAAATGCAATGCAATGAAAGGCTGATCCTTATTTAAAAGTTAAATCTGGAGATAACCCCACTCCCTGTGCTGGTTAAGTGGCAGAAATAGCCTCGAAATGCAGTGTCTTGCTCTACATTCTTAAAACATTCCCAGGGACAAAAAATAGAAAAATTAAGCTACCTAAAATGGAGATTTGGAGGGAATCCGAAGCACATTTCCCATGCATGAATCACTAAACAAGACAAAATTTGATAAGCACAAACTCTTACCTCTTCTGGCATTAATGGACATGAACCATTGAGACGTTGTTCAGCTGAATTTACAGAAAGCTTCCCCTTAACAATCCCACGTTTCTTCATCCAAGCTCGTTTGTGCTGAATAAGTTCATTGTGCACATCCTTGGGAAGAGCTCCAAGACACAACACAATCAAATGCTAGGTAATAAGCTTTGCTGTTCAAAGGTTCCAAAATCAAAATCAATCATGAATTCTGGAATTGGTGCGGGTACCTGGAATAGCTCAGCACAGCCATAGTATGCTAAGGCATCTCTTGTCAAACCAGGATCAAAGGCTATATATGGTTGGCCAGGAGCCCGTAACCTGAAATAACTTGGCAATTCAGAAATCACAAACAGAATATTACAATAAATCCTTCAATTAAATGATGAGCAATCATTGACCTCTGCAACATTTTAGTTGCTAGTTCCTGGACCTCTTGCCTAAACCGTAAGGCATGAAAAGCAACTCTACACCTCAGCCTTTGATATTCTTCAAGTTGGGGTGGAAGGATAGCCTACATCAGGACCAGAAAGATGGTTGTTATTCCTAACCTCATGATGTGACAGAAAGATGGCATCAAATTCGGAAAAGAAAATCTGGGTCACAATTTCTCAAAACCAGAAGGATTACAAAATATCTCACCAGTAAACAATAGTTGCGGAGAAGATTGTTACTAAGGACAAACAAAAGGGAGACATGACTAGGATATAAAAAAAATCAATCACATCATTATGAAAAAGCAAACTTAAAACCGTGTTCACATAAAGATAGGTCAAGTTTCATTCCTTCAAGGGTAAAAGGAAACAAAAACACCAGAGCATTACTTTGAATTACAAAAGCAGAGAGAGAGAGAGACAGTATCAAGTCATAAAAAAGCACATCACGTCTAAACTTTGGGTGACACAATTGCATGCTTAAGTACAAGAATGCCCAAAGGAATCGAGTATAGGTAAGATGCCAGTGTGAGAATACAATGAGCTACTCCAAAATAGATGGAAAAGGCAGGAGTTGAAAAGGAAAGAAATAAGTTAAAAAAAATATATATGAATCATGTAAAACTATCTAAAATGAAACAAAATAGAGTATGAATAAATCTATACAAGATTTCTGAATATCTGGTTTAGAAATACCTACATGTCTACACCTATAGCAAAACAATGGTTGAAAATCAACTACCTGCAAGCACCCCCCATCGGAAACAACTAGTTCGACCACCACATGCTTATTAAGTACTGGGAGAACATGATGCAAATAAAAATATGGCGAAGCTGAATTAGGCACTCTGAATGATGGGATCTTTTTTAGCCTCCTGGCATCTTTAAGATTTTGCGGAAGGGTTTTCACAACTTTAACATCTTTCACTAAAGCTGCCATGAAGTTATCCTCATTATAAAGGTACGCAAAACTCTTGAACTGGGAGCTGCAGTGAACATTTCATAAATTGTAAGACAAAGAATTATTAAGGGTTAAATTAATTTTGCCATTGATATAAATTTTATGGGGGTATCACAGAAAAGGAGTCACCTGATTCCTTTGCTCCTAGTGGTTGATTGGATCTCAGGAATAACTAAAGTAGCATTAAGAAGCCGAGAAATCACAACCACATCACATATCTGAAAATCAACAAGACTTGGAAGTCAGATTAACTTTGTTACACATCGATAGCAAATAATGCAACTAGAGCATTTTACCCTCACCGAATTTCTTATTTCATGGAATCCACCTTGTATCCTAACAAAGACATACCCATTTGATTCTGATCTGGGATCTGTTGTATGCATATTAAAGTTAGAAACTCATGTTGCATAAGATATAAACTAGAACAAAAAAAATATTATAGCAAAAAAGTATCCACTAAGAACAACAATTGCCTAGTTTCCTCACCAACCACTTTTGTATTATTCACGGATTGAATGAAGTTTGGAACACAAAACTAAACATTCTGATGAGAAGAACCACATTATCCAACTCTAACACCATGTAAAGAAAAATGGATAGGTAATGTGTTATGCAGGGATAGAAACATCATAAGAAATGCCAGCTCAATATTATATTAAAGGGAGTCCAATATACAGCAACACAGAACCAACTGCCATCACAAAAGAATGAAATGTACATGGAAGCAACCAGGTAAAGCAATCAAGTCACATACGCCACACAGGTTGTTAGCCAAATTTCACTTGTGCCATTTCTCTATTGCAAATCCACACCAAACTGCAAAAGAAATCGCAATCCAACTTCCATGGTCTTTCAATCAAGTTTTTTACATATCCTAGCATGCCCATTATCATAAAATTTCAGACTAGCAACAATGTCTAGCAACAAATACAGAACACAACTTGGTTGCAGTTCCATTTTGAGCTATTTAAGTTCCACAAATAACATCTCCAATATGATACAAGCTCTTTAAGTTCCAGTTCCAGTTAGGTTTATAAAACTGATTCCAGTGTACAGAAACCTACTCCAAAGTTTATCCCCTCAATAACTTGAAAGATCTCAAACTGTGTTTCTAGGCATAACCTACAAATCTCCCTGAGAAGCAAATTAAGTAATGGCACCTTTTATCAGTAATAATTTGCAGTGTTTATGTGTTTAATTTTTTAAATTTTTACAAGTAATTTTGTGTATTCAATTTTTAATGAAATAAGTTTCATACTTAAAACATAGATTTATAAAACCGAGATAAACTACAATTAGCTATATAATATTGCAGTGATTTCATATTGTATTCTTAATTAAAACACCAAGACAATCTAGTGTAAGTTATAAAATTGCTTGTTAATTACTAAATCCTTGGTATGATAGCTAACCAGTATAATATCCTCTGGGATTTGCATCTGGATGTAAAGATTCAAGGCGCCTTACTGGACCCCATAGTCTTCTGTACGAAGGACTCTGCACCACATGTTAAAAGCAATAAGTACCACAAATAGACAAAATTATACAAAACATGAAAAGAAATCAGGGACTTCATGATCCTCGTGCTGTAATTCTAGAAATCCCACCAATACCAACCAAATATTATTGAAAGGACTTAAAAAACAGATCCAAACTGAAGTCAAGAAGACAAAATTTGTCAAGTTCCATGGAACAAGCAAATAAAATTATCTGGGTTTCAATGAAAGTTCTAGTTAGATCCACACAAAACCTTTAAGCACTCAACAACGAAGCCTAAACTCATGAAAACTTACTGCTGCATGCATTGAGATACAAAAAAAAGATAAAAGAAAAGAAATGCTCACAAACCAGCCAAACTAGGAAGAAAGCAACTCAAAACCCACCAAAGCAAAACCAAATCTCAAAAACACAAACAGTACGGTACAAGAAAACAATTAAGAAACTGTTAACAAGTGGTGGTGGTGGTGGTGCATACGTTTTCGGCAAAGTCAGGATTTTCAAAGACGGGTCTCCAGGAAAAGATCGTGACTGAAGACTGGTAATCAGTAATGCCTTCCTCGGTGAATCTAGCAAGCAAGAAATGTACAAACAGGGAAAAAGCCGATAGAACTAGCCCGACTAAACCAACCCACTTCATCTTGGACTTGATCATCATCTTCCGTTCTCCTTTCATTGCTATTGACCACTAAAGACCCCAACTTTCTAGTTTTTCTCTGTGTTGAAGTGTGAAGGAGAGAAACTTGAGCGGGGAAATGGGTGTACTTGAAGGAGCAGAGAAGACAGTGAAATAGTGGAGGTCATGAGTCACGGAGAGAGGGGGAGAGAGAGAGTTCAAGGACACGTTTGGGATTTGTGTTATATAAACTACAGGCATGTCTAGCTGGAGGATTCAGACAAGATTCTTATTTTAGATTTGTAATTGGATTTAAGCACCCACTTTTGGAGCGTGTATGACACGTAGCAATCAAGAGAAAGATAGAGCAGAACAGGTGTTCTGATTCGGGTGATTGCCCCAAGCGGATAAAAATGTCTTAAAGTTTCCAAGCTTTGGTACACAGGGTCACGTGGCATGGAAGGCTTTTCGATGTGGGGTTTTGCTTACTTGCTTGTCTCTCTTTGGGGTTTTATCGAGCGTGTTTGTGCTAGCGGTGTGGGGGGGAGAGAATCTGGGGTTGGATATGGAGCAGAGGATACCTAACAAGCAACCATGCAAGGGGGAGAAGAGAATGGAGGAAGGAGATAGGGACCGACCAGCTATGACCTCTTGGGTCAAAGAAGCACACTACTCTGACTAATGGGGTGAAGCCAGAAAAACCTGGCTTGGGCAGTAAATGCATCTGGTCTCTAGAGTTATTGCCTGATTTGTGAAGTTCTGTGCCGGAAGGAAGGCACAGTGATGATGCCATTTCATGCTCTGACTTTTAAAAAATTGTGGGCTCGAACCCATTTTCCTGCTGCTTTTTTTTCTTCTCTTTTTTGTGTGTGTGTGGAGGATGTATTTGGCACCTTGAACTGTCAATTTTGCAAAAATGTTTAATAAATGTATCAGGAGGTGGTTGATTTTGCAAAAACACGTTTGATGCTTGCCTGCCTCCATGATTTCAAGTTCCATCTTCTATGCCAGTATACTAATCTGGCTTTCCCTTTCTGGTGTGTTTCAGAAAAACATGTCACATGTGACAACTATGGCTGGCTGGCTCATGTGCCTCTGTCAATTGTCATAATGGAGGGAGGCAGTAGCTCGTTCTCCATGAAGGAAATGTATCTGTTTTTCTTGTGGGCTTATTCGGGACAGTTGTTTATTGTAATTCAATTTAATTACAGTGATTAAAATTATGTTTGTAAAAAATATAATTCAATTCATTTTTTTTCCTGTATCACCTTTATTATCTCTATTTTATTTCTTCAAATGTTTTTTTTTTAATTAGATATGTATTTAAAAAAAAAATATTAAAGGGATTGACTTCTAATTGATTTTTATAGTATTTTTAAAGATTTGAAATTCAAATATTAATGTATCAAAATAATGTCAAGTATAAAATTTTACTGAAACTTCTAAATTAATTTCAGTTAAGAAATTCCGAACATACCATAAAATATAACATTAAAGACAATATCATGCTCAACGAGCATGTGAAAGCCATACCCCGAACGTCTTCTCTCAACCAGCAATATTACTCTATTTTTTTCAGGACATTATTAGAATTTTATATTGGGGGTGTCAAAGTTATTCATGATGGTGAGAGAAAGTACTTTGGCCCTTGGGTTCTGTGCAAATCCACCAGAAAACTGCCTCTGCTTATCCATTCTGAAATTCAACAGCCTAATGTATCGTTGCACAGAGTAATTTAGTTTTGATTAATTAATTATATTATTAATAAGGAACTAATTATTGTAAATCATTTATCTTCAACCTCCTTTAATTTCTTTCAAAACTCGTTGGTATTATATCTTAGAGAATAATATAAATCATATCTTAAGATCTTATCTAATAGTTTAAATTTTTAGGTTGAGATGGTTCTTTGACATGATATCAGAATTTTGATTACCAAGCAATCACGAGTTCGAATCTCATCATCCCTATTTATTTGATAAAAATTAAGCACAAGGTAATGTAGGTCTGTGCAAGTTTCAAACCCAAAGGGTTTTCTCTTGAGGGGGTGTGTTAGAGAATAACATAAACATATCCTGGAACCTCACCTAACAGTTTAAACTTTTAGATTGAGATGGTTCTTTAACATTCTAAGATGGGTCAAAAGCATGATCGGTGGTGATATTGTGGTAGCGGTTGTTTTTTAAAGTATTTTATTTTTAGAAATGCATTGAAATAACATTTTTTTTATTTTTTTAAATTTATTTTTAAAATCAGCACATCAAAATAAATCAAAAACATAAAAAATAATAATTATTATTTTTAAAAACATTATTTAAAATACAAATTCAAACCGACTTTAAATTACAGGAAAAGAAGAAGAAGAAGAAGTTGCGACTCTTATCCTCGTAAAAATCATGTGATAAGAAACCAGTCTAGTCATGAAAGAGATGGGCATGAGACTTGTATTTTCATGTGTTTTAAGGAATATGAATTGAGGAAATAAACATAGGAGGTGGTGACGTAGGATCACGGCGATGGGATTGATTGCCTTACGGTGGACTTGACGCGCAAACATTTCAACCATTTTGTTGCATCACCAATAAGAATATTATAGCAGTAAATATTTGTTTTCATTTTTAAAAAATAAAATAATATTATTTTAATTTATTTCCAATCAAAAAATATTTTAAAAAATAATCGTTACCTAGCTTCCAATATCTTTAAATAATAATACAAACATAATTATCCTGTATCTACGTGGACATGAAAATAATTTCGTGGCATTTCCTCAATCATATTGTATAGTTCAATGGGAAGAGAATCTTGTTTTAAACTATATAAATTCTTTCAACTATGAATATATTTTTCATGTAGTTCGTGGATATGAACCATTTTAAAACGTACCTCCACATTAGCTTGACACGTGTAGATTCTTGAGATACTTTTTCATAAAGTGATTGGTTTGTTCAGAATGATTGTAATGTTGTTGAAATTGATATTAGTTTTTATAAATACATTTCTTTTGGTGTAAAGCATTAAAGATGAAAAAATAAAAAGGATTGAAAAGGACGTGCATTAAGATGTCTTTTTTTGTTTTTTTATGGAGAAATAAAATAAAATATGAGATATCATAGAAAATGATGTTATAATTATTATTTGAGTTACAAATTCGATGACAAAAAAAAATCAATTAAATTTGTTTTTTTATTTGGTTCTCTTTAAAGTTTATTTTCTATTATATGATGAAAATATATACAATAGTAAATTTAATTAAAGTCTTAAGTTTAGGTTAAGAAGAAGATTTGGTAAGAGAAAGATTTAGGCCCTGAAACGCAGGTCAACTCGTGTTTTTAAAAAAATTAATTTTTTTTATTAAAAATTAATTGTTTTTAATGTTTTATAAGAAAAAAATACTTTGAACCACAACCGCAACTACACTCCTTTAAGTATGTTTGTTTTAGAGGTTGATGTTGAGTTTTGTGTAGGATCCATCAAAAATCTAAAAAAAATTCTAACTTTTATAATTGAGTTTTGTAAATAATTAAATTATAGTGAACCTCGATTTTAATCACAAAAACTAAAATAAATAGATTTTTAAGTGTCGAGCAATCAAGTATTAGCTAGCTACTAGTTGAAAAGAGTTTTAACTTTTAAGGGTACACTTATTGAAGAGAAAATGTATAAGAAACATTTCTTTCATGTGAGTGTTATGTCTATTCAATTATGTAATATGAATAGGATTGTTTATTTTTTAAAGTATGTTTTAAAATATTTTTCTTTTTTTTATTTTTCAAAATCTTGTGGCGTCAATTGATTTCATGAAAGCATGGAAGAAGGTCCACTTCATCTTATCTGACTGGTCGATAAATCCAAAGTGGGACCTGTCAAGGAAACGGGACCCACCCACGTCGCATGTGCGACACGCGTGCAAGCATGGAAGGTCCACATACAGCTCTTACGGGAGGATGCAGCAGCTTTTGTAGAAACAAGTACGGACCTTTTTTAAATGTCTTTTTTTTTTTTTTTAAGGAGAGATAAAATAAAATATGAGATATCATAGGAAATGATGATATAATTATTATTTGAGTTACAAATTCGATGACAAAAAAATCAATTAAATTTGTTTTTTTATATGGTGAAAATATATACAATTTATCTTCTTCTCCATGATTTTAACATGCCACATTTTACACGTGTTTCCTTCGCTTAGGACATGAGAAAGACGAAGTCCTGGAAGAAGCCCGTGACCTATGCTTTGCATTCCAATCAGTCATCACATGTGTTTCCTTCGCTTAGGACATGAGAAACACGCATCCTACAATCTTTAGCTGGGGACTAGTTTATTTTCATAATTTTTTAAGCATAAAAAAATAATATTTAGGTTATGTGAAATTTTTTAACAATTTCATTAAACTCAATATAATAATTTAAATTTAAAAAATTCCAACTTAATTCTTTATTTCACTTTAATTTCAAATTAAATAACGTAAGAGTTTCTCTATATAATTTTATTTACCGGATACATCTAAAAAAAAATTTAAATAAAAAACATGACATGTTAATCTTAATAAACCTGACTAATCCGTCTAAATTGGTTAAAATATTATTTTTTAATTTTAGGAGTAAAGTTTGAAGAAATTAATCTTGAATGATTAGAACATAGTTTTGAAATTCAGTCTGGCCTGGTGGGTCGACCCGGGTTCCGACCGATCCGGGGCTGAAACCAAGCTGGGTTGAAGAAAAAATAGGACAAGTTATGACCCGGTTGATCCGGCAAAACCCCGATTGCAACCTGTTGATTTTTTTTTCCTAAAACAATATCGTTTTGATGTTTTTTTAAAATAGAGATTGACCCGAACGAACCAATGACTTGTTTAAAACCTGGTGATCCGGTCAAAACTCGGAATTTAAATCTTGAACCGGGCCGGGTTTAATAAATATAGATTTGAAGACTAGAAGGCAATCTGAATAGGTGGCTGATAGAAGAGTTGGATAATTACTTGTGCGAAGATTACCTAGTTTTTGACTGCCCAGGTGTGGATATTTATCTCTGCATGTCTGTCTTTGGAAAGTTCGAAAAACTATAATGGGGAATATTTTAGGCTAATGTACGACTGCATAGCTTTTATTTATATAAAAAATATTTTATGTTAGTGCTAACCGAATATTTTTTTGAGATATTCTAAAATCGTCTGTGTTTTTTTTTTTTTCCTTGGCTTGTTTTGTATCAATTATGATTAAAGACAAGCCAATTATTTATCTTTGTAAAAATTTATATGTCCAGCCCATAAATATCTATAAAAAATTAGTTCAATATAATATATTCAATCTATTTGGATTTTTTTTAAATGACTCAAGTTCATAATTTGTAAAATTTTAAAAGTTAGTTTAGTTATAATTATGTATTCAACTCTAACCTAATTATATCTACGAACATCCTTAATAGGGTATCATTATCTTTTCAAATAGTTTTTTTTAATTTCTCGATCTGTTTGGGATGGTATCATATTTATCATTTTATTATTAATTTGGTTGAAAAAACTGTTGACACGTGTTGTATACATGCCAACGCAGTGGAGGCGTTGTGCATTTTAAGCGGCGCACACAACATTTCCCAACAGTTAAAATTATGATTCTGCTATGTCATTTTGTTTTCCATCGTATCCTCTTCCATTATAGGTGGTGTGTGTCACCTAAAAACTGTCGGTTTATTGTCGGTGACCCTTTCCCCCCTTTAGTTCTCTCTCCTACCCCTACACAACTAAATTCGTCCCTAATTTTTGTTGGTGTTTCAGAATCCATCCTCTTAGTTTTGATTTTTTTTATTTTAGTCATTTTTTTTTGTTAAAGTTTTGATTTTTTTAATTTAGTCATTCAATTCTAATTTGTATATATGACGTTTTTCGAGTCAGTCCTTCTTCTTTTGATTTCTTATTTTTTTCGCTTGACTTTTTTATCAAAGTTTTTATAATTTTAAATTTCATATTTCAAATTAAATTTATGATTTTTTCAATAATAATAATATTTATTTTAGTTTGGTCCTTTTTCTATTTTTTATTTATCTCTTTTTCCCTTTTGTCAAAGTTTTTATGGTTTTTAATTTTATCCTTCAAATCAAGTTCATGATTTTTGTTATTTCAATAATAATAATAATAATAATAATAATAATAATAATAGTAATAGTAATAGTAATAGTAATAGTAATAGTTATATTTATAGTTATAGTTTTTAATTTTATCCTTCAAATTAAATTTATGATTGTTTTACAATAGTAATAATATTTATTTCAGTTTGGTCCTTTTCCTTTTGATTTTTATTGTTTTCTTTGTTTTTTTATCAAACTTTTTTATGATTTTTAATTATATCATTTAAAACAAGTTTATAATTTTTGTTATAATAATAATAATAATAATGGAGATGATAATGTTAATAGTAGTGGTAATAATAATAGTTTATTATGATAGTAATAGTGGTGATGATGGTGATAAATATGATAGTAGTAGTGGTGGTGGTAATAATAATAATAAAAATAGAAATGACTAGAACGACGCAATAACAATTTATTATTATAGTTGTAGTGGTTATGATATTAATAATTATGGTGATGATAGTAATAATAGTAATAATTATGATAATAATATTAATGATAATGAAAATAATTATAATAATGATATTAACAGTAATGATAATAATAACAATGATGATAGTAATAGTAATAGTATAATAATAATAATAATAATAATAATAATAATAATGGTTGTGATTGTGATAACAGTAGTAGTAGTAATTGTGGCTAGAACAGTAATAATAATAATGATAATAATAAAAATAAATGTAATATTAGTTGTAGTGGTTGTGATAATAATTATAACAATAACATTAACAACAACAACAACAACAATAATGATAATAATAATAGTAACGATAATAATGATAATGATTATCATAATAATAATACTGATGATGATGATGATGATATTACTTATTGATAGTAATAGTAATGATGATAGCTGTAATGATTGTAACAATGATATCAATGAGAATAATAATAGTTATAATAATAATAATAGTGATGATTCATCATTCGATATTAGATTTGTTGGAAATTGAGTTTCGTCGCTTTTCTATGTATAGTATCATCGATCTAATATCCCAGATTATTGGTTTGAAAAGCTTACGTGGCTTGACGTCCTCTTTTATTTTTTGTCTTATTTTTTTTTCTGATTTTATTGTTCAACATTATTTTTTTAAAATAAAAAACGATCATTCAAGTTTCCTTTAAAACTATTGAATAAAACAATTCACATCGAGTTAGCTCTTATATATTTTATTGGAAACTCGTGTCAGGTAAAGATCAAAGATAAGAGATTTAAAGATTAATCTTCATTTCCAAGTTTATAGCATTGCGAAAAAACCCCGCGCTCTTAATGATTTTTTTTTTTATGTTTTTAAGAATATGGTTTGGCTCACTGCGGAGTGCGGACATATGAACTAATGGATACTCAAATATGATTTTCATATCAATGTCGGATGCAAACATGGATATATCTCAAATACATGTGTGTGTGTGTTAAAAATATTACAAAGACTAAAACTTATTTTAAATATGTGGAGAATATGTGATAGATATATAAAGATATGTTCTTTTTAACATAGTTCTAAATATAATTCTAAATAGTAAAACCATCATAAATATGTTTTTTTTCTTTGATTTAAAAATATTTTCTAAATACTTCTTGAACACCAATAACTAACTCATCATCATCATTTATTATTCAATACCTAATAAACACAAATTAAAACCAACTACAAATGCAAACAAAACAAAAAAGAACTTAAAATAAGTAGAACGAGTTGGTGTAAGACATAAATCAATAAAAAATTTAAGTTGCAAATGCAACCAATAAAAAATTAAAGCATGCATGACAATAACAACTTCTTCAAGCAAGAAAAAAACAAGTAGAGAGCAAGATAAGGTTATTCAGTTACTTACAAATTTTAACAAGTATATTCTTATCTTGCACTAAGACCCTTAATACTAACTATCATCGGTTGTGATTTTTAACCTTACACTAAATCCTATAAAATCATAAATTAAACATGTTAGATTGATCATGTGATAAAAAAATCACAATATAAAATAAACAACTTTTAAATTTATAAGACAAATCACATGGAATAAGGTTTTTATAATTTTCAATATCATCTATGAAGATCCTAATATCAATTGAATTAGTATAAAACACAACCAATTTAGATAATAAACATGTGTTTGAATTATTGCTGGAGATAAAGAATTTTAAAATGGATCGAGTATATGACTGCTAGTGCTAATGGCTTATTCAGAAGTAACTGTAGAAATAAAAATAGCTAACATCTGTTGTATCACCTAAAAAAGAATCTTATATTTGAAAGTAAGCCTCCATTAACTTAAAATATCTAAACAAAAATCATTTGAATTTTCAAAACCATTGTCAAATATCTCTCAACCTCATTTTCTCTCTCCACATTATCTTTCTCCTTTAAATATTTTTTTGAATTGGAAATCCAAAATATCTGACATATTATCTACCACATGTCATTAGCACTAACATCTTATTGATATTCACTCGTTGTAGATGTTCCAATATTGTGCAAATTCTCCTTAACCTCATTAACTTTCAAATAATACGTAGACAACCTCACAAAAGTATCATTTATCTTACTTGTTAACTCTTGTATTTCTTCAACATCATACAAGCTATTAGGATAAAATTTCACATATTTTGACTTGAAACGTGGATTTAAAAAAATAGTCATATACAATAAAAAAAATTATAATTATCTTGATTTCTAATATTTCTCAATCGTTATCATGTTTTTTTTAGTCATTTCATCTAAAAGATAATCTTAATTTCTACAAAGTTGAGATATATTTTTGTGCATGAAAATCAATTCATTGATGAAAGAATTAGATGTGTTAGACAATGATTAAAATCTCTATGTAACCCTGTACAAGTGTTTCAAGAATTTTATAAAAAATCTAGCCTTTTTCCAATCCTCAAAACTAGGAGGCCCTATGTTTTTTTTACCCCCCTTTTAAACCAACCTCCATTATGTAACTCAAATACTTAGGATTAGTTTCATCTAACATCGTGAAGATTCTCTTAAAATCTTTAACAGTTTCTAACATTATATACGTCGATTTCTATCAAGTTATATGTCAAAATACACTGATTATTTACTTCCTATCTTCAGCCTCTCTGTACACTTCTCAAATACAAGATTCCTAAAAGGATATGATCTTATAAATATAAATATATAATAAATGTTAGTCATTCAATCATCAATAACTTTCAGGCTTTCACATGTAACAAGGTTGACAATATGTACATAACATCTAACATGCATATTCTCATTTTAAAAGATATTAATTGTCTAATCTTTTGTCATTCTTTTCAGATATGTAATAGTAAAATTATTGAATTTTCTAACTCATTAATTATAATCATTTTTAATAGTACCTCTTACACTCATCGTGATTGTAACATATTGATCATTCTTTTATTTTTCACAGTTTTTGTTTTTTATTGATGATATGATAATTTTTATTTAAAAAACCTTACTTTTGATTAAAAAAAAAGACATTGTTGTCAGAAAAAATAGATACATAAATAAAAAGAAAGTTTTTTACTTGTCCAAGTTGTGGATTTTGTTCATCCAAAACTATCCACTATATCCAGTGTACATGTTTTAGTAATGTTTATATATGGGTTTTAGAGGGAAGAAAATTAGTAGTGTAGGTTCACTTTTAAGTAATTTTCTCAACTTTAATCTTGTTTATTTTATAAAAATTCTTATGATCTATAATTAGTTTTATAGTAGCTAAAGATGATCTCTTAAATACTTGATTTTAAAAAAAACAATTATGATAAATATCTTAACTTTTGTTCATGATTATACTCTTCTTTCCATATATGACATAACACTTTGCATATTTAGTTAGGAACGCACAAATTCAGTTAATGAAAAAGTTCTAAAATATTATAGGTTTGTTATTATAATTGTTTAATATCTAAAGTATTCTTATAACACCATTTTTACATCTACTTCTACCCCAAACATGTTTTTTTTTTTACATTTGTTTTGTTTTTAAATATAAAGTCAAATTCAAGGATTGTATCACCATTTATGTATCTTTTTCTCCTAAATTATTGCCTTCCTTCCATCAACATTGTTATCTCCAACAAAATTATATATATATTTTTTTCTTCACCAAATCCAAAATTCTTAAACAAAAATCATAAATAAGTTTTAGATATGGATTTGTTATTAAACGAAGCTAATTTACCTTCTAGGTAGACTTATTTCTCCTTTCTATCTTATTCTTTCTTCATGTCCAAATCTAATTTTTTTTTTTAGAAAAAAAAACCTAAAGGAGGAAATAGAGTGTTTTTTCATTAAAGAAGTTGTTAACACAATTGCACTTATTATTTTGGATATGAAGAGAAAAGGGAAAGGGAATGGATAAAAAAGTAGAAAGAGAAGATGGGAAAAAGGAAACGAAAAAGGAAAAAAGGGGAAAAGCAAAAAAAATTAAGTACATGTTATTTTAGTTTTTCATTAATTCTTAAAGCTAGCCTTGATTGTAAAATTTGATTTTTTAAATACGAAAAGGAAAGCATTATCATGAATTGTAGAAACACACTAGAGACATAATAAAAAAAATCAAAAATCAAGTTTTGATTTTTTTTATTGTAGTAAAAAATATATCTTTTGTAATCTTTTATACTAGTGAAAGTTGTATATCCTGGGTTTGGTTGTCCTAGAAGATTTTTTTATCTTTTAAAAAGTTATTCAAAAGGTTTTCTCTCTGTAACTAAATAACTTGATCATTTATGTTTTTCACACTTATATGTATTTGGTTATTGATCAGTGTTTGCAAAGTATTAATAGATTGCTTATTAATATATAGGGAATAGAAATGGAAATGTCAAGTGGTATCAGAGAAAGTGATGTGAAACTTTTGATCACGCGATAAAGCAATCCACACACAAATGATTCAACTCCTAGAGAGCCAAGTAAATCAGATTTGATTGGAGTGTGACACAAAGATAACTTGTACCTAGGCACCAATACTATTGGAATCAAACCCCTACTAATGAATAACAATTTACGAAGGAGAACTATATTGGATTGACCCCATGAAGTTAGTTGCACTTTGATAAAACGTTTCCAATCCTTTAAAGAACAAAGCAAGGAGGAATATCTCACCTATACACACAACAACAAGTTGCAGCAAAACAAAGCAATTGTTTTCAATAATCCCCAAAACTCAATCACGTCTAAGAATAAGATTTTTTATACTGACCTAATCTGAAATAAACCCTTATGGATCTCTTTTGTGAATTATATGAGGTCCACTTACAATTAAACCCAAAACCCTAAGTGTTTAAGCCAAAGCATAAAACTGAAACTGAAATTAAAAGGTCTGATGGCTGCCGCACAAACATAAAGATAATTAACATAAGATAATATAATTTCCCTAATTTAGAAGTCATTAAGGCTGAAATAAACTTCCTTGTAAGTGTAAGAGTGTTTGTCACCCTTAAAGATCCCTTGTTAACTAGGAAAACTTGATCTGATTTGGTCTTCAATGTTGTCACCCCTATGTCTCTTTGCTTAGCTTATATTTCCTTGCAAGACTTTGATAAATAATAATGCAAATTTCCTCATTTAGTTGCTAACTTGTAGGTTTCCTTCCTTACCTAATAAAATCAATTTATTTGACTTAATTAATCCTTCCTAACTTAGGAACCATATTTGGCTGAAACTCCTTGCTTCTTTAGAAGAATAATATGCTGATTTAAACTCCTTGTTGTACTTGGAAAAGAAGCCAAGTCAAGGCTGGCTTGGGGTCGAACACATTAGCCCTTTATAGAACTCGGATTGGGCCATTCTTGGACTTGGATTAAATGAATTAAAGACTGCCCATTATGCTTTTTAGATGTCTTTTTCTCATCTACATTTATCTTGCTCCATGTGTGCTAATCTAGCCCATTCAATGCCCTTTTAAGTCTCTTTACCGTAGCCCTTGTAATCTAGCCCATTCAAATACAACCTGTTTGCACCCCTTGTTGGCTTTATTTGCATATATACGATTCCTCTTTTCAATATGTTGCCATACATTCTCATGGAGTGTCTTCACCACCTGTGATTTATGATTTCCATCCAAACTAACCCTTTCATTAATAGGTAAATGAATCAAATCCATGAGAGTTAAAGGGTTAAATTGATGTAACCATATTATTCGATACATTTACCCACATTTACCTAGTATTTTGCCCATGTTTTATATATAAAATACCTTGATATTTTTTGTTTTATTTTTTGAAGGTACTTTTCGATGTCAGATTTGAAAAGAAGTAATTTAGTGATAGAATTTAGACCATGTTCCTACTCGTGTCAAATATTGGCAGATTTGACATTTGATCTATATTTTACGTAGAACTTGAGTTATAGAGGTTAAAATGAAGTGATTCTAGTGGCATTAAAAAGCTAATATCCATACCTTTCTATAATATATGGCAAGAAAAAAGAGAGAAAGAGCATAGAAATCGCAACCTTCAAAGACAAGTCTTGCATTATGCTAATATTGACCTTCGTCTATTCCAACTTGAATATCATGAGTTAGAGAAGTCCATTTGATGCAAACTCAATTTGTTTAGATTCCTGACTCAAAGACATATCAACCTACCAAATTGTAGTAGAAAAAGATCTCATATGAGAGAGATATGATTTTTCTAAGACAATTTATAAATTCTGCAGGTTTTATAAAGCAACTAGTCCAACTTACTTCCCAAACATCCAAACCGACATGGAAATTATTTCTTCATATGAAAAAGGTCTTTATTTGGGCAAATTACTTCACTAAGTTTAAAGTAAAAGCTATGAGATCTATTTTATCTTTTTTGTTTCCAGTTTATATGATGAGTGTGAATGTTTTCCTATGCTTATTTTCTATTATTGTTTAGTTTGATTGTTAGAGTGGACTCTAAGTTAATATTCTGACCAATTTATTGTTAAGTTTTCTATCAAAATCAGAGTTGTGAGATTTAACTTGTGAAACGACTAAGTTTATTAAATAGGGTGGATCTATATTGTTAATTTTAGGGAAAACATTCAATTAAATTAAACATATATTATGACGATTATGTTGTCTAGATTTATCAACTTATCTAGTTTTTAAGGTTGCCATTGAATTAAAATACTGGTGCGAACGTTATGGTTGTTTAATTGTTAGGGTTAGTTATACTACATATCGGTTAACTGACTAAAATTAAAGAAAAATAAATATTCAGAATATAAATTGACGTATCATTTCAATGATCAGTTTTGATTTCCGTCTGTGGATGTTTACTTGAGACCATAGTTTTTTTCTTAATAAGTTTTGGTTTATTTAATTTAGTTTGATTACTTTATTTCGTTTACCCTAGCATAGCATAGATAACCTTAAAAGCCCAAAACTTTGAATCATTTAGCATAAAGACCTAAACTAGATCTTTCTTATAGGGTCGACCCCTTACTTGCTCTATATTATCTTATTTGTTTAAGATAGGATAATTAATTTATGTAAATCCAACATCACAACATAAATCCATACACAATTTTAAATGGTGAAAACTTAGTAGTAGAATGCACAGTACAATTATATGCAAACTTTATGAATGACAAACAGTCTTCCAAATTCTTTAAGTTCTTTTGAATGACAACATACAAATGTTGTATTAAAGTCCTATTAACTACTTTGGTTTGACCATCTGTTTGTGGATTACATATAGTTAAAAACAACAACTTAGTATCCAATTTTTCCCATAACATTTTCCAAAAGTAACTAAGGAACTTAACATTTCTATAATAGAAAATGCTTCTCAAGAACCCTATAAAGTCGTACTATCTCCCTAAATAACAAATCAACAATATTAATTGCATCATCAGTTTTATGACATGGTATAAAATGCACCATCTTCAAAAGCTTATCAACAACTACAAAGAGTGAGTCCTTACCCTGTTTTGACCTAGGTAACTCTAATACAAAGTCCATTAAAATGTTTGCTTATGGTTTCTTAGGTACAAATAAAGGGGTATACAAGCTATGTGGTTGAATCCTAGACTTTTCTTTTCTACATGTTATGCATTTATCACATATACGTTGCAATCCTTTTTCATTTTTGGCCAATTAAAATGCTCATGCAACACATTTAAAGTCTTAACAACACAAAAATACCCTATCAACCTGCCCCATGTGCTTCACGTACAAGCAATTCACGCATAGAACTCAATGGGACACACAAATAATTTTCTTTAAACAAATATCCATCAAGTCTAAAGTACCATGCATCATAAATAGTAGCAAAATCACTATCATCCTTGTACAATTCTTTTATGTGTTCAAGTCGTAGAAATCTAACATCTAAAGTAGATAAAAGAACATACTTGCGTGAAAGTGCATCATCCACAATGTTTTATTTCCTTTGCTTATACTTGATCACATATAAAAAGGTTTCAATAAATTCAACTCATTTAACATGCCTTCTAATTAACTTACCTTGCCATTTCAAGTGCTTCAACAACTCATAATCAGAATATATCACGAACTCCTTTGGCCAAAGGTAATGCTGCCATGTCTCCAACGTTCTTACCAAGATATAAGATTTTTTTTTTCATAAGTAGGGTAGTTCAAGGCCGCCCCATTAAGTTTCTTACTGAAATATGAAATGGTCCTTATATCCTGCATTAACATAGCTTTTATACCTATACCTAAAGCATCATATTCAACTTCAAAAGCATTTGTAAAGTTTGGCAAAGCTAAAATAGGTGTAGAACATAATTTATCTTTCAATATGTTAAAAGCTTTATCCTATTCATCATCCTATTTAAATCCAATATACTTTTTAACAAATTCAGTTAAAGGTGTTGTAATAATACTAAAGTCCTTTATAAACCGTCCACAAAAACAAACAAGTTTATGAAAACTCCTTACCTTAGTTACGTATATAGGTGTAGGCCAATCCCGGATGACCTTAACTTTCTCCTCATCCATATCAATACCCTCTGCAGTTACTATATATCCAAGAAACACAATTTTCTCCATACAAAAGGTACATTTCTTAAGATTAACATATAATTTTTCATTACATAATACACTAAACACATTACACAAATGATCAAGATGTTCATTCAAGTACTTGCTATATATTAGGATGTCATCAAAGTACATAACCACAAATCTTCCTATAAATGCACCCAAAACATGATTCATCAATCTCATAAATGTACTAGGTGCGTTTGTAAGTCCAAATAACATGACTAACTATTCATACAAACCATGTTTAGTCTTAAACATTTTTTCATTCTTCACCTTCTTCCATGATAATCTGATAATAACCACTTTTTAAGTCAATTTTAGAGAAAATACATGCTTCAAGCAACTCATCCAACATGTCATCAAACCCAAGGATATATTGTCTATACTTTACCATGATGTTATTGATGGCACAATAGTTAACACATCTTTCAAGTTCCATCCTTCTTAGGCATAAGTAACACTGGCACAACATAAAGGCTCATACTCTCATGAATGTACCCCTTCTTCACTAGCTCATCTACTTGCCTATGAAGCTCCTTCGTCTCCTCATGATTGTTTTCATAGGGTAGTCGATCAAGAATCAAAGATCCAAATATAAGATCGATTTGATGTTTAATTCCCCTCAATGGTGGTAATCCGCTAGGAATGTTCTCGGGGAATACATCATCAACTTCCTGCAATAAAAAAATAGCCACACTAGGAATAAGAAAATCAAGATCATTAATATTAAAGTAAACCTCCTTATACACATGTAAAATTATCGGCTTGTTAATGAAATATACAGATTTGATTTGATCTTCTTTTGCATAGAAATTAGGTTGTTTCTTTAATTTTTTTCATACTATTATAATCACACATGTTTACTTTTTTCACTCCTCGGGTTTTACCTCTACTCTCAACCAGTTTAATTGGTGATTTAGAATTAGATGAGTCTGGTGATCTTTTTTCACCCATGTCCTTACTTAAATTTTCTCTCTTCCTATCATCACATTCTCTTTTCAACTTTAATTGATCATCAAACACTTGTTTTGGAGATAAGGGTATAAGAGTGATGGTTTTACCATCTTTTACAATAGCATATCTATTTTTAAACCCATCATGAATCACCTTCCGATTGATTGTCATGGACGCCCCAAAAGTAAATGACTAGCATGCATTGAAACCATATCACATATAACCTTATTAGGATACTTTCTAATAGAAAATGAAATCAATACTTGTTTGTTACCTTCACTTTACCATATATATTCAACCATTGCAAACAATAAGGTCTAGGTTGCTTAACACGACTCAAACTCAATTTTATAACAAGAGTATCACTAGATACATTAACACAACCACATTCATCTATTATCAGACCACATACCTTGTTTCGGATATGACAACAAGTATAGAATATGTTTCTCGTTGCTAATTTACATCATCTTCATTAACTTGTACACTCAATACACGTCTTATAACAAATGCCTTCCCCTCAACAAGAGATGCAAGCTCCTCATCACGACAATCCTTCAAAGGTGGCATCTCATCACTTTTAGATTTTATCTCCCCTATTGTCTCTTGTTAGCATAACTCTTTTATTTGGACACTAAGAAGCAACATGTCCATTTCTTACACACTTAAAACATTTAATTTCTCTATCTTGAATAGGCCAAGTTTTAGATTTGCCTTTTCTATCCATATAAGCTTCCTTTTTTGCCTTAGATGGTTTGACCTTTGCATGCATATGAGGCTTTGGTTGGGCAACCCACTCTCTCTTTTGATTCGGTCTCCATGCTAATAAAGATGAAGCCAAATTGGTTTGAAAATATGTGATGCCCCTTTTCTTTATTTGCTTTTCCACCTTCATCGCCATATAGATCATATCCTCTACCTTCACATAATGTTGCTCAATGTCCACTGCATAAATCGATTATATTATAGCAGACAGTTGTTGTACAAAACTTTTTTGGATGAAAAAGATGTTAAATGATTATGGTTTCTCTCAAAATATTATGATTGTTTATTATGATAATTCCAGTGTAATTAGTTTCTTTAAAAATCATGTGCAACATTGAAGAACCAAGCATATAGATATAAAACATCACTTCATTAGAGACTTGGTTGAATTGAAGATTGTGTCATTAGAACATGTGAGCATCGAACATCAATTAATTGATTTATTCACAAAACCTCTAGATGGTCTAAGATTTAAATTTCTTAGACAAGTCATTAGTGTATGTGACATGTTCTAATTTTTAAAAGAGATAAAATTTATAAATAAAAAAAATATATATAAAGTCTTGTTTATGTTTTCATATGTTTTTTACATAAGTGCTAGGTTGTTAATATTGAAGCACAAAAGCAAACCTTGTAAGTATATCTAATATATACATTTAAATCTAAAAAAATTTATTTTACTAGGATCAAGGAAAATCTTATTTGGTATGGTCTTCACTTTTGAAATGTTATTCTTTTAGAAGACCAAATAAATATATTATTTCAAACACTGTGAGGAATTCAAGTTGTTTTACTATCTATTAGAAAAAGTAAAATTGATTTAAATACAAGTATGCTAAGAGTTAAGAGGGAGTAATATGACTTGAATTGACTAAAACTAGTTGAACCTAGTATACAAACTGTTAAGACACTCCTTTGATAGATTCTTATGAAAAAATCAAGTGTTCACATCATTATGGAAATGGATGAACACTTCAGTATGGATCCATTCTACTCTTCAATTTCTAAAGAAAAAAATCAATTGCTCACCATGGAAATAGATGAGTAATTCCATAATAGAAATGATAAAGTTCATCAAATCTTATGTTAGGAGTGAAAATCTTTTGTATCTAGGCTTTGATATAAAGTTTGATTTTCAAGGTATGCTCACACCTTGCTAGCATATTTTAGATCAAAGAGAAGAATATGAAAAAAGAAATTTTAAAGCAGAATTGTTGTCTTTCTCACTCACACATGCAAATTCTGATTTGGTAAATTAAAAAGATATATGTTCATGAATGAAGATTAAGTAATGAGGTAAATATCTCATTCCAAATTACCAATTATGAGTCTTTTTAGGTTAGAAAATTAGGTTACTTTATGTAGGTTCATATCTCTGCCTAAGTGTACAATTAGATACACTTGTGAGAGAAAAAAAATGTGAAAATAATGTGGCCTAACTGATTTATGAAATAAAAAGAGAAATGGTTAGTCTAAAGAGACAATATTTTTCATAACACTAACGTATCACCTTAAGAGAGACTATATGTACATATCATAAAGCTTGATGTGAGTAGGAACATGAGAAAAATAGCTTTTTAGAGTTGAATTAATGGTTTTGTTTATTAAAACACACAATCATCATTATCTCTCTATCTTTCTCTCTTTATTTCTTATTTTAAGGCACTTATCTCGTAATTTTCCAAGAAAATCTCTTCATTTTTACTTGACATCTTCTGATAAATAGAAAAGAAATTTATGAGACAAAACATATGCTCATCTTCTCCATCTTGCATTTAACTTTCTGCAAAAATGGTAAGGATATCCTATCATGATTTGAAATTTCTTGAGAAGATTATTAAAAATAATGTCTTTATAGCAATCCATGCACTATATTTGCAGCACAAACTTCTTTTGATTTATTGTTTCTAAAAATGATTAATGAATTTTCTTGTTAAATGCATGTTATAAAGTAAATACTAAGAACAAACCTAAAACCCCTATTTTAAGCTCTTTCGATGAGGAAGAACATTAGACCTCATTCCCTGAAAAGACTCTAGTCTAGCCCTCTAAGATTCAAAAGACAGAAGAAGATGGCAAAATGTTAGCTAGTTCCTTTAAATATATAACATAGTATGGAAAAACTGATCACTTTATTTCCTTTAGTGTATAGATGGTTTACAGAAACTTCTCCAAAAAGAACATATTAGGTGAAAACGAAGTTTTGGTAAGTGATCTTTCCGACCCCATATATGCATTCATAGGAGACATCTTTAAGAAAAGATAATGAGGTAAATAGAATGAAGGAGAAATTGCTTTATATATTGAAGTAGTTATGGAGTTTTATGCCAATTATAAGCCTTTTAATATTTAAGACCACTCCATTACTTTTACTGTTTGAGGGTAAACTCTTAAGTTGTCTCCTACTATCATTAGGAAGTTATATGAGTTATCTGAAATCACATATTCTAGCTTTTCTTATAAAGGAATAAAAGCCCCTTCAAAGACTTGTATGAGTGATATGTGTGTTGGCTTTAAATGACCGAAATGGTTTGCCAAAACACATAAATTGTCTATGAACACTATGTTACCTCCTTACCAACTGTTAGCAAAAATTATGCTAACAAACCTCTGCCCTATTGGAAGACATACTGAGTTGACATTTGAGAATGATCAGTTCATGTATGTTACTGCTATTGATGTTCCTATCAACCTAGCCACTCATTTTATTGATGTCATATAAAAATCTACAACTGAGAAGGAAGTGAGTCTACCCTTTAATAGATTAATATCTAGGGTAGCAATTATGGCCAAAGTATCTTTGTGTGACAGTGAGCCAATAATCAAGATTTTTAGAAAGATCTCAGACATAACTATTGTCAAATTTAAAGTTGTGGTCAGTAAAAAAAGATCACATCTTGAAGAGTCTAACTCCTCTCAGCCCAAAACTCCTCAAACCAACCCTATACTCCCTCTTATAATTGAAAAATTACAAGTACTATCAAACAAGTTTGATAGTTTTACTCATAAATAGAAATAGAAAATTAATGTAGTTGACAAGTTACTAATAGATATGCCACAGGATATTGTGCAGGTTAATGACAGATTTGTTCAACTCGATTTAGATGTCAAACAAGTGCATCTGTCTGTTGTTGGTGAAGATGAGGACTAGGATTGGTGCCAAATTAAAGGGGTAGATAAGGATGCATGTAAGGGATGCAAAGTAGAAGGAGGAGGAAGCAAGCAACAAGACTAGCAACCGATCACACTTTTTTTTTTGCTTTTCTAAAAGTTTATTGATTTTTAATCACTAATGAATGTTGAATATTCTGGTCTGTAATAACTTTGATATTTTTTTTGTAGCATAGGAACCTCTATGTTGAATACTTGATGCACTTTGAACTTGATGCATGTAGTTGCATAACAAATATCTGACGCATTATAGTTTTTAAACATATTATGAAATGTTAGGATGCAACATGCTACATGAAGTATTCTTTGAATATGTTATGTAATGTTTGTATGAAACATGTTAGGAACTATTAAGATGTTATTGCATAAATATTATTAACTATTCCCAAGCTACATAATACTATTTTAGTTGTGCTTATATGTATACTTTAATGAAGTATATATTTATGATTGAGCTATTTGAACTACTTGCATGCTGATTCATCCTTATTATATTTCGTCACAGATCAACTAAAAAGGGATATTGTAAATGTTGAAATGATTAGCTTTGATTAGTGAAAGATTATTTACGTTGATGAAGATGAATTTGTTTAGTTTGTTAGTTTATTCAAATTAGATAAAGAATTAGTCAAGTTTATCTTATATGATATAACGTGATTATTTTTGAAAATATCTAGTTTGGTTAGATAAATTATTTAGAAAGTTCAGATAAGTTTTATTAAAAGAAGATAAATACAAGTTATCCTAAAATAACTATCAAAGAAGTGTTTTGTAAAACATGTTAACAATCTGTTAAGAACATAACAAACTAGGAAGCTTGAAGATAATGTTTCTCAAATGTTCTTATCCTTATCACATGGATGTGTATATAAGGAATGACAATTAGAAGCATATGTGAGAGCATTAGTTGCAGTGGAGTAAGAATGCCCCACCAGCTAAGGAGTTACATAGACTTTAACATATACTCTTGACACACGAGTGGAGTGTGAAGAAAATTCTTAAGAAGAATTATTCACTAATAAGTTGGAGAGCTTGCAGATCCCTAGAGAGAGTTTCTGTGTTAACTATTAGCAACTAGATGTTTTGGTAGGATGATAATAGTTTGAAGATCATTATGGGTTCTCGCAAGCTACTATGTTAATAGCAAAGTGTAACATACAGGTAACAGAAACGTTACTGCCATAATACAATTTAGAAGATATATTTTTGTGAGATTTGAAATGCTATAAAATTTGAAAGTTCCTCTAAATTACGTTACTCTTTTCCTGATGGTTTGACGAAAGTTGAGCAGGGAGAGATTAGAGCAGAGAAAAGAACCAGCAGAGCAGAAGGATCCTCTGCGCATTCAGTCGCCATCTTTTATGCTGGCCATCCTACTCAACTCCACCTGTTGATCCTCTATCCTGCTTAGAACTCGTGAAAATTCTTTAGACATTTCCCTATCGAGGAGCCTTTGTTTTATCTTCAATATAGCCTGTGAAACTTCTCCTATTGAAGGTCGCTTCCTTTGGAATTTTTGCAGGCACTTGCGGGCAATGGCAGCTAGGTCCCTCACTTCTTCAATGTTGCATTCTCCAACCAGCTTCTTGTCTAGTATTTCATCAACACCATCTGGACTCATACCAGCCTTGAAAGTGGGGGAAAATAGAAACCACAAAAGTAGAACATTTTGGGTTCAGACAATCGTAAGTTAATTAAAAGAAAGTCATCTATTTGTTAGAACAGAGCACGAGACTTACAAGATTAACATATTCCATTAGATTTTGATGTGGGTGGATGGCTGTAATAAGTTCGAAGATGATAACACCAAAACTGTAGATGTCACTCTTCACGGTGAACTTGTTTGTGGATACGTACACTGGATCTATGTAGCCATAAGTACCTTTCAAGCCAGAGTTGTGCTCATCGAAGACCTCTTCATTTGAAAGTCCAAAATCAGCAACCTACCATGAGGGCAGCAGCAGAGGTCAATCATAGAAACACACAACATGAAACTTGATCTATGTTTTCTAGTAACTAATATTTTTAGCTATTCGTGCTCGAGAAAATATCACTGTAAACAACGATATGCTAACTGCAAAAGCTCATCACCAACATCTCAAAATTCAATTAACTAAAGATCTCCACTTTGCATGCAGAGATTAAAGTTCCAAATCCCAAGATGGTGGTTTTTTTTTTTCAATTTGTGGATCTAGGGATAGATAGGTAATATTACTGTCATAATAAATCAGTTAATTTGAGCATGCTAGCTTACTTTAGCTCTCATTGACTGGTCCAGCAATATGTTTGCTGACTTCAAATCACGATGTATGACAGGTGGGACTGCCTGAGCCAGAATAATGGTCATATTAATGGAACAAGCAAATCCAGCATTCGACCGAGAGAACAAAGAGATTCTGTATTCAACCTACCCCTTCATGAAGATATTCAATTCCATGCGAAATATCAAGAGCAATTTGAAGTCTTTCTTCCCAACTCAAAAATCGCTCTTCATCATCTGGTAACATGCACAGTCGGAATGTTCATTATCAAGGAATTGAATAGCAAAAAAGTGGATTACGTAGAAAATATATTCTTCAAAAGTGAATTATCTTTTAATATTTGTTAATATCATGAAAAATAAATTGAAAAATAATTTCTAATATTTAACTATATTACATAAAATAAGTTGAAAAATAAGTTTTTAATTTTTTTTCAAGTTTATTAAAATAAAGACGAGATTTGATAAATAAAAAAGTTGAAAAAAATAAAATTAAAAATAAAATAATTCAATGTCATAAATTATTTTAAATAAAACAAATAACGATAAAAAAATGAAAACAAATTCGATAGATAAAAAAAAATAAAAACAAATTCGATAAAAAAAATTGATAGATGATGAAATTGAAAAAAAATTCAATTTCATAAATTATTTCAAATAAAATATATAAAAATAAAAAAAATAGAGACAAAAAATGATAGATAAAAAATTTCAATTAAAAAAAATATAAGAGAAACAAATAACAATCAAAAGAATAAAAATTAAAATTGATATAAAAATCAAATTAAATCAAATTCTTAGGGAAGAAATTGAAAAAAATTCAAAACAAAATATATAGTAATCAAAAGATTGCACATCAAATTTGATATAATCAACAAATAACAAGATATTTTTGATGTTTTCACAATTTCTGGAAAGTGTTTTCCGCTCAAAATAAAAGAAAAACACTTTCATGTAAATCAAACTAAATTTTTATTTGAATAAAAAATATTTTTTGTTGATTAACTTTTCTAATAGTAAACAAATACTAAAAAGTTTGGAAAATAATTTCTAGATAACTAATTTCCATAAAACAAACAGGCCTAAAAGTATTCGCAAGCGAACCAACAATGTTTGCATATCTTGAAGATGATTGTAAGATTACCACCACACAAATCAGTACAACGAAAAAAATGATGACGTCCCTACAACATAATATTCATTGCAATTTTAATCTAGAAATGCTCTTTTTGTATTGGTGGTTACATACCAGCACATGGTTCATCACAAATACTAGCAGATGGTTCATCACAAAGAATAATGAAAGAAGCGAGGACTTTTTAGCTTACTGTAAAGGTGGTTTGCTAAGCTTCCATTGCTCATGAACTGATAGATCAACATGTGGCTTCCTTTATCCATACAATATCCTAACAAATTCACAAGATTGCGGTGATGCAGCCTTCCTAATAGAGAAATCTGCAGGACCAGGCTAAAAAATGAACACTCAATATGCTTTCTAGGAACTTCAGATAGCATTAAATGCAAGAGTTTTTGCGAAGTTTTGTAGATATAAATGCAAAATTTGCAAAAAAGGGTAGCAATGAACGCTCCAAAAGCCTGGCTTTCTGTATTTAGTTCCTTATTTTCCCAAAAATTTGGGTGAGTATCTTTTGAAACAAGAAACCTTTCATTGGATTAGTGTAATTGATCTATGAACATTACAGAGTTCAGTAGCTTCTATGAACAAATAGTCAAACAGACCTTGTTTGCCCAGAATGTTCCCTGTGATGATCAATCTTCTTTTATCATTGTTTGACTGTTTTTCCTTGTTATATTAATAAAATGCAAGCCACTACTAGAAAAGATGAAATATCATCAGAGCATTGTAGATCCTTATTATCGTAGAAAATGCCTTCAAAATTTATAAATTGTATTATAGTATATAGAAAAAGAAGGGCCCCAGTACAATCAAATCTGTCAGTGTTGAATGAGAAGGCTTTCTTAATCATGCCAGAAAGGCATGTCTTGCAGTAATTATATGTTCTGCATATACTCGAGTACAAGTGTTGCAATGCAGTACCTCTGTTTGGAACTCTTTTTCCCCCTGCTTTGAGTTAGAAGCAAGAACCTTTACAGCTAATACTTCTCCAGTAGGCATGACAGCTTTATATACAGGACCAAACGAACCTTGTCCCAAAACAGTTGTGAATTTTTGTGTAGCTTTCTGTATATCCCTGGAAAAGAAAAACCAACAAATTGAGACATCAACTTATGCTTTACAATACATCAACTACATGTATTGTCTACTTGGGTTTACTATAAGAAAGTTGGTGGGGTGCTATACCCCAGACCCAAAATCAAATCTACGCTAAACCAGAGGTTGGTTACCGTTATCACAGCACTACTCTCTTGACTATGGAGATTTGAATAGAAAAGGAACCAATATATAAATCAAAGACTATTGTGTAGGATTAATATCATCTCAAGAGGTATATCTTTCAGTAGAGTAAGAGGGGTGGATTCTTTTTTCTTTATCAAGAAATAGATATAGAAATGAACTTCTATGTAGTTAATGAAGTAACCAGAAAGGAAAAAAAAAAAAGAGAGTTAATACACGTATCATAAGTTGGAATTTTAATGCAGCACAATAACAGAACTTCGCTTCCTTTTTAGAGATTTACGTACTTGTAAGAGTATCTAAGTATGCGGGATGCAGAAGCAAACTGATCTTTACTGTGATGATTCCACCAAGAAGAAACCGGAGAGCTCTTCTGAGGGTGTTCTGATCCCCGGATGGTAATAGAACTTGCAAGGGATGCACTAAAGTCATTGCTTGTCCCCAAGCCATTCATGCGTATTGGAAGAGCTGGAAGAATACGCTCATTTGAGCACTGTTGGAGATTAGAACGCTTCTTGTACCACCATATGCCGAAAAATATGAGTGAAGCAATCAAGATACCAAGGGCCAAACCAACAGAGATTCCAATAACAACCAAATCACCTTTACGAACCATTCTTCGGTCTCTTTTGAAACTTAGACAATGAAAACATCTTGAGTTGAGAAGTTCAGCAGGCTCACTGCCATAAACAAACAAAAATATCATGTAAAATGAAAGAAGTTTACTCAGAAAAGTAGGACTAGTCATGCCAGAAAGCACACAGTTCATCAACAATAACAATGACAACAAATATGGTTTCTCTCTTTTCCTTCCCTATGCCTGTTAGTATTATGGTTGGAAATGCTTACTTGTCAAGGATTATAATTTATTGAATCGGAAAGGAACAAGATCACATAAACTAGAAACAAAATATTCATATTTTCCAGCATTTTAGATATAAATAGTTTACATAATCTCTCATAAAAAAATCTGGAAGAAAAAAAAAAGATCCAGGTGTTTTTTACAATGCAAGTCTGTATAAACAGAAGTAAAGGACTAAACCAACCGGGGCAGAGTTATAAAGTAACAAACAAAGATTGTAACCGTGCATAATTTTTGGCGCTGAAAGCAGCATTCAACTGAGCAGGTTATCACAAGAAAGTACGTATTTTCAAGTATGAAAAGGCAACGATGCCTAGGCAAAGAAAAACCTAAGCAAATACATATTTGTACTATGAACCAGAGGGAAAAACAAGGTCCGAAAGGCAATTTTACAATTTGACATCTGTAAAACAAATTTCAGAAGTCACCAATTAACAGGACAGACATCAAAGAGAGAATCACAAAACTTGGAAAAACAAGGGAGATGACCAGACAAAACTCTGCTGCTCATCACCTGCTTTCCGAAACAGAAACTTTCAACTAAGTTTCAAGGATATTCATATCTAGCTTTTCCTATTCCTCTGTTTAGCGTGCGTTTTAGCCAAAAACCGCAAAACAGTGCAAATTCGTTGTGTTCATCATTCAAATGCATTAAATAATGAGCAACAACACATTTGATGATGACAAATTGAGACAAAATACAAGCCATTCATTACTTCCAAATCCCAGTAAACTGTGTTTTCTTGAATCAGTCAACATAAAGCCACAAATTATGCACAAGAACCGACTTGGGGAAGAAATGCAATCAAGAGTCCTCTGCAAGGCACTGTCTATCTTTTTCCTAATACACTCTGTGTCTACTCATATCTTCTATGCACCTATAACATCACTGCTTATCATCATAGAACCATAAATTAAGCTCGGATTGAAAGCTAGCAAATCCCACCATAAATATTACTTACTGATGCAACAAGTCATGAAAATATCCAACAGCCCCATATTTTCTACAGCAATACCTCTTCACCAAAACTATCAAATGGGTTCCCTCCCTCCAGAGCTTCACCCCAAGAGTGAAAAAAAAAACCAGCACGAAGTTGACTATCAAAACCAACAAACCCAAGAAAGCAAAAGGTATCCAAAAAAGGAAGCTTAGTAAAATGAAAATATCCTCAAACATACCTTATAAAACTGTCGATCACTGTCCGTGCAAAACACACTTGTTTGATAAGTCTGTCCTTGATTTTTCAATGAAGACCTCAAAAGCACGACCTGGTTAAACAAAGAAACCGTAGACTGAAGAAGACCAAAGACCCTGATCAATTAAATTTAATTTAATTCACAAAACTGAAAATAAAGAGTCCTAATCGGTGGCTTCAAATTGGAAAATAATAAATAAGGCCAGTGAAATCTTGATTACTCAAGGCTACGTCCCAAAGGCAAAAAGAATAAAAAGAAGAGTATATTATACTTTAGTCCTTTCTTTCTAATTGTAATATACTTTAGTCCTCCATGTTTGATAATTTATTACTCAATCCTTGACAATTGTTGACCGTTGCCCCGTCAAAACATATGTTGGCTATTTTTTCTACATTCCAAAGACACCATTTGGTGATTTTAATTCTTATTTAAACACCAAATAATTTATTTTAAAGCAAAACCAATCAACGTTTTGATAAGGCAACGGTCAATAAGAGTCAAGGAGTTAAATTATAGGTTACAGCAATATAAAGGACTAACTTGTAACTAGATTAAATAAAGGGACTAAATTATAACTTTACTAAAAAAGTCCGTGTAGGTCTTAGCCAAATGCATTGGCGTATTCGCGGCTTTACCAGCTTTTTGGCTCTTTTACTATTGTCTTTTGGTTCAACTTTAATTACTATCATTTTTTCCCTAAATTACTACTTGTATATGCAGTCCATTTGATTATATACGGGATGACATCCGCGCTGCTGTGGGTTTATAAAATAAATATATTTAATATTGTTATAATTATGAATCAGCGCTAAATAAGTAATAGAAATTAAAGGTATGATAGAGCAAATATTTTATGATGGAAAAAAAAATTGTGTTGGTGATTAAAAACTTAGAGACTGAACAAAATGATTTGTAGCAATTTACAGTGTTTTGTGAGGAAAGATACAGTGCTTTCGCCATATGATTTAGCTTTTCAGTTAATAAAAGGCAAAAAAATTACAAAGCTAAATTCTTTACCAACTTAATATTAAAAAAAAAACCAACAAAGATAATTTTAGAAGGAAAAAAACCCATGAGAAAAAACGTTGCAGCAATTGACAATATTTTGTGAGGAAAACTATAGAACTTTTCCCAATAAAATAAACTAAAAAACCATTTAGAAAAATATTGTAGCAATCCATAGTGTTTTGTGAGAAAAACTATAACGCTTTCCTCTTATGATTTAACTTTATTGTAATTATAATTTTTAACCAACTCAATATTCAAAAAACAATTGACAAAGATAATTTTGAAAAAAATCATAAAAAAATCACATAGGAAAACACTGCAACAATTCATAGTGTTTTAAAGAAAAAAAATAACAAAGCTAAATTCTTAATCAGCTCAATATTAAAAAAAATCGACAGAGATAATTTTAGAAAAAAAATAACAAAACAAACACAAAAAAAGATAAAAAAAATCATGTTGGAAACACTGTAGCAATTCACAGTGTTTTGTGATGAAAGCTATAGTGTTTCCCCACATGATTTAATTTTTTTTTGTAATAACTTGTAATTGTAATTCACAAATAACTCAATATTAAAAAAATAAAATTGAAAAAGATAATTTGAAAAAAATTATAACAAAAAAAACCATGCGGAGAGACACTGTAGCAATCCACAATATTTTATGAGCAAAACTATAATGCTTTCCCCACATGATTAAACTTTATTACAAAGTTAAATTTTAACCAACTCAATATTAAAAAAAAATCGACGAAGATAATTTTGGAAAAAAAATATTACAAAAAAAAACACAAAAGAAATTGGAAAAAAACCATGTGAGGAAAAACTGTATCAATCCATAATGTTTTGTGATGAAAAACTTGCATTTACTTGTAATTGTAATTTTTAACCAGCTTAATATTTAAAAAATAAAATTGACAAAGATAATTTTAGAGAAAAACATAACAAAAAAACCATGTGGAAAAAAACACTGTAGCAATCAACAGTAATTTTTGAGGAAAATTACAGAGCTTTCCTCATATATTATAACTGTAATTTTTAATCAGCTCAATATTAAAAAATAAAATAGAAAAAGATAATTTCGGAGAAAATCATAAAAAAAACCATGCGGAGAAACACTATAGCAATTAACAATGTTTTGAAGAAAAAAATTACAAAAAAAATTCTCAATCAGTTAAAAAAATCGACAAATATAATTTTAAAAAATAAAATAAAATAAAATAGAAAAATTATGTGAAAAAACATCGCAGCAATCCACAGTATTTTAAAGAAAAAAATTACGAAGCAAAAATTTTAACTAGGTCAATATTTAAAAAGTAAAATCAACAAAAATAATTTTGAAAAAAAAAAAGAAAAAATAGAAAAGTTGAAAAAAAAATAATTTAAAAAAAACGAAAAAAAAAGGGAAAGTTAGCCAAAAAAAAGAGGGAACAATGTGGATTACTATTGTAATCCACAGTAAATTGTGTGTGGGGGAACAGTGATTCTCCCATACGATTTATATATTGTTGTAATGTGATTATTATTTAACAAAATTATATCAACTCGAGGCCTAACTTAAAGCAAATTAGTAAGAAAATCCGATTTTTTTTACCAAAACACGTTATTTTGGCCTTTTTCTTTCAAAAGTATATATATTAAAACCTCTAAAATAACATCATTTTAGAGGTTTTTGTTTCTTTATTTTAAAAAATAAAACTTAAGCTTGGGTTAATCCATTTTAATCTATCTAATCCATAACTCAAGCTTCGAATATGATAGACTTTCATGTTAGATTTTATAACTAGGAATAAAACCATAAGCAAGGTTATCATAACCATAAAGAGTTTTCTTCTTTTATATTGGATTTAATAATTTTATTATTTCTTTTAATCATGCTTTAAATTGTTTAAATAAATTATATTAGAATTTTAAATGTGTATCAATGTTAACTTTTTCACCTTACTTGAATTAATAGATTAAGAAAATATTTCGATATATACTGTAGAGTTCTCCATGTTTTTTTTTTAATATGATTTCATCATTTAAATAAATTGTATTAAATGGATCTATCATCATAATGGATTAAGGGACTTGGTCGTTCCGTTGACATTTAGGAGACAGTCAATTAGTAAAGTCTAAGAAAAACTTTAATGAATCTCGAGACTTTTCTATGGCTGGTATCAAATTGGGCTGCATGGGTTGGCGTTACCTACTATCTTGGATTTTATCCAACCCTAGCATATAACAAGATTAGATTACGTCTAATCTCACAATTCCAACATTTTGCATTTGTTTGATACATATATAATACAATAATTAAATATTATAAGCAATGCAATTTAATTCATGAAAAATATGAAAGGGAAAAGTCATGATATATTATAGCCTAGTAAATAAACTCTAATTAACAATATTATAAATATCATAAATATCAAAATAAATCATTTTGTGCTCTGAATCCTTTATGTCTTAAATGTCTTGACCACGTCATAATAATTAAGTTTCATATAAGAAATTAGTATTAATAGAAAACTTTATTTTCAACTCAATAGATAATTAAAATCACATTATTCATAAAAAAAAACAAAAATATTAGTTAATGTTTACATTTCATTTCCTTTACTTCTTATTTAAGGTCTTATTAATTGACTTGCTAGCAATATTCTACCTCACAAACTACACCACTTACTTAAAAGTAATGTTAATTTTCTTCAAACTATCCAATAATTTGACTCGTTAACTTTACTTTTTATACTATCAATTAACATGCTTGGTCTCCAGGTGCTTTCTCTTTATTTTCATGTCGGTTTAGATCAATATGTTAATACATTTGGTTTACCATTACCTTTTATAATTTCAACCCTAGGTAATTCATTTACCATGGGTTTAAAATATCACAACAAGTTCTTTCTTGTGCACTCAACGTTGGATCGAACTCTCTTCACTTCTTACATTAGATAATCATTCGATAATCACTTGTCATACATAACCACATCCTATTAAAAAATATTTCATTTTATATTCGTAGTCATACAATCCTTCATTACCATAAAATCTTATCATTCAAAACATTTTTTATGATATTTTACACATGTACAATAAATCGATTCTCAAAGCGTGACAATTATACCTTGTCAGGATAATTTTAAAATACAAAGCACACACACCCTTAAAATCCATAGGTATACAGTACCTAACAGTCAATGAGCTTCCATTCTTTCAATATTTTTCCATTCACCAAGTCAACTTGTAACATCCCACATCGAAAGAAGAGTGTCCAGTGTCAGGACATATTAAAGCAGTTGATACCTAATCTTGTAAGACGCGTTTAAAACCCTGAGGGGGACCTGGGTGGAAGCCCTGGGAATGGGTGGACGGGGAGGCCCAGATGGAACAGTATCTGATAGGATTAGTGTGTTGCGCTACTCTGAAGGATGTATTTTATGGCCTGTGGGCTGCCAGGAACAAAACCGTGAGGCGTGGAAACCGGGTTTGGCTGAGCAATAGCGGATAATATTCTGCAAGGGGGAGTGAGTCAGGCCATACATATGCTCTCTTCTCATAAGGTAATTTTGGTTTAGAATTTATAAGGCCATGGAAACTGATAACGTGTTTTGATAGATAAAATAATGACAAAATATTTCTAAGAAATAAGTGAGGTAATAAAGAATACATTATTATAAAGGATAGTACAATAAAAAGGGTAGGACTGAAGGTGCAAGCACGAATTAAAAATCAGTGACGTTCTTTTAAAACGGTAATAAGCCTGATAAATAAATAAAGGTGGAAATTCTAAAATGAATATATTTAAAAATAATAAAATGACCTTAAAGGTTTAGAAAGAAAATTGATATGATTTTATGTGAAGATTGAACAAGAAAATTTGAATCGTTGATGAAAAAGTCATGAACTAACCAATTTTACATTAGTAAGCATGTTTTCCTACCTTGGTAAAATATCTCATCCCAATCATAGTTTAGTAAAGACTAACGATTTAAGCAGAAATAAATCAAATAGTTTACATGAAAAATAAAATAAAATACATAGAGGCATGAATGAGGGACAAAATTGTAATTATAAAAAAAAGTGCCTATAAAACTGAAAATAAAATACAATCTGACGGTCGGATTAAGATATTTACTCTTTAGTGTAAAACCGGTTAGTTCTTGATTTTTCATTAAATCTGAATCTTCTTGTTAAATTCTCACATAAATCATATCAATTATCATTTTAAACATGTAGGATCATTTTATTATTTAAAAATATATTTATATTATAGTTTTTACCTTTATTTATTTATCTAGTTTATTACCGTTTTACAGTAATGTCTCCAATTTTTAACCGGTACTTGCACCTTCACTCTTGCCTTTTCTTTGTACTATCATTTCTTATTGTTTATTCTTTATTTTCTCACTTATTCCTTAGTCATTTTCTCATTTTTTATTTTATTCAATTAATAATACTTGTCTATTATGATTGAACCACCTACTCTTCAGCTGCCATATACCTCCTCTAAATCCCCCAAGATTCCCTAGTTAGGCTTTGCCCAATTTATTAAGGTAGAAAGTAGTTTACGAATAAGAGGTCATTTTGGTATTTAAAACATTGAATTTATGAGAATCTTAATTGTTGCTTTTTTATATGAGAAAAACAATGTCATAAAGATGTGTGGGTGCAGGTTTTGTAGGAGATGTAATGGTAAAATACGTTACCAATTCTAATTTCATCAAAACATGTATTTAATCAAGCTTACTACATTTTACCAAAACTAGCAATAGATTCAAAAGAAAATAAGTTATCAACCTCTGATTATGATTTTAAACCCAACGGTCAGACTACATATCATAGAGTTTTGCATACTATGTCTCAAGCTCATACTGATCAAACGGTTAATACTCCTTAGATCTGAATAAAACTGAGCTTACATGAAAATGGACGAGTTACTGTTCAATATGCACGAAACCTTGTCGGAGAATCATTTTCCGATCTTCATCGTCAGAATGAAGGCAAAATCTAGGCGCACCACATATCCAAGAATGAACATGATTCAATGGTGGAAGAGAGAGAAATCGTCCGGAGACCAAACTACACTGCAGGTGTATTTCCTTTTTATTTTCCAGGAAATTTCCAATGATGATTTTTGTCCAACAGATAGTGTTCCTTCCAATCCCTCCAGTCAGTTAGTATAGGAGAGTGATAAGAACAACATATCCCAAACGTAGCATGATCCAACGGTGGATTCTAGATGTATGGCCACCAGAGCATTATTGGTTTTCTCCAAAATCTGCAGTTCTCTCTCTCTCCGATTTTCTTTATTTTTTTTTCTTTTTCTTGTTTTTCTTTTTTTTTAACTGGTGGCCTATTTGTAGTTTTATAAGCACCTTTTTCCATAATTACAATTTTGTCCCTCATTCATGCCTTTATGTATTGTATTTTATTTTTCTTGTAAACTATCTGGTTTATTTCTGCTTAAATCGCTAGTCTTTACCAAACTCAGATTGGGATGAGATATTTTACCAAGGTAGGAAAAAATATTAATAGACTTCATGCAAAATTTCATCACGATCCGACGATTGAATTGAGAGCTCTGCTTCCTAATGTAAAATTAGTCAATTCATGACTTTTTCGTCAACAATCCAAATTTTCTTGTTCAATCTTCACATAAAAACATATCAATTGTCCTTCTAAACCTTTAAGGTCATTTTATTATTTTTTAATATTTTCATTTTAGAATTTTTCACCTTTATTTATTTATCGGGCTTATTACCGTTTCAAAATAACGTCACTGATTTTTAATCGGTGCTTGCACCTTCAGTCCTACCCTTTATAATAATGTATTCTTTATTATCTCACTTATTTATTATAATTTTGTTTTTATTTTTCTCATTATTTTATCTATCAAAACACGTTACCAGTTTCTCTATTCTTATAAATTCTAAACCAAAATTCATTTTATAGAGGTCATCCCTTCCATTTTATATCATTATTTATCTATTATTTCTAATCTTGGTTTCCATCACTCATTGAAATCATACCACTTTCAGTCTTACGTTTACATGAGGATTTACACGTCCACATATTTAAATTATAAATTTCCAGAGTTTCACACAACCACCCATTCTATGTTTTCTTTTTAGACAATATAATTCTCCATCCCTATCTTTTATGAGGATTATATTTTTATTAATTCAATAATCGATATCATAAAATGTAAATTTACCATCTTTATTTAACAATATGTTACATTCAACATTTCGATGAAATCCAACATTTAATACCAAAAATACAATTTCTTCATAATATGATATAATAATGCCACTGCTTATGGATTTTATAACATTTTAAGCATACACGAATACAATTTCATATCACTTCAATACACTGAAGTAAAATAGTTCGAGTACATCTTACTCATTTATACAATTTTAAGAGAAACAATACATCTATCATCACATAACTTGATCATCATTTACGATCTCATTGTTTAAGCACTTTTTCAATACTTCTACAACATAGTTTTATATGACATTGAGCAAATCCTCTAATCTAAACCTTAGTTTCAATACCATTACTAAAAATTCCAGTCACTAGTGCCTCACACTAGCGCCCATGGTATCCCATATATAATAGTCAAATCTATAATCTCAGTCATCAGTGCATCATATTGACGCCTTTAGTATCTCACGGATACTAGTTAAGTCATCAACATCGGTCATCAGTGCCTCCCAATAATGCCTCTAATATCTTACGGATAGTAGTCAAATCATCATTCTTGATCATCAATGCCTCATATTGACGCCTCTAGCATCCCACAAATACTATTCAAATCCACAATCTCGGCTATCAGTGCATCATACTGACACCTTTAGTATCCTACAAATACTAGTCAAATCATTAATCTCGGTTATCAATGCCTCACACTAACGCCTCTAGTATCCATGGATACTAGTCAGATCCACAATCTCGGTCATCAATGTATCACACTAACATCTCTAGTATCCCACATATATTAGTCAAATCATTAATCCCGGTCATCAACTAGTTTTGTTCTATCTTTTTCACGGTATATAACACAATTTATATCAATGAATGATGCATTTAAAAATTTGTAGTTACAAAAACTTAAGAAACATTCTTAACAAAAAAAAAAGGTGGAGAGCACCTACCTGGAACTTGTATTTATAGTGTTATTCTTCGCTGCTATCCAAATCTAGCAATCTCTCATGTACCAATAAGGATTTAATCCATTACCAACAACTCCACTAAATATTTTATTTCATATTTTCATTTAATCCCATGTCTCAATTCAATATTTATATACATAGGAAGTTCTTTATAACCTTACACATATACATACTATTAAATCCAATTCATTCTCACAATCTTTCCAGTTAAAATCTTAAATCAATAACAATTTCAACAAACTAAGAATTAGCCAATCTTAATAAAATCTAACTTAAGTCAATTTAGAATATTGTTTAGTGTTTATCATAACTAAAATTATAGAATTCAGTTTTGGAAACGACTTGCTAGAAAACTAAGATACAGGGATATAGTTGTGGTGAAGGGAAAAAGACTAAAGTTTTTCACTTATACACCCAAATTCACCCATTTTCATATTACACCAAAATCATTCAGTAGAATCAATTTCAACCTCCCTTCAATATTTAATCCATAACTGGGGTTTTACAACTTCAAATCAAGTGAAACCAGCTCCACATGAAAGTAAACACCTTGATTAGTACTTAAAAGTGCATTTTTATCGAGGTTCTATATCATCATTTTGCACTTGAAGTATCAATAACTCCTTAACTAAAGCATGTTTTATACTAATATATCTAATAATATAAGATACCTTTAATTTATGGTAAATGTTCATTTTAAATGCAGGCCTATCGCATAAATGAAAGAATTGATTGATGAGTTGAAGTACTGAAATTGAAAGGACAGAAAGATGGCCAAACTTAGAAAAGAGATGTTGGTGCAGTTCAAACTAGAACACTATTTGGTAATTGGGTCATATCTGGAGTTGTAGATCTCGGATTTAGGTCTGCCTTATATGGATGGAAAGCTAATACATAGGCCTGCAACTTTCATGAGGAGTCCAAGATTTAACAAGGCCTTTTTCAAGTCCCAATTGTAGCAACAACGAAGAAGTCCGAATCTGTCTTGCAGCCCAGACACTGTTCAGTGTTTAGCCCATATCTCGAGTTCTAGAAGTCCACATGATCTCAAATTTTTACCCTGGAAAGATGAGACAATTTCCTAGAACTTTCATGGTTGAAGTCGGTTCAAATTATGACAATATCAATGACGTTTTTGGCAGACAAGAAGATAAAAATTGTCACCAAGTCAAGATGTGGCCACTCACTCATTAATTAGTCAACAAATCAATAGTTCCGAATTTTGGCCTATAAAAGGAGGCATTTGCCATGTATTTAGGCATCTTGGTGTTCAGATCAAGATCATGCTCTTGCTCTTTCTTTATATTTTGTAATGCTTAAGTTTTGCTTATATTAATTTCTTGCTTATGCTTTTCATTTCCTTTCCTTGTTTATTTATGTTTCTTTCTTTCATTATGTGTTGCTAAGTTAATTATGTCAAGGTGAAAAGGGTACACTAATGGTGTAAGAATAAGTATAATATAAACTTAACATGGACCTTAATGTTGGATATTAACATGCTTTATATTTGTTATCTTGTTCACTTTTAATACTTTGCTTGTTAAATGGTTAATCTAGATTTATGTTGTATAACACTTGGTACAATAAATACTTGGCACTTTCATAGCCCATACTATATGGTATAACCGACACCTGAGCTATGAAAGGAACTTGATTTGTTGTTAACATAAGTTATAATCATGAATGCCTGACAACATTTACAAGTATTAGCATTATTCGAATAAGATAACTAATGTAATCATGTTAACAATTTATAATCTGATTGGAACCTCCTTTGTGTGTGGTTTCCAATTGAATAATAAAAGTTTATACTATACTTGTTTGAAATACCATTAGTGGATCTTCTAACCTTGACATGTGTTGTTATCATTATTGAATCTTTACGTTAATCTTCCATCTCAAAGTTCTCATCAACTTCTTCTTCTTCTTTATTATTATTATTATTATTATTACTATTATTATTGTTGTTATTGTGTTGCTGTTAACTATAATTTATACAATTAACCTCCTTGTGGTTCGACCCCGGTCTTGCCAGGTTATTTATTACTTCAACACTCCTGCACTTGGGAGAAGACATCAATCTTTTGGTTGTGTTAAGTTTTTGGCGCCGTTGTCGGGGAGGTAAATTCTTGTACAAATTATAGTATTTATTTTATTTTCTCTTTTCTCTTTTCTCTTTTCTTGTATCTAACTTTGTTTCTTTTGTTTTGTTTATTTTTCTATTGTTTTTCTTTTCTTTCTTTTATTCTCTTCCTGCACGTGCATGAGAGTGTGGTCACGTACATTAAGTGGTAGACTTTGTAGGGTATCCTTATCATTTTCAGAAAATATGGCCGAAGAAGATAACCAATCGCTTCATAATGAGAATAATGAGAATATTCGGGTTAGAACACTTAGAGACCACATGAATCCCACAAGAACAAGTGCACCCTCATGCATAGTTTTTCCCCCTGATGCATCTCATTTTAATTTTAAGCCAGACATTATTCAACTTTTACCTTCTTTTCATGGTTTAGATTTAGAAAATCCATACTTGCATTTAAGGGAATTTGAGGAGGTTTGTAACACCTATAATGACTCAAATTGTAGCATGAACACCATTAGGTTAAAGCTTTTTCCTTTTTCATTAAAAGATAAAGCTAAAACATGGCTACAAAATTTGAGACCTGGATCCATTCGTGCGTGGGATGATATGCAACAACAATTTTTAAAGAAGTTTTTTCCATCCCACAAAACAAACTCTTTCAAAAGACAAATCATCACTTTCACTCAAAAACCAGGAGAAACATTTTACCAATGTTGGGATAGATATCGAGACTTGCTTAATACTTGCCCCCATCATGGTTTTGAAACATGGAGATTAGTTTCACATTTTTATGAAGGGTTAACTCCTAGAGATAGGCAAATGGTTGAATTGATATGTAATAGAACTTTTGAGGATAAAGACCCTAATGAAGCCATGGAATACCTAGACTTGCTAACTGAAAATGCGCAAAATTGGGACACTACAGGAACTTATGAGGCACCAAGTAAAACCCAACCTCATACATCTAGTGGAGGTATGTACAACCTTAGGGAAGATCATGACCTCCAAGCCAAGTTTGCATCTTTAGCTAAAAAAGTCGAGGCATTAGAATTAAAAAAGAGTGGTCAACTAAAATCTATTCAAGACATTGTGTGTCAAATCTGTGAAACCAATGAACATTTAACCCATGATTGTCCAACTTTGCCCTCTTTTAGGGAATGTCTCCATGAACAAGCCCATGCATTAAACAGTTTCCAAAGGCCCAATCATAACCCATACTCGCAAACATACAACCCTGGTTAGAGAAATCACCCAAATTTCAATTGGAAGAGTGATAACAATAATGCACAAACTTCACAACCACCGTTTCAAGCACACCATAATTTCCAAAATTCTCATGGATATGCACCTCCTTATGCTCCCCCTCCTAGAAGAAATCTTGAGAAAACATTGCATGCATTCATGGAAAAGCAAGAGGCAATTAACACTCAACTTGCTCATAGCATGACAGATTTTAAAGATACTCTTGCAAAATTGACA
This sequence comes from Populus deltoides, assembly GCA_015852605.2. Classification (NCBI taxonomy): domain Eukaryota; kingdom Viridiplantae; phylum Streptophyta; class Magnoliopsida; order Malpighiales; family Salicaceae; genus Populus; species Populus deltoides. The sequence continues at coordinate 12,887,001 of CM027573.2, read as the reverse complement.
TCTGCTCTCAGTTTCCAAGAGAAAGGTAAGTTTCCATCTTAACCACAACAAAATCCCAAGGGGCAATACAATGCGAATGCAAGTAATTCGAGAAGCCAACACATGGCTCAAGCCAAATCAGTCATCACTCTTCGCAGTGGTAAGGTTATTGAAAAACCCATTCTTGAACCTTGTGAGAATGATGATGAGTCAATCTCTGAGGGTAAGGAAGGGGTTGAATCTGATCATTACAAAGAAAAGATTGATTCCCGAAAGACTTCCATTTCCTCATGCCATGACCAAACAAAGGAAAGTTAATCACAACTCTGAAATCTTTGAAACTTTCAAACAGGTAAGGATCAATATACCTTTGTTGGATGCTATTAAACAGGTTCCTTCTTATGCTAAATTTTTGAAAGATCTGTGCACTGTGAAGAGAAAACTGAATGTGAAAAAGAAAGCCTTTTTAGCCGAACAAGTAAGTGCCATTCTTCAGAACAATAATGCATTGAAATATAAAGACCCTAGTTGTCCTACAATTTCTTGCTTTATTGGAGAACATAAAATTGAAAGAGTCTTACTTGATCTTGGAGCTAGTGTGAATTTACTTCCATATTTAGTTTTTCAAAGTCTCAATCTAGGTGAGTTAAAACCAACTTCTGTAACTCTTTTACTTACCGATAGATCTGTAAAAGTGCCTAGAGGAATAGTTGAAGATGTGTTAGTACAAGTCGATAAGTTCATTTATCCTATGGATTTTATTGTCTTGGACACACAACCTGTTGAAGCATGTAATTCATTTCCTGTTATTTTAGGACGTCCGTTTCTTGCAACGTCTAATGCATTGATTAATTGTAGGAATGGACTGATGAAGCTATCATTTGGGAACATGACATTGGAGATGAATATTTTCAATATTTGTAAGCAACCTGAAGATGATAATGATTTACAAGAAGTAGATATTATTGAAGAATTAGTTCATGATCAACTTGAATCTACTTTGAGTAAAATTGAGTTTGATGAATCACGGATTTGCAAATGATTTATTCTCAGGAAGAAATCACGGATGAAAAAGACACCGAAAATGTTGATGCGGATCTTTTGTCAAAAGTGACAACAGATTCGACATCCGACATCACACCCATCGATGATTACTTTCCTGATAAATCCTTACTTTCTCTTAGTTCAATGCCTTGGTTTGCTAAAAATATCAATTTTCTTGCTATAGGAGATTTGCCAACTCATTGAGTATCAAGATAAAGGTAAGTTTTTGAACGAAGTGAAGAAATTTTATTGGGATGACCCTTAATTATTCAAATATTGTCCTGATCAAACATTTCGAAGATGCATTCCTGACAATGAGGTAAGTAATGTCATTAAACTTTGTCATTCTGAAGCATGTGGGAGTCATTTCGTCAAAAAGACAAATGCTAAAAATTTTACAAAATGGATTTTATTGGCCCACCATGTTCAAGGACACACATGCATTCTGCAAAACTTGTGAAAATTGTCAAAAAGTTGATACTGGTCAAAAAGTTTTGCTTTATAATTCTCGACTCCATTTATGTCCTGGAAAGCTAAGATCAAGATGGAGCGGTCCATTTATTGAGAAACATGTGTATCCTTATGGGGCCTTTGATATTGAGAATCCAAAGAATGACAATGTTTCTAAGGGAAATGGACATCGTTTGAAACCTTACTTTGATAATTTTCCTAGTGAAAATGAATCCATTGGTTTGAATGATCCTATAGATAAAGGTTGATTATTTTGTTTTTCTCACATTGCTTTGTGTTTCTTTTTGGTGTGAATTTTGTTTTGTTAGTCTCTCTCACCCCGGTCAAATGGCGGATAACGGTACTCCGTGACTTCAGTCGGTTCTTTCAGTTTCCCATAATAACTGATATCTGTATATATTTGTGCAATTCTTTGCTCTTTCTCCCTTCTTTGACTCTCTTCTCCAATTCTCATTTGAAAATGGACACCACTCTTGAAAAATTGAAAAAGTACTTTCCCGCTCTGCCTCATAATGCGATTACAAAAATTTACCGTGTTAGGTGTGCAAGATTGAAGTTGTTAATGAATCATGGAATTCCTGAAGATATCCGTTGGTTGATTGAAGCAAAGGTCCGATTATCAGGTGAGTCCTCCAATTCTTTCATCTCACACATGCCTGGAACAGGTAAAAGCACTTTTGCAAAGAAACGTCGTGCAAAACGACTGAAAGTCTGTCACAGATGTGCCAGATGGACTTGTAATGCAACATGTCGTTCTTTAGGAATTGTATCTATAAACCGTGAAGATAAAATACAATTCATTAAGGATGGCCTGAGTAAGGGGTCTTTAGATAATCTTCTATTGACCCTTGAGACGCATCCTAGTGGAGATGTGCATCGTGCAATTCATGATTTATGGCCCCATTTTCATAAAGAACATGATCGACTTAGTCTTGGGAATCTGACTAAAAAAGACCACTTTTGCCGTTTTTTAAGAAAACAGGATGGGAAGCCTATCCCCGCCCCATAGAGGGCGTTTAAGCCGTTCTTGGACATAAAACCAAGGGAAGATGTGAGCCACAATCACAACTACCTGTACATACACATGCTTTTTCAAAATAAATAATTAAATAAAGAGAGAGAGAAAGAGTGTGTGAGACTCCAGCTGGTCTACATATAGGGGTATGATTGCATCTTCAATTTTTCATCTATAAAATCTTCTCTTCCTTCCCCTCATTTCTACTCAACCCTTACATTAGACAGATATTGAAGTGTGTAGAAATGGCAGGTCCCTCAAGTTATCACATAAAAAATATTTGTGTTTTCGGTGGATCCAGTCCTGGGAAGGAAATAACATTTTTAGAAGCAGCAAATCATCTTGATCAGGTCCTAGCTGAGAGAAAGATTCATTTAGTGTATGGGGGAGGCAGCCTTGGGTTAATGGGGGTGTGGTAATAGCTGCATTTTTAGGAGGTAGTCAAGCTTTGGGGGTCGTCCCCGAAGCTTTAACAAAAGGGGACATCATTGGAAGAACAATTGGAGAGGAACTACAGGTCTCCACAATGTTTGATCGAATGAATGCAATGTTTAAACATGCTGATGCCTTCATTGCCTTACCAGGTGGTCTGGGCACATTGGAAGAGATCTTTCATATTTCCTCTTGGGCCCAACTTCACATTCACCATAAACCTATAGGTCTATTAAATGTTAATGGTTTTTATGATAATTTGTTGTCTTTTCTTGATCAAGCTGTGAAACAGGAATTCCTAACATCTTCGGCATGACAAATCATAATCTCTGGCACTCTTTCTTGAACAATTGATCGACCATCTACAATCTTTCACCCCTGTAATTGATCCTTCCATAAGTCGCATAAATTGGTCAACTAAGGAAAGCCGTAAAAAGCTTAGATTGGATTTGAGCCTTCGTTTGTGAATCCTTGTGTCTTTTGGTTTTATTAATATCATATTATTTTGTGTTGTTATTTCTTATATTTGTTTAAGTGTGTTTCGAGTTTGTCGGTGTTCGTTGTTTCGAGTGATGTCTTCTATACTCTATCTTTCTACCTTATGACATTGAGGACAATGTCTCATTTTGGTTGGGGGGAGAGGGTAGTAGTAGTTGATATTTTGCACAAAAAAAAAACCTAACCAATTAACTGCTTTTGTTTTTAAAACCATTTGACAAAACTGTTATTACTAGGATGGCAGAGTAAGGAGGAATTTTAGTGACTCTTGAGACGCATCTTAGTAAACCTTTTCCGATGGTTATTTGCAATATTCATAACAAGGCCTATTAGAATACTTCTTGAAATATTCAGGTTTACAAACTCTTACATTATTATCACTTGATTCTGCTCATATACTCATTTAACAAGTATTCTTAAACCTTCATTTTCACACACACACTGTAACATATGATTATGGGTTGCATATTGGATTATTACATTATTTATGTTCTTTTGTTAAAGGTAACAACTAAGGGATAGTGATAGTATATAATTTTAAAAAAAAAACAGAAAAAAAATAGAAAAATAAAAGAGAAAAAAAGAGAAATAAAAAATGATGATAATAAAAACGTAGATAAGTTTGGTTTTGTAGCCTCCATAACTTAAGCAATTAAGCCTGAAGGGGTGTTTTAACACCTAATACCCTAAAGTCAACTGACTTGGGAGCTATTGGCCCAAAAGCTTGTTACATGGGTTAAGGAGAAAAGCTTAAGGGAATCAAACATTGCACTATCTACGATCAAGATTCTGCAACCCGAGTTACTAAGCTCGTAAGGGTGTCTCAACACCTAATGCCTTAAGACCAACTGGTCTGGGAGTCATTAGCCGAAAGCTCATTACATGGGTTAAAGATGCATTGTGTTTTAAGTATATGTATATATATATTGAAAAAAAAAAGAAAAAAAAGAAAAAAAAAGAAAGAAAAAAAGAATATACTAATCCCAACCCAAGGAAGTTAACCTTAAACATTAGAACATAATATTGTTTTCTTCCAACAAAAGCCCCATCATCTATGTTTTTATACATTGAGCACATAAAAAGGAAGGTTTAATAATATTTTGTTTAAGAGGTATTGAGCAGATATATAAATTTAATGAGAGTTTGTTTATCTGGATAGATTAATGGAAGTTGAATGATGAATGCCTTGCTTTGTGGAATTTGCAAATTGTTTCTCTATTTTAATGCTTTGATTACTAGGGACTAGTAATAAGCTGGTTGGGGGGTGTGATTAGTACTTAAAAGTGCATTTTTATCAAGGTTCTATATCATCATTTTGCACTTGAAGTATCAATAACTCCTTAACTAAAGCATGTTTTATACTAATATATCTAATAATATAAGATACCTTTAATTTATGGTAAATGTTCATCTTAAATGCAGGCCTATCACATAAATGAAAGAATTGATTGATGAGTTGAAGTACTGAAATTGAAAGGACAGAAAGATGGCCAAACTTAGAAAAGAGATGTTGGTGCAGTCCAAAATTGAACACCGCTTTGGTAATTGGGTCATATCTGGAGTTGTAGATCTCGGATTTAGGTCTGCCTTATATGGATGGAAAGCTAATACATAAGCCTGCAACTTTCATGGTAGTCCAAGATTTAACAAGGCCTTTTTCAAGTCCCAATTGTAGCAACAACGAAGAAGTCCGAATCTGTCCTGCCCGCAGACACCGCTTCGTGTTCAACCCATATCTCGAGTTCTAGAAGTCCAAATGATCTCAAATGTTTACCCTGGAAAGATGAGACAATTTCCTAGAACTTTCATGATTGAAGTCGGTTCAAATTATGACGTTATCAATGATGTTTTTGGCAGACAAGAAGATAAAAATTGTCACCAAGTCAAGATGTGGCCACTCACTCATCAATTAGTCAACAAATCAATAGTTCCGAATTTTGGCCTATAAAAGGAGGCATTTGCCATGTATTTAGGCATCTTGGTGTTCAGATCAAGATCATGCTCTTGCTCTTTCTTTATATTTTGTAATGCTTAAGTTTTGCTTATATTAATTTCTTGCTTATGTTTTTCATTTCTTTTCCTTGTTTATTTATGTTTCTTTCTTTCATTATGTGTTGCTAAGTTAATTATGTCAAGGTGAAAAGGGTACACTAATGGTGTAAGAATAAGTATAATATAAACTTAACATGGACCTTAATGTTGGATATTAACATGCTTTATATTTGTTATCTTGTTCACTTTTAATACTTTGCTTGTTAAATGGTTAATCTAGATTTATGTTGTATAATACTTGGTACAACAAATACTTGGCACTTTCATAGCCCATACTGTATGGTATTACCGACACCTGAGCTATGAAAGGAACTTGATTTGTTGTTAACATAAGTTATAATCATGAATGCCTGACAACATTTACAAGTATTAGCATTATTCGAATAAGATAACTAATGTAATCATGTTAACAATTTATAATCTAATTGGAACCTCCTTTGTGTGTGGTTTCCAATTGAATAATAAAAGTTTATACTATACTTGTTTGAAATACCATTAGTGGATCCTCTAACCTTGACATGTGTTGTTATCATTGTTGAATCTTTACGTTAATCTTCCATCTCAAAGTTTTCATCAACTTCTTCTTCTTCTTTATTATTATTATTATTACTATTATTATTGTTGTTATTGTGTTGCTGTTAACTATAATTTATACAATTAACCTCCTTGTGGTTCGACCCCGGTCTTGCCGGGTTATTTATTACTTCGACACTCCTGCACTTGGGAGAAGACATCAATCTTTTGGTCGTGTCACACCCCCTTTTACAACTCTTATGAAGAAATCTATTTCAAATTCTACCATTTTTCAATTCTAATTCTGACTAAAAATCAGTTAATAACACTATCCAACTTTCAATTTATAAGTTTGATAAATAATATAACACTTCCATGTATTTCTTTAGAATTCCAATTTATCATTTCCTTTTAATGCATTTCAAGACACCATTTAAACATAATTTCTATGAAAATTAAACTAATCAAATCTATCATCCACTTAGGATGACCCAAAGTAATAAAAATAATAAAAAGTAGAGTTTTCTTGAATTCCTCACACTTCTTATTCATTTCACATTCACTCTAATGTGATTCTACTTAAATTCTACACACACACACACACACACACACAACTTTGATTATAAAAGCTTTTCAAAGGTTTACTTTTGTCTAAGTCTCCAAACTAAAATCATCAAAACACATTCATTTTTTATACAAACTTCTAATCATCATCACATTACTTTAATCTTTCAAAAAAGACTTAACTTCTAGCATTTAACATCATTAATATATTTTTTTATGCACAGTCAAAACAATCTCCCCTAAAGCTACTAGTTTCAACCATTTAAGGTCATAATCCTCTTGGATTGTTTTCTTTTTCTAACATTTATTTCACCTATCCAGAATTCACATTTTAAACTAGATTATGTAACCAAACACATCAAACTACATTAACCATTTATTCCTCTCTTATGGCCAAACCTATCATTACCATGGAAGCCATGACTTTTTTTTTCAATTCTTTCACATTTTAAATCATAAATAGCATGTTTTTCATGGTTAATCACAAATCAAGCATAATCATCCATTAAAAAAAAACAACTCAAGAACAATTTCAAATCTTCCATAATACCCATTTAGTTAACTAATTCAATCCTTCCAAATCATTCACTAATATTAAAAAATCAAGGCTAAGATCATTTACCCAATGTTTTTCTGATAGTTTTAGAGAGAGTTTCTTGCAACAATTCTTTTCTTTCTTAGCTCCAAATCTTTCTCTCTCACTATAATCTATCTCTTTTCACTTGTTTTTTTTTTCACTCCTTAAAATCTTTTTTGATGATGTTTCTGTATCAATCTTGATAAAACTCTCTTTAATCTTACCCATTTTTTATGAATTTCCTTCAAACTTTGGATGAGAAAACCTAAAGCTCTTATATATATATATATGTTTGTTCTAATATTGACTAGTCGGCCTCTTGGCTGTTTTAAAGGCAATTTTTCCATTAATTACAATTTTATCTCTCATTTATGCCTTTATATATTTTTCGTGTAAACTATTCGATTTCTGCTTAAATCGCGAGTACTTCATGAATTCGGATTAAGTTGAAATTTTAAACCAAGTTAGGAAAGAATATAAATAAACTACATGAGAAATCTCAGCCCAATCTGACGGTCGGATTAAGATATTTACTCTTTAGTGTAAAATCGGTTAGTTCTTGATTTTTCATTAAAAAAATCTGAATCTTCTTGTTAAATTCTCACATAAATCATATCAATTATCATTTTAAACATGTAGGATCATTTTATTATTTAAAAATATATTTATATTATAGTTTTTACCTTTATTTATTTATCTAGTTTATTACCGTTTTACAGTAACGTCTCCAATTTCTAACCGGTACTTGCACCTTCACTCTTGCCTTTTCTTTGTACTATCATTTCTTATTGTTTATTCTTTATTTTCTCAATTATTCCTTAGTCATTTTCTCATTTTTTATTTTATTCAATTAATAATACTTGTCTATTATGATTGAACCACCTACTCTTCAGCTGTCATATACCTCCTCTCAATCCCCCAAGATTCCCTAGTTAGGCTTTGCCCAATTTATTAAGGTAGAAAGTAGTTAACGAACAAGAGGTCATTTTGGTATTTAAAACATTGAATTTGTGAGAATCTTAATTGTTGCTTTTTCATATGAGAAAAACAATGTCATAAAGATGTTAGTAGGTAAAACCCTTGTTTTTTAGAGGCATACAACAGAGAAACATTAAACAAAATATTTTGTATGTCCTAAATACCCTATAAAGTCAATGAGAGTTATTTTATAGGCATATCATATCGTATAAATGTTGTTCAAGGAATGGGAGGTAGGTTTGAAGTTGTTTGGGAAAGATTAGATGTAGTGCGAAGGTAAGGATGTGTTAGTTGTCAATCAAGATCTGCTTTCTGAATTGTCATTAAGAATATTATGATCGACCTGGCTATTCCTTAGTTGTCACATACCCCCCAATGCCTCCCAAACTCCCTAGTTAGGTTTTGCCTAGTGTGTAAAGGTAGGGAGCATTTCACATACAGGAGGTGGTTTTGGTATTTAAAATATTGAATTTGTTAGACCCCTAAATGTTGTCTTTTCATATGAGAAAAGCAATGCCTTTAAGATGTTATTAGGTAAAAACACTCACTTTCAAGGGGCGAACAACAAAGAAACATTGAATAGGATAACCCATTTATCCCAAGTACCTTATAAAGTCAATGAGAGCTATTTCATAAGCTTAACATATCGTATGAATATTTTTCAAGGAGTACTTTCCTAGGTAAGCATTGTATTTTTTTTTTTTTTGTATAGTAGTGATTTTTACTAATATAAGATTTTGATGATAAAGTTTTTAGTTAAACAAGACCTCAATAAAGTGATGGGAGGCCAAACATAAAAACATGTGTAAATACAGATAAATAAATAGCCAACAACTTGACAAGTCAAAAGCTTATGCACATCAAACTAGAAGAGAAGCTTAATGAGTTGAGGAGGTTATGTCATATGAAAATCAATGATAGGGATACCTATCATATTGATGCTCATGCTAATCATCAGGAGATTGCAGAGATGAATGAGAGACTTACTTATTCAGCTCAAAAGAAGGAAGAAGAAGTTGAGGCTAAACTTGTCACTTTTTAAAGAGAGATGACTAGATATATGGAGCTAGCGAATAACCTGGTGGGACTTTATGCAGTAGTATATGGAAGCTCATGAGCTTTTCATGATAGTGTTGATAATGAGCTACTAGCATTTATGGGGGACACTCACTTCAATAACAGGTCCAAGAATATCAATATGGATCTATCATGTGTCTTCCATCATATACCTATGTTGCGATGTCGCGGTCGCACAAATTAATTACCCTAGCTTCAAACACAACACACAAAATAGTATAGAGCAAGCAAGGGGTCGATCCCATGAGGAAGTTCAAGTCAGATTTTTATGCTAGATGATATGCAATTTTTTGGGGGGGGTTTGGATGTTATCTAGGCTAAAGCAAAAGAAAACAGAAAACTATCAAACGAAATTTAATAAAATCAAAAAATTATCAAGAGAACAAACCTTGGTCACAAGCACACATCCACCTACAGAAATCAGAACTGATCATGGAAACGAAACATCAATTTATATTCTGAATATTTATCTCTTCTTAACATTGGTTAGTTAATGGATCCGCCGTATAACTAACCCTAATCATTAAACAACCACAGTGTCCGTACTAGTAATTTAATTTAATGGCAGCCTTAAGAACTAGATAAGTTGATTAATCAAGAAAACATAACTGTCCACAGTCTATGTTTGATTTGATTGAATGTTCTCCCTAAGATTAATAACGTAGATCCGCCATAATTATTAAACTCAGTTGCTTCACAAGTTCATATACCACAACTCCGGTTTTGATATCAAACTTAGTAATAGATTGTCTACAATAATAACTTAGAGTCCGCTCTAGCAATTAAAATAAACAATCATAGGAAAAATAAGCATAGGAGAACAAACATATTCATCATATAAACTAAAAAGAAAAGGTAAAATAAATCTCACAGTTCTTGAAATCCGAAGGTTTCCGTGTCCTTGCAACCAAGAAAAAGTGTTTAGCCTTGCATGTTTGTTGAACAACTAATCAAAAAGAAGGAAGAATACATAATTTAGGGTTTCTTAGAGGAAGGGGGCGTTTTTCTCTTCTTGGCTGGCTGCTCCCCTTCTCTTCTCTCATTCTTTTTATATCTTAGGAAACCCTAGGTCTCTATTTTACAAAATAGTCCTCCATTAAGTAGACTGTTTACATTTAAGTACTTCAATAACTATTTTCCTAAAAAAGGAGAAATAGCCTTGCATAAAATCTTCAAGCTTTGACTTAGAGGAGCTAAATTGCTGAAATAAAAACTTGGATATCGGTTTAGATGCTTCGGAACGTAATTTGGACTCGTTTCTTCATGAAACCTGTTTGTTGGCAGAATTCAGATGTCATCTTTGAAAAATCATATCTCCCTCATATGACATCGTTTTTGGCTGAAATTTGGATTGTTTATAGAACTTGGAGTCATGAATCCATAAAAATTTATTTTACATCAACCGGACTTCTGTAGCTCTAGATATTCAAGTTGGAATAGCTGAAGGTCAACACTGGTAGATTGCGAGATTTGACTTTGAAGGCTGCGATTTCCATGCTCTTCCTTATTTTATTTTCTTGCCTTAAATGTCCAGAAAAGTATGATGTTAGCTTTTTAATGCCACTGGAATCACTTCATTTCAACCTCCAGAGCTCATGCTCTGCACAAAACATCGACTGAAGGTCAAATCTACCAATTATCTCCAATTTACTCCTTTTTGCATCTTTCATCCAAAAGTGCCTTCAAAACATAAAACAAAGAATATCAAGGCATTTTATATATAAAACATAGGCAAAACACTAGTTAGATGTGGGTGAAACTTTTGAATAATATGGTTGCATCAACCTACACATGTGCTAGACTATGATGGATATTATCCCAGACAAGCAATTATTGTTTCCCACGACGAGTATCTCATTGAGGAGCTTACTAAGAAGTCTAGGGAATAAGAAAGGTTGGGAGAAGGAGAAAACCTTGGAGCCTAACTTTATTTGGCCTTTTTGTTGTTATTGTTTTTATTGTTCTATTTAACTATTGAGCAATGTTGTTTGTATTACTTGTAGCTTTATAGACTTAATAAAATAAATTAAACTTTTATCATTTTTTCATCTTGATTGTTTAAATTTTAGAATGTAAAATGAAGAGCAATATAAAGACTAATAAAGTTCCATAAAATAAATCATAGAGACAAACTTGGAGAAAATAACTCTTAGATATAATGGAGAAATTCAAAATTAAGTATAACTAATCATGACTTAGAGAAATAACTTGGAAGCATAATAGAGACATAAAAGCTTTATAGGAGGAAATTTATTAGATCAAGTACAAAATGAATACATATATAGTGGAGAAACAAAAATTAGTTGGTGAGACTTCTTTATCATAACAAAAGTAGTTTTAGGAGTAAATTATAAACTCTAGAAAGACCCTTAACTAATGTTTGGTGTTTCTAATAAAAGTATATATTCAAGTGATCGGAGTGACATGCATGGGAAATACCTTTTCCTTTCTCATCTTGCAAGTGTTACGTGTTAGCCTTAATCATGTTTACCATCTAAAATGGACAATCCCATTTTAAAGCTAATTAATTTTTCTCTCCTTTCAACATTCCTTGTTGCCTCTAGTTTTCTCAATACTTGAAGTGGTGGGTAAGAATATTAACACACATATTTGTGTGAGCCTAAAATAGGATTGGAAATAAATAATAAAAATGTATTCAGTACGACCTAATATGGGTTAAGTTAAATGCTAAACAGTCGACGCGTGTGAATCAATACTTGAAGTATTGATCATGGTAGTGTGGATCGTGAATAGGTACATGAGATAGTAACTGCACTCTAAAGAGATGCTTGACAAGAGTTCCAAGTAGGGACTCACCTTTACCTTTGTAGATTCATAAGAGATAGTGTCACGAGACCAAGTATGCAAATGATAAAATAATGAGGTTGTGGTTTAGAAAGATGAGCCTCTTAGGTGGCTTGCTGTATATGAAAATGCCCCGGATATATATATATATATATATATATATATATATATATATATATATATATATATAAGTGTCCATTAAGGCTTGATAGGGAAAAAATATGCTAGTATGAGTATTGTGTTATTAGTTGAAATGTATAGATCCTGATATTTGAAGTAAATAAATATTTTGTTTGTGAGGTTTATGATGTGATTTTTCTATCGAGCTACAAAATGTAGGAATTCATACGCATTTCAGCTATATAGTGGATGAGCTTGCTAGTAGACTAGTACCTAAAGAGATTTTACGTGATAAAGGTTATATAAGTAGTTATGTCAATCGAATATGGTGTTCACAAATTGACTGGGAATTCAAGTGAAAATGGACTTTGTAAAGTTTTCATTTGTATAGTTGACCTTTAATGTAACTCATGTGTATATCACTACCAGAAAACCGGAGAAAAGCAACGGAATTACCGACGGAAATATTCCGTCGGTAATGTATACCGACGGAAATAATTCCGTCTCAAAATCCGTCGATATATACCGACGGAATAAATCCGTCGACAAAACCATCGGTATATACCGACGGACATATTCCGTCGGTATATACCGACGGTTTTACCGACAAAGTATACAGTTCGTCTGGAAATACGCAACGGCATGGTGACGTCAGGCGATTTTACCGACAGGTATTACCGAGGGATTCAAACTGAGATAGCTGTACAGTGACGTGGCGCTTTCACCGACGGCATCACCGATGAAATCACCGACGGAATACGTCCGTCGGTGATTCCGTCGGAAAAAACCATTATATACCCCCATCTGCCGACACTCTCTTCCTCTGTTTCTCCTTCTTCTTCTTTCTCACCCCACCTCTCCCCTCCCAAACTGCAGCCAAACACCCATCCCAAACTCTCCACTATTCTCAACACGAGCACTCAAGTTTCTTATATCTTGTACGTGGTCACAATATCCGTTTCTTGTAGATTTTATCATTTTTTTGTAAGTAAATCTATCCTTTTTAGTTTTAATATTTAATTGTGAATTTTATTGTTTTAGTATATGTATTTTGTTAACGTTTGTACTTGTTTAATTGTTATTTGTCAAAGAAACTTGTAATATGAATGTATAATTTTGTAGTTGTTATAGTTTGTTTTAGATTTTGTCAAATTATATTTGTTTGTAAATTGTTGAAATTTTGTTTGAATTACATCGAATTAAATGTGTCGTTGTGATGAAATAAATAATTAATAGCTTGTTTAAGTGTCTTGTTTAATTGTTATCAATTATATTTCGAAGTTATGATTAATTCTGTAAATTTATATATGTATAAATTTGTATGTATGAACGTTGACAGTTGATAGTTGATAATTGATAATTGATAATGAATATTTAACATAAGTGTTGTTTTAGTTTGTTGGATAATTAATGTCGGGGAAAACCAATATTTTTGTTATGTTTTATAGAGGTTCAATAGAAGTCATGGATGATCGTTCATGGATGTATTGGGACTCACCCCAAGGATTGCGGAGGATGGATTATTGTAACGGTGTCCAGGGTTTTATTAATTTCGCAACATCTATTCTGAGGAATTTTACTTATGGCGGTATTAGGTGTCCGTGCAGGAAGTGTAAAAATTTAAAGTTTCTGCATCAAGATGTTGTAACGATGCATCTTCTAACCAAAGGGTTCATGGAAGATTACATGTGTTGGTATGCTCACGGAGAACTATTTGTTCCTGATGAGAGCATGGAAGAACAGGTGGTTGGGTCAACTTCTAGTGCTAGTAACATGCATGAAGTTGAAAATGAGAACAGTAATCCTTACAGGAATATGGTTATGGATGCAATGAGAATGAGTGAAGCTAATGTCAGGGAATGTCCAATCATAGAAGAAGAACCTAATGCAGATGTAGCAAGGTTTTTTGATCTGTTGAGAGATTCTGACGAACCATTATGGGATGGCTGTACGAACCACAGTAAATTATCAGCCGTAGCACAGGTGTTCACCATCAAGTCAGATCACGGGTTGAGTGAGGCCGGTTATGACAAGATTATTGAATGGGCGATAAGCATTTTACCTGAAGGGAACAGGCTGAAAGAGAACTTCTATGCTGCCAAGCCCATGATGAAACCCCTCGGTTTAGGATACCAGAAAATTGATATATGCCCTAACTTCTGCATGTTATACTACCTTGAAAATGCTGAGATGACCGAGTGCATGACATGCGGGCATTCCCGTTACAAACCCAGAACTGGTAGAGGGAAGACTCTCGTGGCATATAAAAAACTTAGATACTTCCCAATCACACCTAGATCGGCAGAGGTTATTCATGTCACCAAGGACTGCTGAGCACATGACATGGCACCAATCACACTAGGCGGTTGATGGAGTGATGGTTCATCCTTCTGACGGTGAAGCCTGGAAACACTTTAACAGTATGCATCCTCCCTTTTCATTTGAATCAAGGAACGTGCGTCTTGGGTTGTGTACAGACGGATTCAACCCATTCGGGTCATTTGCTGCTCCTTATTCTTGTTGGCGGCCATACCGACGGTTTATAACTTGCCACCGGGGATGTGTATGAGGCCGGAGTTCATGTTTTTATCTATGGTCATACCAGTCCGAAGCGGATCCGGGGCGGAATATAGATGTTTGTCTTCGTCCGTTGATTGATGAGTTGACGCAGTTGTGGTCCTCTGGAGCTTTGACTTATGACATCTCGAGGAAACAAAATTTTGTTATGAGAGCGGCTTTGATGTGGACTATCAATGATTTCCCGAATTATGGAATGGTTTCCGGTTGGAGCACGCATGGAAAGCTAGCATATCCATATTGTATGGAGAACAACAAGGCATTCACACTAACAAACGGGGTAAAGCTTCTTTTTTGATCACACCGTGCGTTTCTTGCCACATAACCACAAGTACGTAAAGAACGGAAAGGATTTCTTTGTTGGCGAGTTGAAAATGATGTTGCACCCCGCGTCTTTCGGTGAAGAATTGTTTGATGTTGTGTCGAGTCACGGTGAAATTGTGTTTGGTCTCCAATCGTAAGCGTAAGTTTCCAGGTTTTGGTTTGACCCATAATTGGGTGAAGCGAAGTATATTTTGGGAGCTTCCTTATTGGAGGACCAATCTTCTCCGCCATAACCTTGACGTCATGCACATTGAAAAGAACGTGTTTGAGAACATTTTCAACACCGTCATGGATGTGAAGGGGAAGACAAAGGACAACATCAAGGCTAGATTGGATGCAGCGCTGTTCTGTAACCGTAAAAATATAGAGTTGGTTTGTGATGGGTCACGGGTCGCAAAACCAAGAGCAAGCTTCGTGCTAGACAAAAACGCACAACTACTAGTCTATAAATGGCTTAAGAGTCTGCGTTTCCCCGATGGACATGCCTCGAACATATCAAGGTCAGGGTTAATACGGAGGAATGCAGATTATATGGAATGAAGAGTCATGACTGTCATGTGTTTATGCAAACACTCATCCCATTGGCTTTTCGTGATTTGTTGCCAAAGGGGATATGGGATGCACTAACGGAGATTAGTCATTTCTTCAGAGACATGCTCCAGCAAGTTGAATGGTGATCACATTGAAAGGCTTGAAAAGAATATCGTCGAGACAATAGGCAAACTTGAGATGATATTCCCTCCATCATTTTTTGACTCAATGGAGCATCTACCCGTACATTTACTGTTTGAGGTAAAAGTTGGAGGACCGGTCTAGTACAGATGGATGTATCCATTCGAGAGGTTAGATATTACAGTTGCTATGACATTTATAATTAAATGTTTTTATTTTTATTTTAATGTTTTTAATTGATAATTTTTTATTAATATATATATATATATGCAGGTACTTGTTCAATCTTAAAAAAAAGGTTAAGAACAAGGCGCATGTTAAGGCGTCAATATGTGAGGCGTATATTGTTGAGGAGATCTCAACATTTATCTCATACTATTTCGAACCTCATTTGAGAACAAGGATAAACCGTGTTCCACGGCATGATGATGGTGGTGAAGTGCATTCAAGTGGGAACTTGTCAATATTCTCCAATCCTGGATGACCCACACCTAAAAATGCTGTGAGGGGAAGATATTTGTCTGAAATAGAGTTCAGACAAGCACACAATTATGTCTTATTTAACTGTGATGAGCTGAGACCTTTTATTAAGTAAGTAGATGTTTGACTTAAACTTTGTCAAGAGTATACTATTTATGTTTTGTGATACCATACACTCATATACTTTGGAACAACCTTGCAGGCAACATCGACGATACTTCACCGTCCAATAACTCACAAATTGACCAATCCCAGATCTTTCAATTACAAGATGAACAATTTGCCACATGGTTTAGAACACATGTAAGTCCTAGCACAAACTCATTATCTCTTACAAAGTAATTAATTGTAGTCAATGTTACATAATATCCGTTTATTGATTATTGTTGTATTTAATTTACAAGCTAGGTTTATCAAATGGGAGGTAGTCTTTGCTATTTCACTGTCTTTACTATGTCTGGGCCCTGAAAGAAAAGTCAAGTGCTATAATGGATATTTTGTTAATGGATATATCTTTCATACTGAAGAATACGGGTATGGAAGAAAGACATACAACAGCGGTGTTTGTATTAAGGGATCGACTTCTAGTGAGTTTGAAGTTGACTACTACGGTAGATTGGAAGAGGTCATCGAACTGCAATATCATAGCGAGCAAAATAGAGTGTTTTTATTCAAATGCTATTGGTATGACACAACTGACAGAGGAATCAGAGTAGATCCTCACTATGGTCTCGTTGAAATCAATTCAAAAGCTAGACACCGCAACGTAAACGACGTCTTTGTTTTCACAAAGCAATGCCAACAAGTTTATTACACATACACCCCTTCCTTTAGAAAGGACCGATCAAGAGTTAATTGGTTATCCGTTTTAAAAACAAAACCCAAGGGTCATGTCGAGGTTGTTCAGGATGAGAACGAAGACACAAGTGTGACAGATGAAGTCTTTCAAGCTAGTGAGTTGGTTGAACCATACCGAGTTGCTTCGTCGATTGACTTAGAAGAAAATTTGAATTTTCGTGTTTTCAACAATAGTCTTGTTGATGTTGACGCAGAGGAGTTGAATGTTGTTCTGAGCTCTACTAGTGGAAAAAAGAATGTTGTTGAAGAAGATGATAACGAAATTGAAGAGTGCGATGAAGCTGATGATAACAATTCAATAGAAGACGAAGATGAAAATTCTGACTAACTAAACATGTTATAAAACCTTATTTTTATAATGTAATAATTTGAAACATGAAATATTTATTCTTCTTTAAGGGTCAGCCTTTGTTATTGTGTTGTGTGTGCTGTAAGATTGCAATTCAGGATTTTTTAAGAGGGTTACATAAAAAAAATAAGAAAAATTTACCTTTTCACCGACGGATATAACAACGGAATATAACCCGTCGGTATTTCACAGAGAGTTGCAAAAAAATTACGGATTTTGCCACATTCACCGACGGATTTCCGACGGAGTACCGACGGCTTTTCCGACTCTAATACCGATGGAATATAACCCGTCGGTATTTCACAGAGAGTTGCAAAAAAATTACGGGATTTTGCCACTCACCGACGGATTACCGACGGCTTTGCCGACGCGACTACCGACAGAATCACCGACGGGTTGTCGCATGCATGCCTGACACGTGTCCGTCTGCACGCATACCGACGGAATTCCCGACGGACCACGCATGCATGACATGTGTCCGTCTGCTCGAATTCCGACGGAATTCCCGACAGTCAATACCGACGGCATTACCGACAGACCACGCATGCCTGACACGTGTCCGTCTGCACGAATACCGACGGCACTTACCGACGGAATTGCCGACAGAACGAAAAAGTTTGGCGGGATTTTCGATTTTTTTGGTGCGCATTTCAATTAATTTCCGACGGAATTACCGACGGAAATTAATTGCACCGACAGCAATTAATTTCCGTCGGTAATTCCATCGGAAATTAAGCTATATATACCGCCCCCCCTCCCCGGGCACCTTCTCACTTTCTCCTCTCCTCTCCTCTCCTCCCTTTCTCTTCTCCCTTTCTCTTCTCCCTTGCTCTTCTCTTCTTCTCCCTTTCTCTTCTCATTTATATTTAGCTTTTAGAAGGATTTTATTGTTTTGGTGGTAGTTTTAAAAGGCATGTATTTATTTTTCTTGATCTTTTTATTTTTTTTATTTTAATTATGATTTTTTTTTTGGTGTTCTTTGTTTTGTATATTGTTTGTAGATAAAATCTTAAATTCAACACATTATTAAGGTAAGCATTTTTTATTCCCAAATTTATTTTGAATTGATATAATATTTTTTAGTTTTGTGTATTGTTTGTTAATTTTGTGTTTATGTTGTGTGTTGTGTAGTGTTTTTTAGTTTTTTAATTTTATTTATTAATTTTAGTTTTTTAGTTTTGATATTATTGTTTGTATTGCTATAATTGTTATTATTGAATTTATGTTAAAAATGTTAGTTTATAAATATAATTGTTATTGTTGGTTTATTTTAAAAATGTTAATTTATATATATAGAATTGCATTTAATTAGTTTATCTTAATTTAGGATATTATTGTTTGTATTGCTATAATTGTTATTGTTGAATTTATGTTAAAAATGTTAGTTTCTAAATATAATTGTTATTGTTGGTTTATTTTAAAAATGTTAATTTATATATATAGAATTTCATTTAATTAGTTTATCTTAATTTAGGATATTATTGTTTGAATTGCTATAATTGTTATTGTTGAATTTATGTTAAAAATGTTAGTTTATATCCGTAAATTTGAATGTATGACTTTAATCTAATGTTTGTAACTCTAAGTACCAATTTAACAATGAATGTTCATAGTTGTAATTATATATGATGTTATTGAATAAAATGTTGTGTTGATGATGATGAGTTGGATTGAGATCCAGGATGATTGGATCGGGATGTGAAATAAAATTGAAAGTGTAATATGATTTTGTCGACAACTTGGGACCCCCCAGTACAGGGGAGACTTTGTCGAATTTTTTTTTAAATAATCGAAGTTAATTATATAATTATTCGTATACATTTGTGTAGATGCGTAGAATGAAATCGACAGCACGTCGTCAGAAGACAGTTGCAGCTGGTTCTTCTAGCAACGAGGAGAACGTATCTTTAGGTGCTGATCACGGCGAGGAATCTATGCCAACTTGTGATGCTGCCTCTTCTAGCGCGGTTTCACAGTGCAGAAGCGGTGTGCCTTCACAGCGAGGTCAATTCACCCGCAAGTACCAGGCACAATGGAAGGATGACCTCTCAATGTAAGTTTGTTTAGGTTTTAGTTTTTTTTTATATACTTATAACATGATTTATGAACAACTAATTAATATTAATTACTACTTTTATTTAATTTCAGGTTCACAAACATTGAGGCGCACAAGGACTATAACATTGGCGTTTAAATCGTCGATGGAGATTCCATTGTTTCAATGGAGCCAGGTTTCCAAACATCCTGAGTGGAAACCTAATATCGATGCATGGTTTAAGCGATTTCAAGTCGGTGTTAATTTTTAATTTACAGCTTATTTTTAATAAATGATTTTTATAATTTTATATCTTGTACTATTTTTATTTTATATGAATTATTTATATACGCAGAACAAATTTGAGTGGGATAGGGCGGACAACAATGTTGTGAGGAGGGTATGGGATAATCACGCGGCAACTAGGTAACATCGAAAATAATATTTATTTTTGTTTTATAATTTTATGTTTTAAATTCTAATTTGTTACTATGGAAGTAGGTTGCGTGATTTTTGGTATGACACCCTAAAAAAATCAAAAAGACATGCGAGGGATAACGGTTTTGAAGGATGGAATGAGGTGGCGGTTTGGCAAGAATTCAAACCGTCATTCATCTCGGGGAAAATATGGACGGCATATATTGAGCATGTGACCTTAGAGCGGTTCTCACGGCGCTCACATTCTGGCGCCGACAACCGGAACCGGCAAATTCATGGTTCGGTGACCATGCACACTGGCGGATCCGTCCCATTCAACACACATGCAAAGCGGATGGTAAGAGTAATTTTATTGAAATATATCGTTAATTAATTTGTCGTTCCTTATAATATATTTAACTTTCAACCTATTTTTTATATTACAGGCTGCGTCTCTTGGACGTGAACCGAGTCCAATGGAGCTGTTTCTAGAGACGCATGTGCGGAGTCAAGACCGCCAAAAGGGGGTGCAGCAGTTCGTGGACAACTATGCTCAGCACTTCGTGGTATGTTTGTTCATTCATTTTATTTTGTAAGTTATTATTTTCTTGAATTGCATCTTGAATTGCATTTGATGATTTTTTTACCGATGAAATTTTCAGGAGACCTATAATAGCCGGTTGAGGGAGAGATATGGGGACAATCCGTCGACCCATCCAGATTTCGATCCAGATTTATGGATGGAGGCGGGATCGTCTGGTGGACCCGATAAAAACAGGGTCTACGGGCTCTCCAACACTACGGCTGACAACTTGCGTTTGACTCGTAGTGTCTCAACTGTTGGAAGCTCTCCATCAGTATCGAACACCCAGTCTGAGTAGTTCATTGCGTTGAAACAACAATATCAACAACTCTCGACGAATTATGATGAGCTCCGTCAAATAGTCATGGAGATGAGATCAAAGATGGGTGACGATACTTGTGCAGCTTCTTTTTGGCCGTATGGTCCCGGGAACAACCAGCCTCCTCCTCCTCCTCCGCCTCCTCCTCCAGCTTCGCCGCTATTCTAGTTTAATTTTGTTTTTTAAACACATTAAATTTGTAATGAATATTATTACTTTTACATTTTTAATGTTTAATGCATTTTTATTTGTTTATCAAGGTTTTTTTACAATTAATCAATTATTTTTTTAATATTTTAAATAAGTACCGACGGATATACCGACGGATAGTATCCGTCGGCATTTAACAGAGAGTTGCAAAAAAATTACGTGATTTTGCCACATTCACCGACGGATTGCCGACGGATACTAACCGTCGGTGATTTAATATCGACGGCATTACCGACGGATATTATCCGTCGGTAATTCACAGAGAGTTGCAACAAAAATTACAATCCATGCCATCATTACCGACGGGTTTTCCGTCGGTAATGCCATTGGTAATTACACTTGAAATTACCGACGGATATATTCCGTCGGTAATGTTCCCGCGAGAAACTTTTTTTTGGCGCGCGCGAATCCGTCGGTGTGTGGTTTTTTTTATTTGCGACAGAATTAGCGACGGAAATGGGATTTACCGACGATTGTTATACCAATGGACGTGATCCGTTGGTGACTCCGTCGGTATTATTTTTACCGACGGAGTGCATTACTATATAGTTTAGTATGTTTTACGAATAGTGCTATGTATTTGATGTGAAGTGATTTATTGATCGGAAGATTTGAGGTCTTGATGTGTGACCATTTATGATTATGTAAATGCAAATCCATTTAGGTTAAGATTATACAGATGTTCTTAGGCGGGAGTGAAAAACTGTTTAGTGACTTCAAGAAAAAAGACCCAGTTAAAATTTTATTAGAAATCTAAATTAATGGAATAGATTGATTTTGTGATAGGCTGGACCAAGTGCCAAGGTTATGGTGGCCGTGGCTATGACATGCTTCAAAAGTGCATCTGCCTAATAAATTATGTTTGTTATCCCTGCTTTGAATCAAGTTATAGGTGATTTCTGGGAAATGAGGAACTATATACGTGAAGGCATGCAGGGTTAGTGGAGCACTCACTGCCACCAAAGTTTTGAGAATTCTGGACTCACAATCTACTTCTATATATCTTTAATGATTTGATCGTGAATAAAAGGCCCCTAAATAGCAGTGGACCTGTGGAAATCCTCGAAGGATTGCATTTCCCTATTATTTCACCAGAAACATAGTAAGCATCGTTCTAGAGCAAAGTTGATGAGAAAAGATGTGTTGTTTCAAGGTTTCGAGCAACAGACATACGAGAGTCTGTCCCAGTGTTATTTTCAAAGTTTCTGCAAGTTCAATAGGATTCTGCATTGTCTATATATGGATTGATTGAATCGAAAGAACAGCTGAACTAACAAGTGTATAAACTCTTTGAAGCATCCTTGTAGATAGATCTCTATGCAACACCAGGGAATTTGAGTTAAGGATGCTTGTGGACTGCTTCATAGGCTTCTGGGGAAAACGATCTCATAGCTTCGTCTGGTTTAATCATGGGGTGTGCTCAGAAGGAATTATACTCGTTAGCTTTTTCACTGTTTAGAGATATATATTATTTTTTTTTCATTTGGTCTTGAAGTAGCTAGATCAGTTACTTCTGGGTAGTTTTTCTCCAGATTGGCATGATCTTGGAAATGGTTAACAGGTTCCTATAAAAGCATGATTAAAGAGGATAGGAAACATACAGAACAGGTCAATGTCACAGCACTTCGGAATTCTATGCTTTAGGGGTATGCTGTAGCGAGGAAAAAAGAGCTGCTGTTAGTATCATGATTTCAAAAATCCATTGCTCTGCAGGTGCTTGTATTGATTTTTACACTTCTGGGTAGTAGTGTTTTGAAGGTCTGCATCAATTTGCTCAACTCGAGACCCGGGATTCAAGTTCATGGTTTGGTTGTTATCGGTGAGTATTCTGCTGAAGTTCGAACTTTCGTGGAGGTTGAAGCACCGCCGAAGAAAGTTATTAACACCATCTTGGCAAATAACCGGAGACAGGTTGATCAGAGTTATTAATTCAGTTAATTCACCATGACAGGCTTGATAACACTGATACTAATAATACTCACATGATTATCCAATTCCTCAAGTTTTTTTCACTTTTTTTTCACTTTATCAAGTTACCTGTCTTCAACTCGAAGAAGTTGAGATGCCCTAGGATCGATGACATTTCACATGTCACAGATTGTATATGTGATGACGATGGAGAGCATGTACGATTTTCACTATCCAAGATTTAGGAGAGATTTAATAAAAAAAAAATTATGTATTTAATATTATAGTGTAAGATGTTTTTAAAATTATTTTTTATTTAAAAAATAAAAGTTATTATATCTTTAAACATTTAGATCATCTGCAACGGGAGAGCTAAATGAAGAGTCAAATGTAAAAAAATATACTTTTAGCTTTTGCTTTTGCATTTCTTCATTCCAACGCCACAGGTAAACGGATAGCTATTTTAGTTATTTGTTCTGTGAAGAATCATTTCTACATTTCCCTGTAGAAATGGCAAAAGCAAATGACTGTTGGCCTACGACTATTTTTATTGCTGTTGGCCAACAATTTATTTTTTTTCCTTTAAAAGTAGGAGGAAAGAACTTGTAAATTTAGCAAATTTTGTATTGTGCCTCACCCTTCTCTCAAATTTAGAAAAACAAGAATCAATTATTCTTCAGTTAATTAATAACATCGATTATGTTAATTAGCTGAAATTAAAAAGTATGCTTGTTTAAAAGCTTTTTATATCTCTTAATTTTTTAGACCTTTTGTTGTTAATTTGATATTTATGATGATTTTTATTTCTTCGTTATTTTATGTTTTTGATATGGGTTAAGGGAGACAATTTTTATTTATATTGTTGTCTTTGATAAAATTGAGAGGAATTAATAATGGTAGTTGATATTGATAAAAATATAGAGTGACATATTTAAAATTTATTTTTGATTGTCTGTTTTAATTTAAGGTCAATTATATTTTGTATTGTTGAAAATAAAATTAAACCAAGATATATCAATCCTCTTTTAGTTTAAAAAAATGGTCAAATTGTTATGTTAGAACAAGTAGGAGGCAATGCTTATTATTAATTCACATGTATGGAAACTATAAAATTGTTAGACAATGTGAGTTTCTTTTGCACTCTCTTATAAGGTTTTAACTTGAGTTTTTTTTTTTTTATGTAGATGGATTCAAATTTTCCAAGCTTTTTTACCAACTTTCTTATGAGTGAGTCAGAAGATATTCTCTCTCAACTAAGTGATTCTAATCAATTAATTGATGACTTAACATATTCGAGTTTAAATGTCCATTCGGCAAAAAAAATCACAAAGTAAAGATTTCTCACCAGAGTAAGATTGTTTACTTGTCTCTGCATGGCTAAATACAAGTAAGGATCCAATTACGGGAGTTGAACAATAAACAAAACAGTTCTGGGCTCGAGTACATGCTTACTTTGTAGAGAATGGAGGAAACTTGAATAATCGTTCCCAAATAAGCATCTCCAGTAGATGGCAAGAAATAAATAAAGAAGTCGGTAAATTTATTGGATTTGTTACTCAAATTGAAAATCATCAGCAAAGTCGAATGACTGAAGAATCAATGGTAATTTTAATATTCATTTTCATATTAAATTGTTTAACACATATTTTAACATTATTTAATTTCTCTAATTTTTTACCAGATTAATGATGCTCGACAAATGTATGCTTCTTGCGTTGGCAAACAATTTCAACTAGAACATTATTAGGTTATCTTAAGAAAAGAACCCAAATGGCAATTTGAGCGTGCAAGTCAATATCAAAGGTCAAACAAGAAACAAAAAGGTCATGTCAATGCAAGTCCGGCTTCATCAGCTCCATCTACCCCTGTTTGGGTTATTTTTGGAGAAGACAAAGGAACCGTTGATTTATCAAGATAGACCAATTGGTCAGAAGGCTGCAAAGGAACGACTTAAACGTAAACAAGAAAAAGATAAAGTTAGAGAGGTAACTGTAACAAATCTTTTACAACAATTCAGGGATACTCTAGTTGAAATTGAGGATCAAAAGAAACAAGACAGAAAAATTATGCTAGAGCAACAAGTTATGATGATTCAACAAAGTCAAGAGAAACAAGAATTGGACAGGATTGAGAAAGAAGAACAAATTATGAAAATGGATATTTCTAATTTGGATCCAATTTCTCAGCAGGTATTTTCAAAATAGAAAGTTAGAAATTATGCAAAAGAGGGGTTTTAATTTTTAATTAACTAGATTGATTTATTGTTTAATGTAATGTATTTTTAATTAAATATGTAGAAATTTCTTGGTTATTTTAAATATATTGTTATAAAAGTGGTATCAATTCATAATACTTTTTTTAAGTTCTTCTAACACTTAACAACAATAAGTAGGATTAATTAACTTAAAAGATAACAACCATAATGAAAAAAAAACATAAAAAACTTGAAACTTATGATGACATAAGAAGTTCAAATCTAATGATTCTACTCGTTGCCATATTGTTCCCACAAATGTTCAACCAAATCTTCTTGTAGTTGAAAGCTAGTTGCTCTATCCCTGATTCGATTATGAGTTTGTAGAAAATCATGTAGTTCTGGTATTTCACCATGTGACACTGATATAAAGGAATTGACTTCACGTTCATGGTTAAATCCAAGGTTCATTGCTCTTTCATCCTCAATAATCATATTATGCATTATTATGCAAGCTTTCATAATATTTGCAAGCGTTTCTTTATCCCAGTATCGAACAGGTCCACGTACAATTGCAAAACAAGATTGGAGCACCCCAAATGCCCATTCCACATCCTTTCTTGCAGACTCTTGCTTACTTGCAAAATATTTTCTCTTTGCTCCTAATGGCCTTGGGATTGTCTTAACAAAGGTTGACCAATTAGGATAAATCTCATCTGCTAAATAGTATTCCATTGTATATTCATGCCCATTAATTGTATAATTGACAGGAGCAGTTTGACCTTCAGCAAGTGCAGCGAAGATAAGTGACCGATCAAGAACATTAATATCATTTAATGATCCAGGCATTCCAAAAAAGGCATGCCATATCCAAAGATCTTGTGAAGCCACCGCCTTTAGAATTATAGTTGGTTCACGACAATAACCATTATACATCCCATGCCATGTAATTAGGCATTTCTCCCATTTCCAATGCATACAGTCAATGCTCCCTAACATCCCTGGAAATCCACGTTGCTCTCCAATTGATAATAATCAACAAACATCGGCCTCGTTTGGTGTCCTTAGATACCAATCACCAAAAACTTCTACGATTGCTTTGACAAAAGCTCTAAGACTTTCTATCGCGGTGGTTTATCTAATTCGAAGATATTCATCAGTAAGATCTGCAGGAATACCATATGCAAGTATTATGTGAGATGCAGTTACTTTTTGAAGGCAAGATAAACCAAGAACACCAAGAGCATTTGTCCTTTGTTTGAAATATGGATTATGAGCTTCCACTGCATTTACAATCCGAAGAAAAAGACGACGACTCATCCTGAATCTTCTTCGAAATTGACTTTCAGTGAATTTAGAATTTTCAGCAAAATAATCATTATATAACCTTAACTCACCTTCCTTTCTATTACGATTGACAATATTGTGACCAAGAATAGAGCCACGATATCCTGTTCTCCGCCCTTGATTATTCGATTCTTCTTCAGCAACCACTGCGGTAGCAACTTAAAAAGCGAACACAGGAATGTCATCATCAAAATCAAAAGCATCATAAAAATTAAAATTAGAATGATTCATGATGAATTTTAATGAAATATAATAAAGATTGGAGAGAAGAAAATGATGAGAAAAAATGTTAAGGTATATGAGAATATTTATAGATGGATTACTTTTTTAAATTTTGAAATCTTAGAATGTTGGCGGTTAATTTTTGCCCATTTGAAATTTTAAAATTTAAAATGTTGTTGGTTATTTTTTCAAAACTTGATTTAAAAAAAAAAATTTTAAATCAAAATTTAAAATGTTGGCGGTTTTTTTCAAAGTTTGAATTTGAATTTACTTTTAAAAAATTAAATTTTTAACAAGAATCATATAAAACTGAAAATTAAAAATATTCATATAAATAAATTTTAAATTTAATTTTAAATTATATCTTTTAACTTTCATATTACTTCATTAATTTTATATTATTTTTATAAATTACTCATATTAATTATATAATTAATAACATCATAATTATATTATATATAAAATATCTAAATTAGTTATATAATTATATTAATAACATCATGATTTAACATGAAATATATTAAAATATAATTGATTTTTCTAAATAGCTTTTTACTATTGAAATGCACATAATTAAAAAAGCTATATTTACGCTATTCAAAAAACCATTTTATCCATTTGGCTCTTTAATATAATATTTTTTATTGGAGATGCTCTTACATTAATTTTTGTACTTTCTTGCTTTTGTTTTTTTTAATAATTGAGCAAGGTTTCTTGTTCTGAGTTAAAGGTTATTTTAAAATATAATAATATTTATTTTTTAAAATATTATTTATTTAGAAATATATTAAAATACTATTTTTTATTTTAAAAAAATTATTTTTAAAATTAACGTATCAAAATAACCTAAAAATATTGAAAAAATATTAATTTAAAATAAAAAAATAATTTTTTAAAAAAACTTTTAAAACATAAAAACAAAAATTACCTAGTAAAAGGTGAAAACCTTTCAACTCTAGACAAGCATAAAGAATTGATTGTTAATCACTATTGCATCTGACAAGATCTCAAATCCAGATTTCTTGCTTGATTTTATAAAACAGAAGTGGATTTTAGCTCAGGTAACAAAACCATGACAATACTTATGAAGACAGGTTTTTGGCTCTGTCTCCCCAAACCAAACACAATCATGTTCTGTACAAACCATGATTATTCTTTTGTTTTTCTTTCTCGCGCTGGCAACTCGATCGAAGGTGTCCAAGGCTGACCCGGTTCCTTGGATCTCAATACAGTATGAAGGCTTTTCTTATTCATAGAAGAAGAAGAAAGGATTAAATTATCATATTGTACGTTTTTAAACATGGAAACCTTCACCAGGATCATGATTTAAGCTTGAAAGAAATCATTTTGGGGCATAATATAGGACAAGAACTATACAGATATACTCAAGAAATGCAATGTTTAAGCACCTTCAAGTTTCAACCATTTATTTTCTTTGGTAAACATTGATGAGCCCTTGAAATAATGAATCATTCCCACTTTCGGCACTGGTTAATGTGGTTCGAAAACCATCTCTTGAGCGGCTGGATGCTGATTCAGACATTGTTATTAGTGGATCACTCTCTGTCTATATTGCCTCTTGATATTTTTTCACTATTAGAAATTTAGCAGATACTGACAAATTTTTTCATTGTTATATTCCTTGACAAACACCAATGGACATATTCTTTTCTTCCTTTTCTTGTCACCTCTCTCGTTCTCTCGACCCCAGTATATGCTTCGAAGAACTTTCTTGGGGTTTCGAATCATGACTTGAATAGAAAATGAAAGGTCTTGTTATCTTGGAGTGCTTCAGTGGCAATCATTTACTATCATGTATGATTATCATGATGCCTGATCCCCATGAGCATGATCCTTTTAACAAGTAGATCATGGGAAAATGGAGGAAGCATGCTCTATACTTGAAATATTTTAGATGATAAAAAAAAAAAAAAAAGAGGAGTTATAGCCCATCATTTAATGACAACTAAGAAACCCATTGCCAAGTCTACTAACTGGAATGATACGGCATCATGGAAATTCTCTTTTGCCAAATCTCTCTAGCTGACTGGTGAAGACATTGGAAACAATGTCCAAGGAAAATCAATTTATTTGTTTGTTTTCTTCAAGATACAGCAACCGAAGCATCAAAATGATTCTAGATGCCACGAGTTGTGTTTAACAATATAATTTATCGTCATAAATGTTGTTCATGTCTGCAACCACATGGTTAATTTATACGTGTCACTTGGACTTTCAAGGAAGGAGATGACTAAAATCTTTTCAGGCATGCAAGAATCCTACAATGAAATCTGGAAATCCAATTTTGAAGGGTTTATTTTGACACCAAGAAAATCAATTTTGCGTGGGCGTGTGTGTGGAGCATCATGCGACAGACATGATTAATTAGCAGCCATGCATCCCATGTTCAACTCATGGAGTTCTATGCATGTAGGAAGAGAGGAGGAGAATTTTCATTCCTCAGTAGACTAGATTATCAAAGTTTCATGACAAGGGAAATGACAAATGTTACTTTATTGCATATTTCATGCTGAAAAAATTATGACAGAATATGTGGGATGGACTATACATCCCAAAACCTTCCCCATCTAGGTAAGTTTTGTATTAGCTACTCCTTACAAGCCAGCTAATTGGATATTAGCCCTCCAATGACAGAGTTCCCCATAGAAACTCTGATTATTCAAAAATGAACCATTATAAATATTCTTGTGAGACTGCTGAAGAAACTGATGGATGAAATCCTTAGTCTCCCTGAATCCAACTTGAGGCGCGATCCTAAAAAATGAACCATTTATGCCTGCAGTCTCCTTTGAATATATATTAAGTCATCTCCTTTGACAAATATGCACTGGCACTGGGTATTATTCAGGATGGTCATCTTATTAGCATGACCAGGTTCATGTACTTCTCAATGGTTCATCTAACAGTTGCAAACACTCTTGCGGATTGGCATAAAAATAATCTTCATCCTTTGGTTTATCTGGTATAACGACTCGCCTCTTTGGGCTACCCATCCGATCAGAATGAGTTTCCTTCACAGTAGAGGAGAATTCATCCCAGCTCAATGACCCCTTGCTGTATTGATCTATTAAACCTACCAGAAGTTTTCTGTCCAACAAGCTAGTCTTCTTGAACCCCAAGAATCTGGAAGCCATCAGAGGTCAAGAGAAACTTATCATCTTCAATTGATGTTTTCTTTCCTTCTTTCATTTTTCTTAATGGAACTATGGACAGTACAATGTAAACTAAATCTATCAACTATAAACTCCAAATTATATATCAACAAGCCCTTCAGTTACAGAGAGCATTCTTTTTTTTTTTTACAGATTATTCCTGAAGTATTGGCGAGGGAAATTATGCTGTGCATGGTATCAGGGTTACATCAGATAATTTAGGACATTTTAGTTCATTTTATATTGCAATAACCCTCAGTTCAGTTGAGAATCTATATTAGACGTGGCAGCAATAAATTACCTGCGATGACCTTCAACAACTTTAGCCATATTGCCATCATATGTGGGAACAAATATGTCACTCTCTAGGGACACCAGATAATCTAGTGCTGCCATTTGAGATGAATGGTTCTGGAAAAACTTCAAATCTGATGGTTCCAACAGATCCTCTTTTCTGACCTGTTCCATGTTAGAAGGATGGATTATTTTAAGGCATTCCTTCATACAGAAGTTAGAAGAAGTTGCTGCTTTTTTCTACTCACCAAATTAGGAAAAGCTTCCATCAAAGTCTTCATCCTTCTTTCCCCACCAAATATTTCTCCGGCAGCAATATAAATTTGAACATTACGATCAATTCCAAGTGCAGTTAACACAAGGGCAGTTTCCTCAGGAGTCAAAGGACACAAACCTTCTTTCCTTTTCATTTCAGAATTAATAACTTTTTCCTTCCACCAGGGATAAGCATATCTGACCAAGTGAAGTTTGTGAGAGTTAGTTGTGTTTGACGTTAACAGCATATTAACAAAGTATCAAAGAGAAATTACCTCATTCTTGTCAGTTTTTCTACTTCCTCATCATTGCAACCATGAGTGCAGCCAGAGAAAGCCAACATGTCCCTTTCATATCTGAGATGAAGCACCAGGAAAGGGCCTTTCTCCCTCAATATCTTAACAACCTTTCTACCCAGTTCTTCTATCTTTGACGTAAACTTGAAAGCATTAAAATTTACTCGGCAGCGCAACTTTTGAATCTCAAGAGGAAGTCCATTATTAGCAAGGCGAGCATCTGTTTTGTTCAAATGTACAACTTTGAACTTTTGCAGCAGAGGAAGGATCTGTTGGCAAACACTTTAGAAAATTAGTCGCATTAGTCCAAATACATTAGCAAAATAAAAAGGGAAATGAAAAGGCTAATGCTCACTTTACAATTCTAGAATTCTAGTGTGTACGAACCTGATGGGTGTAGTAAGAAATGTTTGACCAGCTAACAGGAGGTAATGAGTAGAACAATCCCAATTCTACTCGTGTTTTGAGCCTAGGCGGTAGCTCTTTCAATATACGAACCTCACCCCTCAAGGAAGCGATGAAATGATGAACATCAAATATGTCTTGAAACTCACTGCCCCACAATGAAATGAATGAATTGATCAGACAAATTGTAGGAGTGTTTTTCAAGACTTTATACTACTGAATTTACCTTGGGTCATTCCAAAATGAGGTTTTATCCAACTCTGGGACTATAAGAGTAACATTTAGATATCTTGCAATAGCGACCATGTCACATATCTGCATTACAAGTCCAGATGTGACAATACATCAAATGGTTATAGCAGCAAACTAGATGGGCCATGCATAATCAAAACGCAATTTCAGTATTGATGATTTATGATTTAAGTTGCAATCAACTCACTGCTGCTCGCATTTGGTTCAGTCCTCCATTGCAGGAAACCATGAGATACCCATTATTCTTATAAACTCCTGCAAGCAACAATTACCAAACTTAGGAATAAGAAGAGAAAAGAATCAGATTTTTCAAGGAAAACTAAAATAACAAAATTAGAAATGATATACGATACAAACAAATTGAAAATCTTGAGCAAATCAGCAATGGTACAGAAACATTTATTATAGTCATGAGCAGCAAATCAATCCATGTTAGACAGGGAAAAAAAATGTATGAACAGTATAAAAGGACAATAACTCATCAAATCAATTATCTCCAATTAATAGCTGGAACAAATTGATGAAAGCAAAGAACATACAAAACCAAAGCACATGATTTTTCTCTCCTTTAATGAATATCAACAACCTTTTCCAATGTAAATGCTCAACTATAACTAAGCTGAAATTAATGAAATTATGAACTTACTCTTTGGAGGAAGAATAACTTCGGCAGGAACAGAAATTAACTCAACATCTTGATAACTATAACAAGATGTCCAACTCTTTAACAATCTCGGGCCCCAGGTCTCTCCCAGTGACATCAAATGAACCACACAAGTCCATAACAATACAGTTGTGATTGCCCTTGTCATCCATAGCTTCATTGGAGACCTTGAAACCACAGAAGTTTTCAACTTTTTAAACTTTCCACCACCACATAATTTCAATTTCATCTCCCATTCCTCACCAGAGTCCTCTGTCTTCCACATCTTTAACATATTTTCCCTCCAATATCACCAAACCCAATTTAACAATCCCTTAATATGTGTCCAATTTAAGATTTAACACAATAGATGCTCTCTCTTTCCCTACTTGATCTTTTGTATCTAAATGAATTGTCAGACAATGCTCACCCTTACAGAGACAAAGAGATTCTTTGAGCTTGATTAAGATAATAATAATAAAAAAACTTGAAGCTCTAAACCCTTCCTTGTTTATATAAACTTCTTTTTTTCAATTAAAATAATCAAAGACACCAGTTTCATGTTCTTTCATTACTTTAATCTCCAAAACACCAAACTTTGTCAGCTTACACAACTCTAAAACAAATAACTTCCGTATCCAAAGAAAACCCAGAAATGAGATGCAAGAATTTCTGAGAAATCTTGATAATCAAAGATCCCAGTTTGCGCTCAATATTGACAATCTCTCATAAAAAGCTCACTGGTACGCCAATGAGGTGTGGTTAAACTTGAAAAGGAGAATGTGGGTTTTGGAGACGGAAAGCTATGGAAAGAGGAAGAGTGTTGTGGTTGGTATTTTCCGACGAGATTTGCCAGAGAAACTAGTGGGAAAATCAGAGAGAGAGGGAAGGGTAGGGGGCAATAATTAAAAGGAGGGTGAGTGTTGATGGTTTTAACCGCTCCAACGTTAAAGTGGAAACCATTCTTTTTCTTTATCATTCATTTTGTCTATGTTAGAATATCATTTATGAATCTCTTATTTAAGAAAAGAAAATCCCGACAACAAATTGCTTGAAAATCATTTTTCAAATTTCTTTTATGTTGGATAAATTTTAGGAAATTTAATTGATGAAAAGTGGATTCTAGTCAACTTAAAAAATAAGTATTTTTGCTAAGAAATTGTTATTTTTAGCAAAAAATATATATTTTCTATGGAATTATTTTTTATGGAAAGTATTTTTCAACAAACAAATCAGAAAACATCAATTTTGTAAAATTTAGATAATATCATTCATGATCTATTTTTTACCTTTAATTTTTCTAATATGTTTGAAAAATATAAAAATTTCAAAAAATATATCTTTTTTAATTTATTTGAAATTTAGCTATTTCTTGGATTTTTTTGTATTTTTTGTAATTTTTATATTTTAATTTTAATTTCAAGTAGACATATAAAAATGAGTGTGTGCCAAAATATAGAAAATAAAAAAAATGATGAGGGGAGATTTAAGAAAATTTGAAACGAGAAAAAAAATAAAGAGAGAAAGAAGGAAAAAAACAGATGTTCTTATTCAATTTTTTCATATCCTAATTTTACATTACGATTTTCTAAAACATATCTATATATAGAGGTTACCCTAATTTTTTCTGTATAAATGCATCTTTTTTCCTTTCAAACGAAGGGGATATCATTTTATTGGGAAAAAGAATCTCTCTAAAATATAATAATATATATATATAGCTCTCTCAAGGAAAAGAGGAATATATATATATATATATATATATATATATATATATATATATATATATATAAAATTGAGATATTTCAAAAAGGAAAAAGAAAATCAAAGAAAAAAACAATAAAATACAAAGATCGGTGAGCGTTAAAATAATCAATGAAGGAAAGATAGATCAAAATAAACAGAAGGTTTTGGCCTCCTCTCTGAGCAACTAAGAGATAAGGGAATAAGGATAAAAAATACATAAAAAGTAAAATAAAAAAGAGAGTAGAAGAGAAGATAAGATACGAAGGAATACAAAATAAAGAGGGGGTGTAAATAGAGCTTGACCCATGCAATGAAGAGGGCGCACTAGTATAAAATTATCAAATATCAATGAAAATACCGATTAAAAAAATTTATTGATAAATTATGATGAAATTTACCGAGAAAACATCACGTTGTTGTTTCTATTGGTATTCACTGATGGAAAAGACTCATGTAGTGACTACATAGGGAATTACCAATGAAATTAAGAGAATGAAAAAAAATTAAGTAGGCATTCCCTTGTTAATTTCATTAGAAAATCTAACGTGTCAATATTTTTAATGAAATTGCCGATAAAAAATTATTGTCACTAATTTTTGTTGGGGAATCCATTGGTAATATTTAAATTATAACCTGTCATATGACCTCCCCTCCCCATCCCCCATTTCTTCTTCTTCTTTCTTTTTTATATAGAAAACAACACATTTTCCTGTCTTATTTTGTCACAAATCAAGCTTTTATAATCCCAAATTCGGTCACCCCAACACTTAGTTTGTGAGTATCCCTGTATTGGTTTAATTTTTTAAAAAATATTCACCACATCAAATAAGCAAACCTACCTTTTGGCATTTTTGTGTAGTATATGTAGTTTATTTGTGTGTTTATTTTTTTCATAGCATTTTTCTACAAAACTTTGTTGTATAAATGCATGATTTCTACATGTTAGGGTTTGTTTGAGTTTTTGAAAAATTATATTTGTTTGTCATTTGATGAAATTGAGTTTGATTTTGTAACTTAGATGTTTTATAATGAAAGAAATAATGAGTTATTTAATGGCTACGTTTCATATTTTATCAATTTTATTGTTAAATTGAAATTTTTGGTAAATTTAGAGGAATTTGGATTTTGTGAGAAAATTGATAATGATTAAAGGGTACTATTAAAATAGATTGAATAAGTTTAAATTAAGCCAATGATAGCTAATTAGTTGGGTATTGATAATTTGTTTAATTCACATTATTAATTAATACATGTTATCATCAATATTTTATATAGATTTCATAGAAGTAATGGATAATCATTCTTGAATGTATCGAGTTTTATGTAAAGAGTTGTGCGGGATGGATTATTGAAATGAAATTCAGGATTTTATTAATTACACATATCTAATTCAAAAAAATATTAATGGAGGGGGTATTAAATGTCTATTTAAAGGGTGTAAAAATAAGAAGTTTTTAAATCTAGATGTTATTACGATGCATATTCTACAAAAAGGGTTCATGGAAAATTACTCATGTTGGTTTGCACACGGAGAACCCTATGTTCTAGCAACGTGCATCGAGTTATAGATGAGAATAGTAAACCTTATAGGAGTTTGATGATGGATGCAATGCGAATAAATCAAAGTTATGCAGGTGAATGTTCAAGTGTAGATGAAGAACAAAATACAAACGCAACTAGGTTTTTTGAATTTTTAAAAGATTTTGACGAACCATTACGAGATAGGTGTATAAATCATTGTAAGTTATCAATCATTGCATAAGTGTTCACCATCAAGTCAGATCATGGGTTGAGTGAGGCTGGTTATGATAAAATTATCGAATGGGCAAAAAGCATTTTATCAATCGTTGCAAAGGTGCTCACCACATTAAATTATCAGTCATTGCATGTATGTTCACTATCAAGTCAGATCATAGGCTGAGTGAGGTTGGTTATGACATAATCATCGAATGGACGAGAAGCATTTTACTTGAAGGGAAGAGGTTGAAAGAGAACTTATATGCTGTTAAATCCATGATGAAAAACCTTAGCCTAGGATGCTAGAAAATTGACATGTGTCTAACCTTCTGTAAATTGTACTACCGTGAAAATACAAATTTTACCTAGCGCAAAACTGATGGGCATGCTTGGTATAAATCTAAAGCTAGTATGGGAAGGAATCTTGTTGCACATAGAAAACTGAGATACTTCTCAATCACTCATAGGTTGCGAAGCATATTCATGTCTTCAGAGATTGCAGAGCACATGATGCTTGGTATAAATCTTTTGATAGTGAAGCTTGGAAGCAGTTTAATAGGGTTCATCCTTGGTTTTCAATGAAACCACATAATGTACATCTTAGGTTATGTATAGATGGATTCAATCTATTTGAATCATTTGTCATACCCTATTCTTGTTGTCCTGTGATACTTATGGTTTACAACTTGCCACGAGGGATGTGTATAAGGCCAAAGTTCATGTTCTTATTTACGGTCATACTCAGTCCTAATAATCCGAGTAGGAATATAAATGTTTATCTTCGACCGTTGATTGATGAGTTGAACCAGTTGTGATTATTCAGGAATTTGATATATGTTGTCTTAAGAAAACATAATTTTCAGATGAAAACATCTTTGATGTATCAATGATTTTCTTAGTATATAATGGTTTCTGGTTGAAGCATGCATAAAAAATTAGCATGTCCATAATTTATGGAAAATACCAAGGATTTCACCATAATAAATAGTGTTAAAGCATCTTTTTTTTATTGCCACCAGATGTTCTTGTTAATATTTTTCCATCTTGGATGACTTTTATCAAAAAATACAGTGAGGGGACTATACTTGACAGAAATTGAATTCAAATATGCAATATCATTATATGTTATTTAACTGCAATAAATTGAGACTTTTTATTTAGAAAGTACAATATTAACATTTTGCTAATTTAAAACAATTTTCTCTTATACTCTCATATTAACTAATAGATTGAATAACTCTTTGTAGGCAACATTGTTAATTTTTACTATCCTAAAATTTACATTTGACTTAATCTTAAGTTTTTTAATTACAAGCTGAATAATTCACCACGTGATTTAAAACAAATCTAAGTAGTACTTAATAATTCTTAACTCTCATAATACTTAATTTTATTACATCTTTTTCTTTAATTGTTAATGATTGTAATCTTGAAACAAGTTTCTTAAATGGGATGCAATGCTAGTGGTAGTTTGAATTTACTATGTTTAGGTCTTGAAAGAATAGTTAAGTGTTATAATGGGTATATCTTTCATACTAAAAAGTATGTTCAGGACATAAATACCTATAATAATAGAGTTTGTGTTAAAGGATCAATTTTAAATGAGTTTGAAGTTGATTATTTTAGAAAGTTAGAAGAGGTAATTGAATTGTAATATCATAATAAACAGAATAGAGTCCTTTTATTCAAATCTTAGCCTTTGATTTAAACGAAAAGGATCTCATTCATTTGATCAAATATGTCATCATGGCATGTAAAAATGGTTGCAAAAAGGTTGGTTGGGTTGGCCACCTTGAGGCGGCGTTATGGCAGCTAGGGGCAGTTGGCTGGGAAGGCCTACTATGGGGTGTAGTACAATGTCAGGTCATCATGAGGGTATATGGTTTGTCCAGTTTAGTAGGGAGAAGAAGCATTAAATGCCCCTGAAAAGTAGTCATCTGAGCAACTTTTTCAGATGAAACAAAAGAAAATGATGAACAGTAACTAGACGACAAGTCGTCTCGTCTATTTTTGTCAAAACGGTGTTGTTTTGGCTTTAGGGTTTTCATTTAGGATTTGGTCAAAATTCAATTTAGTCCTTCGGGTTTTAATTTCTTTTAATTGCACACTTGATTGGTTTCAAACTTTTTATTTTATGTAATTTTGCCCCTGTCAAATTTCAACATCAACCCCAAATTTCAGCGCCTTTTTCATTGTGGTCTTTGGTTTTGAATTTATGCAAATTGACCATCAAACTTTCAATTTTCTTCATTTTCACCGATATCTTCAACTAAATTAAGTCCTTGAAGTTTGGCACTTTTTCCAAAAAGGTTATTGATTGTGGATTTCTTCAATTTAACCCTTAATTGACTTTAAACTTTAATTTTCTTGCAATTTTACCATTGATTTCAACTAATTGAATTTGTAAAAATTATGTTTGGTCCTCTAAAATTCAATATTCTCAATTAAGCCCAAATTAAGCTCTTAAACTTAATTTTTCACCAATTGAATTCTCGATAAAATTAATTTGACCCATTTAAAGTATAATTAAGTCCTTGCACTTAATTAAATCTTTTAATTTGACCCAAATTAATTCTTAAACATAATTAAACTTTTAATTTGGTCCATGATTAAATCAAATTAGCTTATTAAAAGTCTAATTATGTCACTGGACTTAATTTTTATGCAGATTCATCCAATAATCATTTAATTTGACCTTGAATCCGCATTGTCTTTCTAGTTTTTGGTATAATGAGGAACGATTAAGCTCTTAATTCCATCCAAAATTGCATGTTGATTCTTTTATATATTTGAAATCCTCTTTAACCTGCTTCTACCAAATCGCCAGTCTGCTTGCTATTATTACTTTATTTTTATTTTAAAAGAAAAAAGGCAATTTTAGTGGGAATAACCCAAAAATGGGTTATGATACCACCAATAAACATTTGTGCATTGATTGTTTTACCACTTGAACTTATAAGAGATTATTTTCATTAAGGCACCATGTGTTTGCTGGAAAGAAGTTTTATTTTTAAAAATAGTTTCCATGGAAAGGAGATTCTAAAAAGTGAATTATTTTTTAATATTTGGTAATGTCATGGAAAATAAATTGAAAAATATTTTTCAGTGTTTAGTCATATCACGGAAAATAAACTGGAAAATAACCTATTAGTGTTTTAATTTTTTTCAAGTTTATTAAAATAATGAAGACCAAATTTGACAAATAAAAAGTTGAAGGAGAATGAAATTAAAAAAATAATTCTAATTTCATAAATTATCTCAAATAAAACAAATAGCAATAAAAAGAATGGAGACAAACCTAATAGATAAAAAAAAAGTTGAAAGAAGATGAAATTAAAAAAAATTGAATTTCATAATTTATTTCTAATAAAACAAATAGAAATAAAAAATAGGGACTAAGTATGTTAGATAAAAAAAACCTCAATTAAGAAAAAGATAGGAGAAAAACAAATAACAATCAAAAGAATGAAAACTAAAACTGATATAAAAATCATATTATATCAAATTTTAGGGGAAGAAATTGAAAAAAAAATGATTCAAAATAAAATATATAGCAATCAAAAGATTGAGAATTAAATTTAATATAATTAATAAATAACAAGATATTATTACGTTTTTCATAACTTCTAGAAAGTGTTTTCTGTCTAAATTAAAAGAAAAATACTTTCTAGAAAATACAGTCAAATTTTTCTTTAATTAAAAAGTATTTTTAATTAACCAATTTTTCTAATAATAAACAAAAATACCACTTTTCATAAAAACAAATATCACCTAATGAGCAATTTTGCAAGGGGATTAATGTCCATTGATTAGTTCAATTTTAGTGCAGTGATAGATTTTTCGGTACTTATTTTTTTTATTATTATTATAGCAAATTTGGTGCATAAATAAGTTAATCATATATTTTACATGAAAGATTTTATGTTTCACATTCACATATAAATAAAGCAATATTTTTAATTACATGGAAGTTGAAGCATAAAATATGCTCGTAAACGAGGCTAATTCAATGTAGATAAATCACCTTTTCAAAGAATCAATGATAATTGTTTCATCGTTTTTTTTTTAAATATACATAATCTTCTTTGCCTATCTAAACCAACCCTAGTTAAGATAATTAGATTCTTTTTTTTAATTAGCACTATTAATTAAAAATATTGACATGATATCACAGTTGAAAAAAAAAAATAAAATAACATAGTTTATACATGTCGCGATCAGGAAACATGACTTTTATAGTTTATCACTATTCAGAATAACGACTTTCTTTAAAAAAAATATTTAATGAGTAAGAGAGAGGAGAGAGAAGAAAAGAAAAAAATAACTCTAGGGATACATCAAAACTCCAATTAAAACATCACTAGTATTATCATAAAGATCTTAATGAGACAAATTAAGCGATATCAAAAAAGGTTATCAATGGTGACTCGAGAGGGTCACACTCGCCACCAAAAACAAGTGGGTCATCCTTCTTCTTTGGACGGAAAGTGTTTTCTTATGGTATCGGCGGTGTCGTAATTGGAGTTTCGAGTGTGTCTACAAGCTTTCTTTTTTTTTTTTCTCTACTCTCTCATCTCTCTTGCTCGTTTAATATTTTTTAAATGATGGTATTATCCTGAACAGTAGCAAGTTATAGAAGTCACATTTTTTAACAAAAAGAATTTCATTGTGTTACTTTAAAAACAAATATGCTAAAAACCAAAAAACAGGTGAAAAAGGTAACTGAGGTCGTTGCTTTAAATCAAAAGTGGGGACTTCTAGCTTCGGAATCCAGTCATGGAAGTGGGAGTTTCCCTTATTCACAAGGCATTGCTTTTGTATTTGGTTAAAACGTACAAGTGAGGGATCCTTATCACGGGTAGTCCAGTCAGGGCCCTTTTCTTCCTGCCATAAATTTACAAGAGGTACGTACAGCTTCATGCTACCTTATTATTATTATTATTATTATTATTAATGAATTAAATGCAGGTATTATTATATTTCACACGTACCAAGGTGATTTATTTCATGGCGTTCTTCATTGCTCAATTCGTTATGGCCTGGAGATGTTTTGGATCACCTAGGATTAGGAGCTAGAATAGGGATGCAACCCCCCATTATGATTTTGCAATAGTAAACGTCTACACGTGCAGCAGGCAATATTAAATTTTTTCTAATATAAAAAAACAATATCCAAGCAATTTAGGTTTTTTATATATATATATTGATTATTTTCTAAAATATTATTTGTTTGAAAATAAATTAAAATTATATTATATTTATTTATTTATTTATTATAGAACAATTCAAAAATATAAAAAAATTAATTTAAACTAAAAAAATAGTATTTTTTCCAAAAAGACGGTGCCATCGTAAAAAACAAACACCGACTCAAATGAGCAAGAAAAATCTAGGACCTAGATAATTGATTTAAATGAGCTCAATAATCTTTATTAATTTAATAGTATAATAAAAACCAAGGATAATAAAAAAAAAAAGGCCAATGAATAATAATAATAATAATAATAATAATAAACACTTGCTAATATTATTAAAAGATATCATCCAAATATTCTTTAAAAGGTTTCAAAGATCTTATTTCACCACAAAGAAAAAATTAAATCAGAACAAAATGAAAAATAAAATAAATTTAAAGCTCAATTACAAGAAAAAAAAACGTTGAGTGACAA
Organism: Populus deltoides; assembly: GCA_015852605.2. NCBI lineage: Eukaryota > Viridiplantae > Streptophyta > Magnoliopsida > Malpighiales > Salicaceae > Populus > Populus deltoides. The sequence goes on along the minus strand of CM027573.2, from coordinate 12,845,911 downwards.
ATTAAAAAAAATATCAATTTTAAAAATGACAAAAAAAACCTTACTCAAGTCAACACAATAAACTCACGACCTGGTCATAATACTGAGATAATCCTACATAAAATAAATGGAGTAAAACAATAGAGGTCAACTCTCAAGTAAACTAAATGATGAAAGACGAAACTAAAAAAAATCAATTTAAAAAAATTATAAAAACAAATTTGAGTCAACACAAGTTAACTTAATTAACCCATAAATTGTAATATGAGATCGGAATAATTCATTAAAATAAAAATAAAAATCATGAAACTCAAGGCCTAAATGTCGAAGGATGAAATGAAAAAATAATTATTTAAAAAAAAACCTAAAAAAATACTAAAGTTAAATCAAACTAATCTTCAAACATCGTGATCCAGGTTATGAGATCAAAATTGACCTATAGAAGGCCAAAAAAAATCATGAAACAAAATTCCTAAGCATCAAAAATTAAAAAGAAAAATAAACTGTGATCAAAATAATAAGGATCAAATCTGATATAAAAATAAAATAAAATAAAATATTAAAGGATGATATTAAAAAAAATTAAGAACTAATTTAGATAAAAAAAATTAAATGAAATAAAATATCAAGGAATAGAATTAAAAAAAAATTCTTAATTTGAGTATTATTATTTTTTTAATTCTGGTCCAGCCATAAAGCATGGGGAATAATCAGTGCAATCCTAAATCACATTAATTTTATCAGTCCCTCGCACTTATCTCTGTAATTCTGTTAAGCTAATGCTATAATATTTGGTTTATCGGATTTTAAAATATTTTATTTTTTAATTACCTAGAACAATAATATGAATGAGCCATTGGCCTCATTTTCATAATTTAATTATATAAAGTGATGCATCAATGTGATTTTAAGGGTTTTTAATATTTTTTATTATATTGAATTCATAATTCCGAAGAACGTTGGTTATCTCTGTAATTCCAACAATTATTTTATTTTTCTTTTCCATTTTGATTTGTTTCAAATAATTATTGGTTTTATGTTTTATTCACAATCAAGCCAGGAAAATAAAAATCAATCCATTCTATTATGTTGCATGTACAGATAATAAAACTATACTAGCATATTATTGGGTTAAGTTGATAGCCGTATCTAATAGTATTGGATCCTGCGGGAAGATACTAATATGTTTGTTTTTGTATTTAAAAAATGTTTTTTAATTTAATTTATTTTTTTATGATTTTGAATTATTTTAATTTATTAATATAAAAAATAAATTTAAAAAAAATCAATATAATTCCTAACAAAAAAAAATATTTTAAAAACAACCGTAACCTTCATCTTCGGGATCATTAACAAATATCTTTATAGTGAGGACTGAGAAGTCATTCTCACAGTTACAAATGATAGAAGGAAATGCTTGGTAACAAATAAATAAATAATTTAGACCAAAATATATTAATAAATGGGATTCACAGTTAAGTCAAGAAAATAAAAATTAATTCATATTATTATAATACACTTACATGTAATAAAACTATACTAGTATATTATTGTGTCTGTTGGCAGCAGGACTTAGTAGCAATGAGTCCTGTTGAGCAGTTGGATTAATAGCATTGGATGTTGTTCAAAGTTATTAGTATGTTTTTTTTTATTTAAAAATATTTTATTTTTTATTTTTTTTATTTTAAATTGTTTTGATCTACTATATAAAAAAGATTAAAAAATATATTTTTAATATAATTCTAAATAAAAAAATATTTTAAAAACAATAATCCTTATTATCGAGTAACTGCAGGATCGTTAACCGAAGATCTTTATGGCAAGGAGCATTCTCGCAACTGCACCAAAGGACATGATAGAAGGAGAGGATGTGTCACAATAAATAAATAATTTAGACCAAAATATATGAATACATGAGGTTCACAATCAAGCCAAGAAAATAAAAATTAATCTATACTATTATGCTACACGTCCAGGTAATAAAACTATAGTAGCATATTATTAGGTCTTGCTACCAGCAAAATTCAATGATGTTGGGTTCTGCGGAGCAGCCAGATTTAATAGTGTTGAGTCAAGTTATAAGTGTTTTTCTTTTTGCATTTAAAATATATTTTTTTTATTTTTTAGTGTTGGGTCCTGCCTCTAGCAAGACCCAACAGCTTTTGGACTTCTTGGCCGCCAAACCCAAAAGATATTGGGTCATTTTTTTAACCAGACCCAAGGCTATTTTAGTTTTAGTTGGGCCACCAGACTTAAGACACTTAATATATTATCTATATTTTTTATATTTTTTTACATTTTAAAAAAAAATGTTATCGACCTACTACATAGTGCGGACCAATATGCTAATTTTAATTATTATGTGAGTTAAATTACCCATCTACCTTTATTAAAGGCTTTTTTAAGTTTCAAACTTATATGTCCTTGAATTTTCATAGTTTGGCCAACATGTCCTTTAAAATTTGCAATCTCACCCATACATGCATTTTTCCTAACAAAAAACTGGATTTGCACAATCCATTGTAGTTAATATAATAATAGTAAAATTGAAGCATTAAGTGGATGCTTGGCAATGTGGTAGTGATTGTTTTTTAAATAATTTTTTGTGCCGAAATACATGCCAATGATTTTTTTATTTTTTAAAAATTATTTTTGATACTAGCACATTAAAACGATTCAAAACATACAAACCATATTAAATTTTAGCAAAAAAAATTTAAATTTTTTAGCAACACGCGTTACCAAACATGTTTTAAAATAGTGAGATGTGATGCTTTTGATATCTACAACGTGTGACTAAGATTTTTTTTTTTTCCATGTTAGATATAATGACAATTAGCTTTTAATATTTTATTTATTTATTAAATATTTATTATAGGAAAGAATAGTTATAGTTATTGTAATGGTAATATAATTAATCATTATAATATTAAATTATTTTAATTATTGTTTGATGGATCTACGTCATATTAGCTTTTTCTTCAAAAAACTCGTGACAAGAAGGGCCATGGCCCAGGATAAAAAAAATGGGCAGGAAAGATATCGCACTTCCTTTTTGGTTACATACCACAACATTTGTGGATATGATATCTTGTTAGATTCAATTTTTTTGGGTCAGCTACGTACGAGGTTAAAGCACTTATGGGTCTGACATCTTATTAGATGCAACCTTCTTGAGCTTGGCTATGCATTAGGTGGTTTGACACCTCACCAGACCTGAGCTCTTTGGACTTAACTATACATTAGGCCCTAATGCATGTGGATTTAGCACCCCGTGAAATCCAAACCCCTTATTCTCGGCTACACGCCCGGCTCATATTCTTGTAGATCTGACACCTCACAAGACCCAACCTTGCATGAGCCAAGTCTTTCTTCAAGAACAAGTGTTCAAAGTGGGAATTTACGGTCATCATCTCCCTGCCCTCAAGTAGGTCAAAAAGCTCGTTAAAAGGTCACCCATGTGTCAAATCATTATTAATATTGATAATAAGGGATGATTCCATCGACATTAATATTGTGTACAGATTGATATAAGATCATCTTCCATAAGCATGTGATATCCTCAATATTAAATGCCGAGGAAAGGAGACACCAATCATCAATATTAATGTTGATTGTAATCGTCTTCCTCCCACTTGGATGAAGAAGAAAAAGACTTACCCCTCAAAGAAAAAAAGAAAAAAATGTTATAAATACACTCTGAACAACCTAAATAACAAGTTCAGAATCTTTACTCTCTCAAAATTTATCCCCGACATTTATGATACATAAACAAAAAAATAAATATTCTTATTCTTAGAATTTAATACTTATTTATTGCAAATCTTTATAATAAAATCATTGACTTAATCATTGGAGGGTCCCTAAAATTTCAAAAAAAAAGACTTTTTTTAAAGGATATTCAATCGTTGTTGCCAGCCCCCGGAATCCTCTGTTATGGAGAATAAAATATTAACATGAACTTGTGATCATTTATTCTTCAAACATGACAAAAAAAATTCCCTAACATTCTAGATTTTTTAAGCATCATCACTATTAATACTTATTATAATAATTACTAGCTATTATATAGTCTTTGTAATTTTATTTAAAATTTAATTGTATTTTAATAATTAATTCATTATCTATCCTCATCTTATATATATATATATATATTGGATTCGAGGAAACCCCACCTCCCGAAAAGTGTATTTTATAGGCCCATGTGAGCGAGTAAAACCCCAGTTGTCCCAGGCTTTTACAAGAGGTGCACGCCCTGACTTGAACTCAAGACCTGTTGTGCAGATCTCAAGTCATTTGCCATCACGCCACGTTCCTTGAGGACTCATCTTATATATACATTCATGAACATTTAAGAAAAATTAAATAATGATATTTTCTTGGAAGAAATAATGTCTTTTTTTAGAAGTTTTCAAACAAGATTTTTTTATTTGACATATATACATTATGAGCACATGTTTATATATATTCAATTATTGCACCAAGAAATATTCTTCGAGGAGATAAACTTATTCTATTTTTATATTGCTACTTTTATTTTCATGCTCTATTTTTTTTTCTATTAATACAATTTATTTTTTCCAATAACTGGCTCCTATTCCCTTAAGAATTCATATTACAAAAACTTTTATTTTGAATCAGTTTTTAGAAAACCAAATTCTGCTGGAGCTCCTTAAAAAAACAAGCCATAGCATAAGCCCAAGCCCATCTAGCTTAGGGTTTAAGGCCCAAATTAAAAAAAAACCTCTTGGCGCTCTCCCTCTCTTCCTCCCCTGCGAAAAAAACGAAAACAAAATCAAATAGTTATCATTAGGGTTTATCAATCAATCTCTCTCTGTGGCACTTTTCTTTATTGTTACAGAAGCAGTTTCTTAAAGAATGAGGAAGCTAAAGTTTCACGAGAGAAAGCTGCTAAAGAAAGTAAATTTCTTGGACTGGAAAAGAGAGCACAATCACAGAGAAGCACATGTTATGCAACGTTACCACATCGTTGAGCGTGATGATTACAAGAAGTATGTTGTATGCATTGAAAACTTTTGTTTTTTTGTTTTTTTCTTGAATCTCTCTTTTAAGTTTCTCTAATTCTTTATAAAAATACTTACTTTTTTTGTGTTTCTTTAACTTTGCCTGTTTTAGTTTTCTGTACTTATTTATGAAACGTGAAATTTATTATTGTTGTTGTTGTTGTGTTTCATGAACTGGGGATTGTTTTATTTTAGTTTAATTATTGGTAAAAATTGTGAAATGCAGGTATTCTAGTGTGTGCCGGATGGTGCAGAAGTTGACAAATATTTTGAAGCAGATGGATCCTAGAGACCCTTATCGTGTTGAAATGACTGACGTTCTTTTGGAGAAGCTGTAAGTTCATTTTGTTTATTTATTATGTTTTGTTTTGTTTAATCTTATCATTAGTGGAAAATGTGTGCATGTTAGTGATAATTTGAGCTAAGGGATTGCTGAGGCTTTGATATGGTAAAATCTGAGCTTAAGGAGTAAAGATTGCTAAATAAACATTTTAATCTTGGTGGAAACAAAGTAGTTAGTGTTACCCGGGCTGCTTTTGATATGTGGCATTGCTTCACTGGCAGCAGATTGATTTTATTGTGATGAATACCAATCTTTTTTAGTCTTTGATTTAAGTTCCATTCTTGTAAATGCGTTACGGATAGTGTCCAGCTTCATGTTTTGCTTGAACATCAGGCAATGAAAAGTCACAATTGACCGACATAGTCTTTTTAAATTGGTTTTACAAGTAATGTTCTAAGTGGTTCTTTTTGTTGCACCCTTTTTCTCTTGTTGCTGTTGTTTCCAATTAAGTAGCTGATGTTTTGGTTGTCTCGTTGCAAATGACAGCTACAACATGGGTGTGGTACCGAGCAGGAAAAGCTTGGCCTTGTGTGATCGCTTGTCAGTGTCATCCTTTTGTAGGTAGGATAATGCTTCTTGAACTGAAGTCTTTTGCTGTGTGATGAGATCCTCTGTTTGAGCCCTTCCCCCTTTTCTACTCTCTCTCTTGAGAGGATGTGTACAGAAAATGTGGTGCAATTCGATATTTATGGTGTGAAGAGAAATCCCAAACTTCCATTGGACTTTAGCATGGTGTTCTCCCTTACTGCTGTACTGACTGGTTGCTTGGAAATTCTCTTCTTTAAAATCTTTACCTACTTGCATGTTTGTTTTGTTAATGAGTATATCTTGTTGCTTGCAGGCGTAGGCTTTCAACTGTTTTGATGAGATTGAAGTTTGCTGAACACTTAAAAGAAGCCATAACATACATTGAGCAGGGGCATATTCGTGCAGGTCCCGAGACCGTTACTGACCCAGCATTCCTGGTAACAAGGAGCATGGAAGACTTTGTTACTTGGGTAGATACATCCAAGATAAAGAGAAAGGTGCTTGAATATAATGAGAATCTGGATGATTATGATGCAATGAACTAGGAGAAACTTTTTTTGTATGCCTTGTGTCTGTGGGTTTACGACATAAGCAAAATCTTGGTCATAAATGATTAAAATATGGTGTAAGAATGATGTTTAGAGGGAGTTTTGCCCTACCCTACTGCTGAGAACACCACCCTCAAGAGCCAGAATTTATGGTGTTACAATTTACAAATATTTTGTAATTTGTGAAATCTTATGAGCAAGCCTTCTCTCAATGTTTTTCTTCAAGCTAAATTGATTTCCCGTTCTACCATATTTCTCCTTTTTTTGTCTTGAAAAGAAATTAAAAAACTGTTTTTTTATACTAGTAAAATTTCATGTTATCAGGATATTATGTTTTTACATTCAAAGTTTTTTCCCCCCTCATTCAACAGCATAACGCACGAAGGAAAGCTAGTTATATACTAGTTAAATAGATTAGACATTTGCCTACGAATAGTAATGGCTCAAATATCTGGTAGTTTGTGTTCTATGGTTTTGTGAAGAAGCTTCAACTCTACTTGCAAGATTGAGTGCGTTTGGTATTGCTGTTGTGGTTGTGGTTGTGGTTGTGGTTTGAAAAAAGTTGTTTTATAAAAAGTAATTTTAGTTGAGGTTGGTTTGAAAAAATAGGTGTTTGGTTAAAACTGTGGTTGGAATTGAGGTCGAAGAAAAAGTAATTTAATGTGTTTGGTTAAAAAAATGTTTTTCAAATTGAGATTATAAAATAATTAAAAATATTTTTAATTTAAATATTGTAGATTTAACTACTATTATTATATCATGAAATAAATAATATTGATATCAAAATTTATTTATTATTCCATTAAACTATATGCAATGTCATCACATACGAAATCTATCCAACAATGACTATATTTTTCATGATTTCTTAAGCACGCAACAACAAAAACTGAATTTTTTGTTACGTCATCAAGCAATATCCTTCTAATTTAATGAATAAAACACAATTAAAAAAAATAAAAACTGAATTTTTTTTAACTGGGTCGGATCCGGCAAAAACATAATTGGAGTTGCGATCAAATTTCACAAATGCTACGTCATCATGCGATATCCTTCTAATTTATATAGTGTTATTAAAATATTAAATACTAGTTTTTCAAGTAAAACTCAATTTTTTTTAAAAAAATTACAATTTCATTACGTCCAAAATTTATTCGACAAGAACTACAGTTTTCATGATTTTTTGAGCGTGCAATAAAATTAGGTAACATATTATCAGGAATAAAATTGAGATTACAGTACGAGTAAATTTAATTCATCTTAAACTAATTTTTTTAAAAAAACAAAAAAAATTAGAAGTTCATGTTTACGTGAACAGTACGAGTGAAATAAATTAACTACACTGGTTTTTCAAAACAAAAAAAACAACTACTATTCACGTGAACAGTGCAACAATGAAGCATGGCTCCACTGTTAAGAAGAATTCACAACGAAATGCTGCTTCTTCAAACCTATGGTGCAACAATTAAAATTAATGGGTCCCACTAATAAAAATTACTTTTTTCTAATTACCAAACACTTAAATATGTGGTTGCGAGTAAACCTCACCCGCAACCACGTTACCAAACAGCATCTAGGGTTTGTAGTTAGGATATCAAAAGCAAAATGCTAAATCAGCCAATTTTGCATTAGAATTTTGCTCTTAGTTTTTACCGGCTAAAAAAGATTATAACTTGCCGTCTATTTTTAGAAACTAATAAGGTGGTCTTTATTGTTCTACAATTCTTATATTTGATTTCTTTATTCTTTTTATACATGATTTTGCCACGTGTATTATTAAGACTAAAATAAAATCAAATATATATTGTATGGGTTCAATAAACTAACCGTTTATAAAGTGTAAAAGAAAAACTAGAATATAATATACGTAACGTTTGATATTGTGGCAAACATACAATATTTTAAAAATCAGTTTATAATTTATTTTAAATTCATAGTTTGTTAGAAATTAACTAAAGTTTTTTTTTAAATTTAAAAAAATATATTAACCTGATAATATGAATATTTAAACCAACCACAATTATTTTAATTTTTTTATTGATAATTATAATTAAAAAAATTATATTAATTGCAAAAACATTTTCTATTGAAAATATATTAAAATGATTTTTTTATTTTTTAAATATTATTTTTTTTATTAGTAAATAAAAAATTAATAATTAATAATCCCATGGAGAAAGAAAGGCTAGCTATTTTTTAATATACGGCGCCGTCTTGAACAAGGGATGAGAATCCCTGGGGTCTCAAAACAGGCAGCCACCACGCAGAACACAAATCCCATCTCCCCCTCTTCCCTTCAGTTCCCAATCTGTTTCTTCTTCATTTTCTTTTTCTTAATCAGCTACTACTAAGTACTGACCTTCAGTTCAAGCTTGGATTACGCTCCATTTCAGGCAAGTCAACCTCTCCTTTTTTTCTTCTTCTCTCCACAGGTTTCGACATACACAGTTCTTACACCTTGGTTTTTAGGTTGTTCTGTTAAAGGCTTATTTCACTGTATATATATGCATGAGTTGATACTATTTGGTCTATGGCATCTATATGAACGTTTTTCACCTATCGAACTGAGTGACATGAGGAAATTTATGGTTTGGTTTAGTGGCATGTTCTCAAGATTTAGGGAATTTGGTAATCTTCTGAGGATAATGTCATATTTTATGCTCAGTTTTTGAGAGAAATAAAAGAAACTGTCAGTTTCTTGTTGTTGGAAATGCTATTGCAGGTCTTTCGTACTGCTTTGGAAGACTGTTTTACATGGCGTGCGGACTTTCCTACCCTTCCTAACTCATTGTATGACTGATTTGCCGATTTTTGTATTCTCTGAATGTGGCTCTATAGCATGTGGTTAGCGTGTTGCATCCCCCGCTTTATTATGTTGATTGAGGATACTGGCACTGTCACAACCCCTTTATATATATATATGTATGTATGTATGTATGTATATTAAGTTTGCACCCCCTGCTTTGTCTCTGAATGTGGATTCTTTGTTTAAATATTTTAGAATTTATGTTTGGTTTAGGGTTTTATATATTTTAATTGTGTTGTTAATTTAAAGTGAAGGATGCAAACTGTTTTCTTTTCTTTTTTTTCAATGGTGAGGTATTGCTTGTAATAAGTTGTGGTACTGGAGCCGGAATTTTTTTTTTTTTCCGGTCTGGACGTGTTGGAGTTGTGGTACTGGAACTGTTTTTTCAGTACTGGAATTGTGAAAGTATGAATTACCACTGCTATAAGCTGTGGGACAAGGTTCTTAAAATCACGAGTTGTCTTGTAAAATTATATGATTTTACGAGTCAATATATATTATTGTGTTAAATCAGTTTATAAACTCAAAATTTGGTAAAATCACAGTAAAATCGTATGAAATCGGCTGAAATCGTTTAAAATCACGATTTTGAACCCTGTTTTACGTGTTTAAAAAGGCCCTTGGTCTTTAGGTGGATGCTTCTCTTCTTTCTTTCTCTGGTAGTGAGGCTTCTAGAACAACGACAACCGATTTTCTGGTAAGCGGATTGACTGCTTTCCCTTATTATATTCTATATCCTAAGGCAGCACACACAAGGAACTATTCTGCTTCAGCTACTGTCTCTTAGTTCGGAGTTTAACTCTTTCTTTCCTCTGATGAATCTTTGGTTGATTCCCTCTTTTCAACCCCTATTGGGTTGGCCCAGGCTCAAAGGCCCTGTCATATTGTCAAGCCTGAGCAAGCCTAGCCCGCAAGCCTGCTTCACCTTCACTTCCTTCCGTACCTGATTCTTAGCCTGCTCTAAAGGCAGCCAGTGACTCGAGGTCTTCTGGAGTGACTCTCGGGTAATTTCAATGGTTAAGCTCTGGTTCAAAAACATATATATACTGGCAGTCTGCACCACAGTAAGCCAATAACAGCACCAAAAATAAAAAAAACCTAGCGTCTCCTAGCGCCTCTCTTTCTCAAAGTCCTTCCAGTTCCAGTGTTCCAATCCAAACTTCCAATTTCCAAATTCAAAACAAACCTTCTCTGCAACATTTAAGTAACTTACCATCCAGTGTTCCATCTCTCCAATTTCCATCTCTCTGAAACTTACCAATTTCCAAATTCCACTTTTGTACAATCTACCTCTCTTTCCATCTCTCCAATTTCCATCTGGGTGGAAAAGAATTATATCTGCAAATTGCAACCTACTGGTAAGTGATCTGCAACCTTGAAGGATTTTTTTTGTATATGGAGCTTCTGATTTCTGAATTAGTTTTCTTAGTTGGGAAACTAATTAGGAGGGAGCCGGGGAGTCAGTAATAAGTGATCTTGATTTCTTATAACGTGCACAACACAACAATTTCTTCCCTTGCTCATTTTAATGGCAAATAATTTTGCTAAATCTTGACAAAACCATGTGGAAAAATCCTTTGCACCTGGTAAAATAAAGCCATTGTAAGCAGCCGAGCTCAAGTTTTTTTCCTCTTGCAACTACTAATCTCAGAGTCAATTAATGAAATTTTGCTTAATCAAATTTTATTATGTTTTCTAACCTGAACTTATTTTTAAAGTGGCTGCTGTTTCTTTGGCTTTTCATATATCCCGTAGTCAATTAATGAGCATGTGGATTAAAGTTATCAAAAGGAATCATTGTTTTGATGAACTCTGATGTTGCAGCGCTTTATTTGTATTTGATAGCCTTTGGTGCTCCTCTATATGATATTTCAGAGTTGCTCTTAGCTAAGTGCTTTTCATTGTCTTGATAATACATGTGCTTAACATACCAAGACACCAGATTCTGACTTTTGAAATTAAAATGCCCTTGCCATATTCATATCTACTAGTGTAAGATTCTTTAATGTTGCCATGCTGCTGTGATCTTTAATGAATGAATTGATGCTCTGTGTGTACGCTTCTTATTAGTTTACCCACTGAGGGATGCTTTGTGCCTACCTAAAAGCTGTATGTGTCAGTTATGAGTGTTTGTCTGTTTTTCATAGGATATAGGATATTTTCCGATAACTGGTTGCTGTCGATACAGAAGATGACCATGCATTTATTGAAAAAAAGCCTAACCCATGCATGGCTACTGTATTTCAAAAAGTACTGTAATTCTTCACTCAAGTTTTATTCATTGTCTCTGTGTATCATGACTAGATGGGCAAGTGGAGCCCTTGATCCAAAGATCAGCACATCTGGTGATGTTGTTACATCAGTGAAAAGGTTTGTGCATGCTTGTTAATTCGGTACTTTTGCTTCGATACTATGAAATGCAAGCTTATGTTAAATACCTCGTGTGTTATTTCTCACAGGGGTGTATGGGCAGTGATTGCAAACTTGCAGTTTTTCTTGGTTATTGCTTGCTACAGGCCCCCTCGACGTAAGTTGCGGGATTCAGCTATCATGAAATTTGGTTTTATGCTGTTACTTGTTACTGAATGTTGAATTGTTAAGCATACCTTATGGTTTCTTTTGTCACTTGATATTTGAGAGTTTGAAGCTCTGATTGTAAGTGTTTGATTTATTTGTTGGGATTAGTGGACCAACAATATCTAATCATAGATGGTCACTTCTCTAGTACTTTTAGGTTTTAATATAACTTGGCTGTTGACATTCTAATTTTTATGGATAAACATCAAAAACAGAGAGGACCTAACTCATCTGGTTGGTTCTCGAACCTGGCAGCAAACTATTTAGGTTTGAAATTGTTCTCAAGTGAGCTCTTAACACATGCAGATTTTAGTGGAGCTGTTATCATCATTCATCAATTGCTTTAGCTTTGCGAGTTCTTTATGCATGCTGTTGGATTATATGAATAGTTATGTATGTATAACACGTATTATGGTACTTCTTTTTTAACAAAAAAATTAATTAGAATCATATTATGGTACTATTTAGTTTGTTAATTGTTAGTTAATGAAAAGTTAGTTAAATTCTGTATGAATTTTTATTTGGACCATGTGTTTTAAGATGCTTGAAGCATGTATGAATTGTTATTTGAATAATGTATTTTAAGGTTGTAAGGTGCTTGAATTATGAATGAAAAAAAAATTTCATTATGATTTTACGATCCGAGTTTATCCTACATTTTTCGTGTCGTGTCAAAAATGTGTTTTTAACAACCTTGTTGTGGGAAAGTGGTTCTGGAATTGTATTTTTGTTGTGGGAAATAATCACCACTGTTATAAGCTTCTTGCTTTTTTTTTTTCAATTTTCTGGGTTGATCTAGATTAACTCCCGACCCGTGAACTGGCCATTGAGCCGGGTTTGGTTTGATAACTATGCTAATAATATTAATAACTAATATTAAAAGATTCATTTTTTACATTATTTATCTTTCTTAATTTGGTGGTTTCTTTTCTCTTCTTCTGCAGGTAGAACAACCCGCCAGTTGTTGCTGTTCCTTGGAGAGAGAGAGAGAGAGAGAAGATTTTTTTAGCGAGATGGTGACTTCTACTTAGATGGGTCTCATAGTCAGTGCTGCATGTACAGTTACTCCTGCTACTACTAATAACTGCAACAACTGTTTTCCCATTTTCTTCTCTCAGGTATATATCATAAGCACTTGTGTCTTTTCTACCCATTTTCCAATTAACCTTTTTTTCTTATTACCACATTATTTCTCCCTATTGAACTCTTAATTTTGATGTTTTGCTTATAGATCTTATGCAGTTTTTTTGTTGGTTTATTGACAATATTGAAATGGTTTTTCTTTTTATTTCCTGATTTTGGGATATGGGATTTTTTTTTTTATATAAAATGTTGCTGTTATATCTGTTTTGTTGTCTTTTTGTTTGGACAACTTTAGATTTGGATCCTTGAGAGCCTGATAATTTGGATCTTTTTGGTGTGCTTTTGTAATGAATTGAATCGATGAATCAGATTCAATGGTTATCAAGGATTGGAGTTTTTTTCGTTTTCATGTTTTGTTCACCCAACATGCAAAAATTTATTGATTCATTGATTCAATTCATTACAAAAGCACACCAAAATGATCCAAATTATCAGGCTCTCAAGGATCCAACATGCAAAACAAAATCCTTGAATTGAAGTTTTTTTCGTTTTCATGTTTTGATCACCCAACATGCAAAAATTTATTGAGTTTCTACAATGTGTGGAGATTTTATGAATTGTTCCCAATTAAAAACAAAGTATCATGTTTCATTGCTGGATATGTTTTCTAGATATCATTATAGCTACATTTATCAGCAAAACAAAAAACTGAATCTTTAATTTTTATGAGGGACCCCCCCCCCTCTCACTCATCTTCTCAACAGTCAGAAATCTTGAGCAAAAAACCCTAATCCAAGACGAATTCAACAAACTCTTAAGGAGGAGTCGTCAAAGCAAGCATGACTAACAACATTGCTGAAAAAAGAAGACAGCAAGAAGAAGATGATGAAGAAGATGGTGATCTTGACGGTTGGGGAGAGAGAAATTATTCTGATGAGAGATCTTGGGAAGCTTTACAAGAGGATGAGTCTGGGCTCCTTCGTCCTTTGGATAACAAAGCGATGTACCATGCTCAATATCGCCGTCGCCTTCGTTCTCTTTCTACTGCTTCTAATTCCCAGCGTATTCAAAAAGGGCTCATTCGCTTTCTCTACATTGTCCTAGATCTCTCAAGGGTAATCATAATTTTATTCTTTTTCTTCTTTTTTTCAATTTCTGACTACATTTTCAATATTTAATATTTAATTGTTAGGTGGATTTGCTCCCTGCATTAAGAAAATAATTTCTTATGAATGGGACGAAAGAAATGAAGTTATGATGTCCTCTCATTCATATTATGTGATAAAGGAATGAAAAAACATTTTCTGAACTATCACTTGGTCTTCAAATGGTACGAAAGTAACAAATTATAAATGAATTTTGTAGGCTGCATCGGTGATGGATTTTCGACCAAGCAGAATGGCTGTGGTTGCGCAAAATGTTGAGGTGTTTATAAGGGAGTTTTTTGATCAGAATCCTCTTAGTCAGATTGCTTTGGTTACTATAAAAGATGGGGTTGCTTATTCTTTAACGGAGCTTGGTGGGAGTCCTGAGTCTCATATTAAGGCTTTGATGGCTAAGTTGGAATGTTCAGGTGATTCGTCACTACAGAATGCACTGGAGCTTGTTCATGAGTATCTTGATAAAATTCCATCATATGGTAATCGTGAAGTTCTCATCTTATATTCTGCTCTTACGACCTGTGATCCGGGAGATATAATGGAGACAATCCAGAAATGCAAGAAGTCTAAAATGAGATGCTCAGTTATTGGCCTCTCTGCTGAAATGTTCATATGCAAGCATCTCTGCCAAGAAACTGGTGGATTGTACTCTGTTGCTTTGGATGAGGTGAGTTATATTAACTAAAAGGAATTTGAGAATAACTTGCCATGTTGTAAGCAATCTGGCTGTTATTGAAAACTAAAAGCTTAAAATAAATCTGAGTCTTTCAAAAATTCCAAGAAAAGAAAATCTTCTACAAAACGCAAGGGCATCTAATATTTTCCAATAGAAAGCATATCTCATAAGCACTGCTGCTATGTTTTTCTTATTCAGAGCCACTTTAAAGAGTTAATATTGGAGCATGCACCCCCTCCTCCGGCAATAGCAGAATTTGCAATAGCTAACTTGATCAAGATGGGTTTCCCACAAAGAGCAGCAGAGGGTTCCATCTCGATATGTTCTTGTCATAAAGAATCGAAAGTTGGTGAGGGGTATATTTGTCCAAGATGTAAAGCGCGTGTGTGTGAGCTTCCTACCGAATGCCGTATTTGTGGGTTGACACTTGTTTCTTCACCCCATTTAGCAAGGTCGTACCATCATCTCTTTCCCATAGCACCATTTGATGAGGTGAAACCATCACGTCAAAATGAACCACATCGTAGATCACAGAAAACTTGTTTCGGTTGCCAACAAAGCCTTGTCAATCCTGGTGAGTTATATAGATGTGGAGGTTTTGCAATTGTACATGCTCTTTATACGTCTCTATTCATGACCATGCATGCCTATAGAATACAGATAAAATATCCAGATTCGGATGAATTATCTTCTCATGTTGCTATTATTATTGGGGCATCACACACGGAGATGTTTGAAATTTTTACTCTGCCTGCAAACCAAACTTTTTTTGAGTGTCATTGGTGCATCATGATAACCTAGATCCTTTGTTGCCTATCTCTGGTAAAATTATCAAGAAGAAAAATATTTTAACTCTGGTGTCAAACTGCTGGACCAATGTTAGCTGGCAGATTTATTTGGGCTGAGACTCCGTTTACCTTTTTTCTCTGCTTAAAAGAAAACTTATTTACTACCGGACTGGTCCACCTCATATTTTAGGTTTTTTCTCCTCTCTTTTGCTGATGGATTTGTGGTTAAGATGCTCATTATGTTTGGCAAGTTTTTGTTGCTCAGCTATTCTAATTGTTTTGTCACAGGCAATAAACCCAGCCTTCAAGTTGCTTGTCCAAATTGCAAACAGTACTTTTGCCTTGACTGTGACATTTACATTCATGAGAGCCTGCACAATTGCCCAGGTTGTGAGAGTCTTAGAGCTTCATAGTCAGGCACCGCTGCATCGGTAATGAAGAATGAAAAACTATTGCCACTTGAGTGTTCTACTTTTCTTCTGCCATATGGATATGGCATGCTCTTACTGCTATTCCTTCAAACACATCCAAGCAAGTTCAGATTTTTTTTTCCTTTTCATGTATGGCGTGGTCACCATTGCAACACGGACAGATACCTAACTTGACTGGTCAGGCAAGTATTGTCGCGATGCTTTCTTGAGCGCGGATACTTGGTTTTACAGATAGGCTGTTGAGCGGAGCATAGCTCACGTCCATTGAATATGTAATCAAAGAATTCACAGGCCACATGCGTCACATGGATTGCATTCTTTCACACGGCATGTGTTTCCATCATGGTTGTAGCCATAATTGGTCACTTAAAAGTGCTTCTTAGGTGACTAGAACCCTCTCATGTTAGAACTTGTACGCCCCTTTTTCCCGAGGGTGCATTGGCTTTATTTGATTCACAGATATACCATGTCATAGAAACAGCACATACCTTTCAGGAGTTTTGGGTATTTTTTTTTTTTATCCAATCAGTGAGACTCAAAAAGAACTAAGATATTGTATCTTAATTCCTCAAATTTTACTGATTGGTTGGAGTAAATGAAAATATTCCTCTTTTTTTCCGGGACATCACAAATATACACTCATGCTCTGTGATTGGTTGTTACTGCAGTTAATTTTAATGAACTTGAGGAGACCTCACTTCAGGTAGAGCAGTGCCTTCATTAATGTCACGCATCACAGCCACAGCGCCTCTGCTATCTGCACTTTCATTTTCTGTCGCAAGTGTGAATCTTGGTGTCTGGAAATTTAAGGTTTGATTTGATGGCTTTTAAGGCAGAATATGGGCGAGTCGAGGGGGGGATGTGACGGGTAAAATAAAAGTTTTTGCCCCACAAATCAAATTTCAGATGATTAGCAACGTCATGCCTTTATGTCTATTTACAGTGATTAACGTACTTAAGGCCTAAATAAAACTCGCAACTATACAATTTTTTTATTTAGGCTTGGACATTCCACATGACTGCCTGAGGCATGATAGACAGATCAAATGATTTTGATTATTTTTTAATATTTTTGTTTTAAAATCTATTAAAATAATATTTTTTATTTTTTAAATTATTTTTGATATTACAACATTAAAATAAAGTAAAAGATCTAAAATTTATTAATTTAAATTAAAGAATAAATAAATAAAAATTTAATTTTTAAAAAAAAACACTTAAAACACGCCAGGCTACCGCATCAAGGTCAGCTACAACATTTGAACGTGTTGGTCACAAAAATAATTTACAGTGATAATTTGAACGTGTTGCCTTTCAAAAATTGGTCCATCTATAGTACACAAATCACAAAATCTCCAAAACTACAAGTGAAATATATAAATTTCTCAACATGGAGCAATTGTGCCCATGCTGCAATAGATGAAGTAAGGGGTTCTTCCAGATGGGGGAACAGCTATAGACTCACAATCGAGAGCTTTCATACTGGAACAATTGAAGATGAAGGAAGGGGTTCTTCCAGATGGGGGCACTTGCTCCCGAGGCTTTCATACTGGAACAATTGAAGATGAAGGAAGGGGTTCTTCCAGATGGGGGAACAGCTATAGACTCAATCGAGAGCTTTCATACTGGAACAATTGAAGGCCGCAACCTTCAATTTTAGAAATGAGAAGTTTCTTGGCAAAATAATATTAAGTTTAAGAGAAGAGATGGCTTTAGATTTTCGTTCTCCCACCAAAAGGATGGATAACAGAGGGTGTGATGAGATGTTTCAGCCACACCCTATCAATCCAAAACTTGTCCACAATAGTAACAAACAGAGCAGTCAACAAAGAGAAATAAAAGCCACACCCTATCATCTAGGAAAGATCCTCTCACTGCAACTCGTGTCCAAAGCCTCTAAAGTAGATGAGCTCAAGACATCCTTTGCGCAGCCTCCTTGGCTAAAACTCTCTCCTTAGCTTTGCTCTTGGCCAGAGATTTGGAACCCATGATGCCACCACCCCATTTCTTGCGGTGCTCATCAAACTTGTCGTTGAAGTTAGCCTGCAGTTGAAGAGAAAAAACGTGAGAAGCAAGAACAGAATTCAAGAAAGAGGTAAACCATGCAAAGGTAAACAGCATAAAAAAGCAACGCTGTTAGATAAAGACTTCTTCGGGAAACGGGTTAAAAGGGACAAATTTCCCCTTACTGAATTTTGCTATCTTCTAGGAGGGTTTCAAATAAATGTTCTGTTTTTTTTTCTTTTCTTTTTTTGAGATCAGACTTCAAAATAACATTTTGGGGAGATGGATAGGCCTAGCAACAGACATTCCTGAACAGAGAGCAAGCACATGATCATTATATTTCACGCCTGTCATGGTATTGGGTCGTTGCTCATTAAGATATTACCTTGACTGCCTCCAAAACCTTGCTAAATTCCAATTTGTCCTCATTCTTGACAGAAGTAAGGCACAAAACTGAAGCTGTTTTCTTGTGGACAATCTGGTTTTTAAAAAACAAATATCCTTCATTATCCATGAAATATTAATTGAAAAAATTATTCTATGCATAAGAAAAAGTTCAGAGAAATCACCGCTCCAAGTCGTGACTTGCCCTTCACAATGGCATAAGGAACCTCCATTTTCCGGCACAATGCAGGCAACCAAACAACAAGCTCAATTGGATCTACATCATGTGCAATAACCACCAGCTGGGCCTTGTTCTGCACGCATCAAGAAAAAAACAATATTACCTAGACAAGAACACAAAAAATCAGCCTTGCAATTTCTCCCCACGGATCCCATAAAAGGTTGAAAGGAAGGTGTGTGTGTGTGTGTAAACAGAGGGATGAGAATCAATGTGTAAGCCAGCCAAATAATTGACAAAAATGAGAGGAAAGAGGTTAAGAGATGAAACAACGCCATCAATTCAGAAGTCATCTTCTCCTATAAAACCTTAATTACAACGGAACTCCCAAATAGGTCAATTAGAAAAGGTACACAATGCACCAGAACATATATTATCACTTTATTACCCAATTAGCAGCAGAGATAATAATAATAATAATGATGATGTTAATAATAATAAACTGTAAATGCTAACATCAATACCTGCTCAATAAGGTAAGTAACATGGTTAAGACCATATTTAATAACAATAGGCTTCTTTGTTTCCACAGTCTTCCCCTCAGCTTCAGCTTGTGCTCTCTTAAGAAGCCTTTCCTTCTTAGCAGCCTTGTCCTCAGGTCTATATTTTAGGAACAACTTGAAAAGTTGCGTAGCTGTAACACAAAATGATGAAAACAAAACAAATATTATCTGCAGCTTCAGTAATTTAAAAAAATGCACCAACGCACCACAATATCCATAAGAATAATTGGCGTTACATTTAAGCACCAACATCCATGATCCTGGGAACCGAAGTTTGTTAACTTTTCTAGATTGGGGATGGAAGATTTACCGAGGTTCTTGTCAAGTGTTTTTGTGAACTGGTTAACAGCAGGAGGGACCTTCAAACGCTGTTTCAGAATCCTTCTTTGCCTCTGAATACGAACAACATGTGGCCACTTGACAAATCTAGTCAAATCCTTCTTTGGTGGAAGTGCACCACCAATTCCAAACTGCTTTGGACGTTTTTCAAACAAAGGGTTCACTACCTTTTCCTGTAATTAATCAACATCGGTGCACTAAACCTTTAGTTGCAAAGGAGCAGAGTATAAACCCCAACTGTCAATAATGAAGCAGAATTATAATAATCACATGCAAGTTCTATGAATTGAGTATAAATCATAATCTCTTAGCATTTGTATTCTCGACTTTTTAGAAGTATATGATTGCATGAGATTAAGGGGATAGTAGCAGGAAACAATGGTTGGGTCTAGCTGGCTACAAATTCAAAATGGAAAAAAACGACGACAACCACAGAAGAGAGAAAGAGGGAGAGAGGGAGATCACGCACAGGTTTCTTCTTTGCTGCCAGTGGGCCCTTCACACCTCTTTTGGGAGCCTGTAGTAAACATAAAAATAAGCCAACGAATCAAAAAAGGGAAAGAAACCAAAGAACATTATTCCAAAATATGCATGTCAAGAACAGAGCTGATCAAAACAATGGGTAAAAATACCATGTTTTTGGTCTTTTCCACCAATATATACCCGGTATGGTGCTTATAAATGCAACATTTCTACACTATAGCCTCAAAAAGTCCTCCATCATCCACCAATTTCCAAACCATATCACATAGCCTCACAGCAGAGATATCAAAAATAACAAAATGCAATGAAACTTCAATTCATACAACAAGAAGCGCAGCTATTAACTAACACCCCAATAAAAACAAATCAGCAGAATCTCCAAAAAAATTTAACTAAAGAAGTTTAAGTTTTTTGGGTACTTTTAGTACTTTTTTTTCCTCTTTAAGTTTTCTGCCTTACCACACACAGTACAAAAAAAAAAAACACTAGAAAGACTAAGACTGAAATCTTATTCACATAGAGAAGTAAGATTATACACCCTCCATCCCAACAAAAATAAAAGCATCGGCGTCAGCCAAAAAAAAAAGGTATAATTTTACACCAGAAAATCATCAGTTAAGCTTTTTGAGCACAAGATACACAACGTTGTAAGAGAAAAACGAAAGGGGCATGAAAGATGAGTGATATATGTTACCATCTAGAAGAGGAGACTTGCAGATCGAAAACCTGAACGTGTTTGAGGTGAAAATGGGTAGGGGCAGAAGAGCAGCAAAAACGGCTGCTTTAGTAGGGTTTGCCCAAACCCTAAATTGTTCTTTCAGTTTACATTTTGGTCCCTTCATTATGCTAATTGTTTTATTTTACTTCTACTTTATCTTTATTTTATTTATTAAGCCCTCTCTTCTTCTTAAAATTTGATCAATTATCAAATTTGATCAATTCCTAAAATCTTAAAATTTGTCCAAATGGAATATCTTACAAATTATTTATTTAACGAGATAAAATCTTCTACTTTCAAATATATATATCAAACTAAAAATTATATTTAAAGAGAAAACTCTTTTTGAAAAAATAATAATAAATATTTTAGTGTTTTTTTTATGAATTTGCATCACGACAAAATGTCAGCATTGATTATTTTTATCAAATATATTATTGCTTTGTTTGTTGATGTTATATACCCTTTAACAGTATAAAAGTTTCAAGTTTTTTTATCCTTAGCATTAGACTTTTATTTTGAAGGTTTTAATCTTTTTATGGTTTTTTCTAATTTAATCTTTATATCTAATTTTAAAATATTTTATATTTTTATCTTTATTTTTCAATTTAAACTAAAGATAAATCTTAATTTTGTATCTTATTTTTAGATGTTAATTAGGTATCTGTATTTCTCCTTACCTCGCTTTTGATTTTTCACGATTGTTACTTATATGTGTTTTTATATTGTATATGAATTTTAGTTAAATTGTGTTTGCTAATTTCTTTTTGACCTATTAACTAATCTAGTATTTGTTTTTTATTCTAATCTCGTGGTTTAGTGCTTTGACTAGCTATGTAACCCGTGCTTCGTCGCGAGTCAAATAATCAAAAACTTTTAAAAGAAGCTCTTAAAAAAAGAGAGAATGTTTTGTCTACTTTTTTAGTTTTTAGTTTTTTAACCCGTCATGTCATTTTATTTTGTATTTAAACCATTTGAAAAATATAAAAAAAGAAGGGTTTAAGGTAAGAGAAAAAACACATTTGAAAAAAAAATTCCTTTCGGGTTTTTGCTGAATTACCCGAGTTTTGGGTTAATCCAACAGGTTTGCTAGTTTACTTCGGGTCAAATGTAGGCTCAGATTTTGAATAAAAGAGACTCGCCCAACGCTGCTAGGCCTAGCCTACTAGCAGGACCCAAAGCGTTGGGGTTTGCTTTGGGCATGACCCAAATTGTTAGGTCCTAGTTAACAAAGAGTCCAAGAATGGTGGCAAAAGGGTCCAATTAGATGTTGGGTCACGGTGGTAAGCAAGACCTAATTAGACGTTGGGTCATTGTGAGATAGGAGGCAAGACCCAAAACTGTTGAGTCCTTATTCTTGCTGGTGGCAAGACCTAATGTTAATGAGTCCTATCAGCATTGATGGCCTGCTCCAAACAGGACCCAACGTTGATGGGTCCTGTTGGGGGCAAGATCCAACGCTGAAGGGTCCTGATCGCGACAAAACCTAAAATGGATGGATCCACTTCCAGCAACACCCAACTTAAATGGGTCCTGCTCTCAGCCGGACCCAAAGCTATTTTGGGTCCTGCTGGGGGCAGCTTTGGGTCCGGCTTCCACAAGGATCCAATGACGTTAGGTCCTGCTGGATCCATTAGAGTTGGGTCCTACCCCCAGCAGGACCTAAACAAGCTGATGTAATGAATGTCAAGTGGAAGAAAAAGAAAAGGTGAAGCTGCTCGACGAGCAATTATTAAGCAAAGCATCAGCTTGGTATCAAATCCCAGGCTAATAAAATTTAAATGCGTTTAAAAATGCTTAAATACAACCTTAACAGAAGTATCTAACCTTCCTTTCTTATGCGTGGAAATCGAATCTCATTGTTTTTTTTTAATCAAAATTATAGATGATAATTTTTTTTCATTTGAGATAATAAAATATTAATAATACTTTGAATCTCATTTACTAATGTTGTAAATTTAAAATATCTTCTATTACCCAAAATTAAATTATATTGGGTAATATTATTCTAATATTATGCCCTACATGGGAGAGAATATTATTTTAATCTTTGTATATTTATAATGAAGAGAAAGTCATCATCAGCTCTCCAAATCCAGCCCTCAACTTATTATTATTATTATTCATACCCATCTACAAAATTTAATGGGCTGTAAGTAAGACCACAAGGCAAGAAGATCAAAAGACGAGCAAACAAATATATTTTTGAAAGAGTAACAGCATTCTATGAACATGTGTTGTAACAAAAGAATTACACAATGCAATCTAGGATACCATGTGTGTGCATGGCATCTTTATTCAAATTTATTAATTTGTGTCTAATTGATTTTCTGGATAATCTAGTGTACGAGAAAAAATCAGTAAGATAAACTAAAAAAACTTTGGTTCCTTATTTTTTCTTCTTTTGTATTTTTTATCCCCTTATCTAATTTTTTTATTTTTTTGTATTTTGGTATTTTTGAAAAAAAATAACGTCAATGTCAACTCAATAATTAATCAACGATTTAAAAATGAGCGCGTTAAAACCAAACGTGTCGAAAATAAATTTATGATTTTTTAATTATTTTAAAAAAGACACTTAAAATGTCAAAAACGACGCAAATACATCAAAAATATATATATTTTTTGGATTCTTTGTTTTTTTTTTTTGCTATTCTTTTTGGATTTTTTTGAAAAAGTAAGAAAAAAAAGGGCAAAAAATCGGGTTATGAGAGTACTTGTCAATTGATAAGTACTAATATGTTAGTTCTAGATATCTCTCATACCCTAGTTTATAAGAACAATTTCATTTCATAAAGGAAAAAACATAATATATATCAGCTGCAATAACTCTAATTAATATCGAGTATTGATAGAGCATTGACCAGGAACATTTAGAAATAATGTTTTAATGCAATAGAAATCTCATAATTATAACAACTTTATAATTTTATTTGCAAAACATTTTTGTTCCAATGACTTTATCTTTAATCTACATTTATTAATTAAATATTATATTCATTAATAAAATAGTTGATGATTTTTAAAAATAAATAAGTCTTTATTAATAAATTTAATATATTTACATGAATAATGTCAATACTAAGTATAACCAACTGATTGACTACAGGGTATATACACTAATATTTTTACCATAACAAACTCTATAGATCTAGCTCTAATTTGCTTCTGAATCCCACAACTATTTAGAACCTACTACCAAATACTTTTGATCATAGTTGCAATCAATAGACAAATGGTCTCTTGATCTTTTTTATTGCATTGCTATACAACATGAATGATACAAGGTGATAAATCTAAGTTTAAGAATATACAAGGATTCGCATGGCATTTTAAACTAATCTACATCGTGCATCTTATTTCTCAAAGCTTCCTACACGATTTTGATAGAGAACAAGCCACTTGGAGAAAATTATCAGATATATGAGGTTGGAGACAAATCACACCATCTAAAGTAGCTTGAATGTTAATCAAGTCATTAGACTTGGTATAGGTAAATTCCAAGATAAGCAGTTTGAATAATGTTTTTTTATATATATTATGATTTAATAAGTCATGGATTTTCATTTTTGAAGCATGCAACTCATAAGAGTAAAAAAACTAGATTATTGGGTTGTAAGTCAATTCTTATATACAAGTCATCATCTAATTATCAATCAATGTGATATTTTCTAATAATCTCTTCTTTATATGTGAGTTTTATCCATATTAAATGTTTAATAAAAGTATTTTCAATGTAGCAAGAAATTTCATGTTACTCATAAGAGTAATTATTAGTAGTTTTTTCCAATGAGAAAAAGCATTCGGTTAGAGAAAAAGGAGAAAGAAAATTATTTAAAAAAAAACTAAGGTAAGAATATTCAAGTCAAATCACTTGATTTTGATTTTGATTTTGATTTTTCCTTTCGTCCTAGTCTTTATCTCTATTCTTAAAATGAGTATAAGGAGTAACAATTGGTAATTACTATATTTTATTTATTTGCTGAAAAATAGTTTTTAATTTGAAAAATAATTTTTATTAAAAGTGAATTTCTGAAAAGTTGATTTTTTTAATGTTTGACAATGTTATAGAAAATAAGTTGAAAAATATTTTTCAGTGTTTGGTTATGCCTTAAAAAATAAGTTGGAAAATTACTTTTTTTTAAGTTTATCAAAAGAATGAAAATCGAGTATGATATATGAAAAAGTTGAAGGAGGGTGAAATTGAAAAAAAAATGCAATTTTAAAAATTATTTCAAATAAAATAAATAGTAATAAAAAGAATATGAACTGAATTTAAAGGACAAACAAATTGAAAAGCTAGTTTAAAAATTTAAAGGGTGAGGTATGGAAATTGAGGGGGTGAGAAAAAAAACGGGGAGGAAAAAGGTCACCCACACCAAATTAGAAATTGTTACCCTGTACGCGTAGCCTAGAAAGGGATGGGCCACTGAAACAATTCTAAATACATCAAGAAAGGTTGCCTTTAGACGCCATATATGGTCTCATATGCTGGCGCGACCAATGTATGTGTCAATCACTTTTTATTTTTAAATTATATTTTATGTTTATCAAAATACCAAATTTTCTCTCAGTCAACTTGATTATTACTAAAAAACCAATATAAAAATAGGAAACCTTTGAACCCCAGTTTAATAAACTTTGATTTTAATGGTAATTCATTTATTTTACTTTACTTTTTTTTTTGTAAAAGATTCGAAAGGAGTTTTCTAGAGTTGAGAGAAGGAAAACATTTTTCTTTGGAAAGACTTAAGCTTTTCCTTTGACTCGAAACCACTTTCTATTGACTAACTCTCTTAAAGTTAAACAAATATGAAAAATTTTGGAAAATGATTTATAGAAAAATGTTATTCATGAAATAAACACTCATGTGAGATCCACAACTCAAGTATCAAGTGTTATCAAGAATTTACTACTCTTGTAAGAGCTTGCTAACTAGGAGTGTACATGTCCTCCTTTGCTAGCAACCATTACAAATCTCAAGTACAATTACATAAAAAAAAAACCTAAAGGTTGTGGGATATTCACTATGTAGTTAAAGAGAAAACACTATAGATTGTAATAGTGTTCCATAATATTTTCTTTCTTTATTTTTTTAGTTCTTTGGATTTTTTTCATGTTGGTCCCTCAATTTTTTTTTTTAATTTGTTCCTTTGACGTTGTGTTTATTTTGGATTAGGCTTGGTGATCTGTTTCGGCTACCTAGAATATAGCTCATGGTGTTTGAAAAAAATTACATAACTCGGTGGATGCTTGGTTTGACAAAATTTAATGAGATTTTATTGATTTAAAACAATTAAAGATTTTGGGACTGAATTTGAAGATCGAACAAATATACACCCTTTGTTTAGCTACCATAAAGGGCTGAATTGAACAAACAAGGATACATGTTCATCCCATTTGTTTTTTTTTTTATCACTTGATTTATTTGGTTTTCAATTTGATTAGTTTATATGAGATTGGAATTAATAGTTTTGGTTGCCTATATATGGGAATTTTACAGCGTGGAAGAAAAATCTTGGTGAGTGATGGATGCTCAATTTTGTAAAATAAAATTTAATTTCACTTATCTTAATCAATTGACGATTGAGAGACCATAATTGACGTTGAAACAAAAGCAAGGACGAAAATCAACAGGAAATAAGGAATGCTCGGGGCATGTGTTGCACGGGCCAATATGTGAAAAGGTTTGTCGTGCTTTGGAGGTGCACATGACCTTCTTTGATCACCAAAGGTGGCATTCCGCCATGTCCTTTGAAGCCTCTTGAAGAGGGCTACTTGTTGATGTGGCACATAGTCAGTGGCACATAGTCACTGATTAGTGGTAGTGTGTTGCCAATGTCCCACTTTTTTTTTTCCTCTTATCTTTTTCTTCTACTCGGGTTTTGTGCAATATATATATTTTAATTTTGATTCTTAATTTTTTTATTTGTGTCTTTTCTATGCTTTTTATGGGAAAATCTCAATTTTATAACCCGAGTTGCAGGTTCGGAAAGTTGACCTATGTTGACTTTAGTCTTTTCTGTTTGGGTCATTTTTATTATTTTTTTTCAATTTCATCCTTGAATATTTGGTTCGTTTGGAATTTATTTTTAATTTTTTATGTTTTTTTATAGAGTTATCATGGTCACATGACTCGGATCACGAGTTTTGCAAGATAATTAAGGTTAACTCGAGTCATTTCTTTTGTTAATTTTTTTATATTAATTGTTTTTCAATTTCACCAGCTGACATTGTGTTGATTTGGAAATTGGGTTTCATAATCCTTTTCAGTATGTTTTCTACAAGTGTATCTTGTGGTTCTCGAGTCTGGTAGGTGTACTCGAGTTGACTCAAGTCATCCTTTTTTATTTATTTTTTCTAATTTAATATTTTCTTTCACGATTTATTTCTTTGATATTGGGTTGATTTGGAATTAAGCTTCATATTTTTTTTTCCTTAGGTGATTTTTTGATTGAATTATTTTTTTAAATTTTCATCATTTATCATTTGACTAATTGGAAATTGAGCTTCATTTTTTTTTCAACTTGCTTTTTATAGAAAAATCCTAATTTAATGACCTAGGTCGCGGGCTCGAAAGGTTGAGCTAAGTTGACTTGGGTCGTTTCTTCTTTGGGTCCTTTTTAATTATTATTTTTTACCAATTTCATCTTTAAATATTTTATTGGTTGTGAATTGAGTTTTTTATTTTTTTATTTTATTTCTATGAGATTATTACAGTCTCATTACTAGGGTTGCGAGTTTTGCAAGTTAACTAGGGTTGACTCGAATAATTTCTTTTGTCAATGTTTTTAGGTTAATGTTTTTCAGAATTATGTTGACCTGAAAATTGGGTCTCGCAATCCTTTTTAGTCTTTTTTTTTTATCCTTGATCCTTTTTTCTAATTCATATTTTTAAAAACTATTTTTTCTATTCCAATCTTATATTGCGAGTGGTGGGTTAGTAGAGAGAATTCGGGTTGACTCGAGTTTTTTTCTTCAAGTTTCTTTTTTTAAAATTGATTGTTTTTTATCTTTTGAAATTAAGTTATTAGGCCTTGAGTATTGTGATTTTTTTTGCTTTTTTTTCTACAAGGATATCTTAATTTCAAGTCTTAGGTTACGTGCTAGACAAGTTAACACAAGTTGATTTGAGTTATTATCTCTTGAATATATTTTTTTTTGTTAGGAAAAATTTAACTTGACATGCAGTATAACGGGACAAAAAGATCTAGTTGTCTTTTTACTCCTTCTAGTCAATGACAATTATTAGCTCTAAAAATACTTGTGCACTCTGTTGTTGGGAGATTTGCATTATGAAATCACTTGGTCACACGTAAATCTGCATCCGTGAGGACTCTCATATATACAATGGGCTTCACTTTCAACCTAAAAAAATTAAATAATTTGGTTCTTGTTTTTCCTCTTCTTGTTCTCAACCACTGACTTTCAAATCATAATTGCTTGCTTGTTTGGAACCAAATTATATATAAAATTTAATTTAATTTTATATGTAATTTGAATTTAATTAATAATCTATTATAATTTTTATGTTTGAAATAAAATACTATATCATATAATTAAATTTAATTATACTATTTAAAATACATGTGTAATTAAATTGAATTAACAATCTTGACTGTTTTGCTTTTAATTCATAAATCATTTTTTCTTATTACAAAAAAAAAAAACATTTCTATTTGTTAATGTGAAAATAGAATCCATAACTTTTTTTTAATGATAAATCATGATGCATGCATGATATGATAAAGACAACAAGCAGTATTAACATGCATGACATAGAAAACATTAGGAATAATTGATTATTATTAACAACGACATCATATTATTTTTTTAATAATAAAGATATTCTCATACCAATTTTCATATAATTCTCACGGAATAAAACTATTTCATCTACTTTTAAATAAGCTATTCACCATATATATATTAATAAAAATTCATTCTTGATTCACTATATACCAGTCAATAAAATCCAAAAATAATTCCTCTATCATTATATATACAACACCACCAATCAAGAAACTAAACTAAAAAAAATTTATGTTTTAGTTTGTTTTCTCTATGGTCTCAGATTTGAACCTTATGGTTGCTCGTATGATGATCACTGGAAATTTACATGGTCGTTAACTTCAGGGTCCATGAAATTAGTCGAAGTGCACGCAAGCTGGCCGAACGCCCACGTTAAACTAAAATAAAAAAGTATCTTTTATTTTTCAATGGCTTCGCTTTTCTTTCTTTCTCATCAATTGAATTCCACCAATCAAGCTTCAAGAGAGTGTCTTATTCTTTAACATTGTAATTAACCACAAACTTTTTACATTGAAATACGTCATCCATATATCTTCTTATACTGTAGATAGTTGTTGTCTACAATTCGCTTGGATGGACGAGAGATGATGCAACTCAATTTTCTGTGAGTAGTTAGTTCTATTCTAATCTCTTTTTTGTTGAACTTTAAGATGGTGATTTTGCTAATTCTTGCTGACAGTTCCTGTTTCCTTGACAATATTTCTGGAAAAAAGCCACCCAAAATACTTAACCTATGAAAATGTGGCTGACATTATGATTTAACTGCTTCCCTCACACATGGGCCTTCGCAAAAACAGTCATCAGTGTGGCTTAACGTGATCTAAACTGGGGATCCATGCAATGAGTGAGAGGGTAGATAAAAAAGGTGAACGTTTTGTGTTTGAAAAGGTATTTTTAATTTGAAATTACTGGGAAAAAACTACTTAGAAAACATTCTTTCCATAAAAACTATAAATGTTACTCATGATAATATTTTAACTACCCAATCAATACAAAACTTGTTCACAACAACAAACAGAGCAATTGAAGGGGAAAAAGAAGAGCTAAAATCATCCACGGAAGTTCCTTTCTGACTAAAACTTATCTCCAATAGCTTGCTAGAAGAAGCTCAAGACATTCTTTGGGCAGCCTCCTTGGCTATGACTCTCTCCTTAGCTTTGGTCTTAGCCAGAGATTTGGAACCCATGATGCCACCGCCCCATTTCTTTCGGTGCTCATCAAACTTATCATTGAAGTTAGCCTGCAGTTAAAGGGAACGAAAGTGAAATATGCAAAGAAGAATGAAGTTCAAAAGAGCAGCCAACAAATTACAGAATATCAAATCAAAGAAAGAAACCACTTCAATCAATAAACCACACAAGCATCAAAAGCAATGCTGTTAGAACAAACAAGTTCACTGTGGGATAAGCAAATCAAGGACCAGTTGCCTCTCCTTGTGACATAAAGCTAATCTTCTAGGAGGATTACAAATATGAAATTGAAACACCTTTTTTCTCCTTTGGGATACACTTTACAGATATCACATATAAAGTGCAAAAACATCGTAGTAATATTACCTTGACTGCCTCCAAAACCTTGCTAAATTCCAATTTATCCTCATTCTTCACTGATGTAAGGCACAAAACTGATGCTGTTTTCTTGTGGACAATCTGTTTTTTAAACATATCAGAGTCATAAAGATAGTACCAGAGGATCAAATTTCCAAAAAAATCAATGGTTCTTTTAATGCATAGAAAAAGTGTAGAGAAATCACCGCTCCGAGACGTGACTTGCCCTTCACGATTGCATAAGGAACCTCCATTTTCCGGCACAATGCAGGCAACCAAACAACAAGCTCAATTGGATCAACATCATGCGCGATAACCACAAGCTGGGCCTTGTTCTATATGAATCAAGTAGAGTCTTAGGAAAAAGATAAGATAACCTATACAAAAACACATCAATCTGCCATGCATGTTCACCATCCAAGTCAGAAGACAACATGAAACAAACAAACAAAAAAATGTCGAAAGTAAGGCACCCAAAAAAAAACAGGGGAGATAAAAAATCAATGTGCAGAAAATCAGCCAAGCAACTGAAGAAATGAGAGGAATGAGAGTGAGAGAAGAAAAGGTAGAAAACCAAATTGAAAGCCATCTTTTCCTACACAATCATGATTATAACACA
Source organism: Populus deltoides (assembly GCA_015852605.2). Taxonomy (NCBI): domain Eukaryota; kingdom Viridiplantae; phylum Streptophyta; class Magnoliopsida; order Malpighiales; family Salicaceae; genus Populus; species Populus deltoides. Next base: position 12,815,321 of record CM027573.2, on the reverse strand, counting down.
ACTCCCATATAGGTCAATCAACTAGCTAAACAAATCACCAAATCATCCATTACCTAAATATTTACATAGTTAATCAAGAAAGTCTTAGAAATCAACATCTGTACCTGCTCAATGAGGTAAGTAACATGGTTAAGACCATATTTAATAACAATAGGCTTCTTTGTTTCCACAGTCTTCCCCTCAGCTTCAGCTTGTGCTCTCTTAAGAAGCCTTTCCTTCTTAGCAGCCTTGTCCTCAGGTCTATATTTTAGGAACAACTTGAAAAGTTGTGTAGCTGTAACCCAAAATGACGAGAAAAAGACTACATCTCAGTACCAGATAAGTAATCTGCAGTTTCAGTAGTTAAAATGAACTCCATCATTGCACTACAATATCGATAACAATGCATCTGTGATTTTTAGCATCAAATTTTGTCAAGTTCCCTGTAACAGGAATGGAAAATTTACCAAGGTTCTTGTCAAGTGTTTTTGTGAACTGGTTAACAGCAGGAGGAACCTTCAAACGCTGTTTCAGAATCCTTCTTTGCCTCTGAATACGAACAACATGTGGCCACTTGACAAATCTAGTCAAATCCTTCTTGGGTGGAAGGGCACCACCAATTCCAAACTGCTTTGGTCGTTTCTCAAACAAAGGGTTTACGACCTTTTCCTGTGATTAATCAGCATCAATACACCAAATCTTTAGTTGCAAGGGTAGATTACATAAAGCCCCAAAATTGACAGGGGCAGAATTATGATTCATCAAATCTCAGTTCTAAGAATTGGGCATAATCTATGAAAACTTGTATCATCAACTTTAGCAATTTCATATATGCAATTGCATAAGATTAAGGGGGTAGTTGAAACAAATATTAGCCATATCTAGCTAGCTACAAAATTCACAAAAGGAAATAACAGGGAGTTCCATGGAAGAATACAGACCCATTACACACTAAACTATAAGGAGGCTAGTCAGTGAACAAATTAGATAAATGTTGTAGACAACACTCCCAAGAATTGAAAGACTAGCCACACTTGGGAAATTAAACTGCCTTCTTTTAACTTACACATGCTTATTTTGTGTGTGCGCGTGTGTGCGCATACAATAGAGAGTGAGAGAGAGAAGACATACAGGCTTCTTCTTTGCTGCTAACGGGGCCTTCACACCTCTTTTGGGAGCCTGTAGTAAGTACAAAAACAAGCTAATGAATCAAAAGTGGGGATAGAAACACTAAGAACACAAACTTTTCAACGAAAATATAATATGCGGAAGATAATAAACCATTTATTTCACAAACAAAAGAAACCAATCAGAACAAAGGGAACATAATATGCATGAAAATATGAAAAGGGTATACAAGAAGTGAAGATCGTACCATGCGGAAGAGGAGATCGAGAGAAACCCTGGTAGTTCTCTGCCGATGAAGGGTTAGAGCCTTAGACCTTGGTAGAGCAGCTGCAGCAGCTTGCCTTTTATTGTTAGGGTTTTATTTTCTCTTTGTTACGTGGACAGGAGAGAGTAAGGCTAAGCCCATAGGCCTCCCAAACCCTAAAAATTGTTTTCTCAATTTTGTCACTATACTGTTTACTTACAAATTTATCTCTGTTTATGGAAGAGGAAAACCTAGCTAAAACATTATTAACCCTACTTTAAAATGTATGGTGAAAGTAATATAGTTTTTTTGTGTTTTTCTCTTTAAGAAAAAAAAAAAAAATTTTAATTAATATTTCATAAATTATCATTTTTTTGTTTTTAAAAGAATTTTAATATGATTAATTTTTTTTTAAGATTGTTCTGTTATTTTTTTTATTTTTATTTTTTTAAAATTATCTTTATTGATTTTTTTAATATAAAACTAATTGAAAATTTAGTTATGTAGTTTTTTTACTAGAAAATTTTCCCTTTAAAAGCAAACAAACCGAAATTATGGAAAGGTTTCTCGAAATCACTTTCCGATGTTTCCTTACAAGGCTTTTTTTTATTTTTTTTATGAATCTTCTTTTTATTTTTTTAAATGGTCTTTGTCCTTGAAATTTATCTCGTTTATGAAGAGGAAACCTGCAAAACATTATTAACCCTCTTTAAAACATGTATGGAGATTGTTTTATTTGTTTTTTTATATTTTTTTTGTTTTTTGTTTTTGAACTTTACATGTTTTTTTTTCTAAGATTGTCCTGTTATTTTTTTTATTTTTATATTTTTTTAAATTATTTTTATCCATTTTTTAATATAAAACTAATTGAAAATTTAGTTATGTAGTTTTTTTCTTTAAAAAATTATAGATTACTACAATGTTTCATTACAAGGCTTTTTTTTTTAATTTTTTTTTAATCTTCTTCTTCTTTTTTTTAAAATTTGGTTTTGGTTTCGACTTTTACTTTCCCATTTTTTTTTTATAATTTTTTTCCCATGGGTTTTTTTTTGTTCTTTTTTTCCAAAATTGTCTTTTTCAAAATTATTTTTGTCTTTTTTTTTAATTTTTTGGTTCAGAATTATTTTTGTTTTTTTTCTATTTTTTTCATTTTTTTTTTTTTTTTTTCCCAATTTTTTTTTCAGAATTATTTTTGTTGATTTTATTTTTTTTAATATGAAGCTGGTTGAAAATTTAGCTTTGTAGTTTTTTTCCTTTAAAATATTGTGGATTGCTACAGTGTTTCCCTGCATGGTTTTTTTTTCATTTTTTTATGATTTTTTTGTTTGTTTTTTAGAATTATCTTTGTCGATTTTTTTTTCATATTGAGCTGGTTGAGAATTTAGCTTTGTAGTTTTTTTCTTTAAAACAATGTGAATTGCTACAGTGTTCCCCACATGATTTTGTTTTCTTATGATGTTATTCAAAATTGTCTTTATCAATTTTATTATTTTTAATATTAAGCTGATTGAGAATTACAACTGTAAATTTCGTAATGAAACACTATAGATTGCTACAGTGTTTCCCTGCATGGTTTTTTTTCATTTCATTTTTTTTGTTATGATTTTTTCCAAAATTTTCTTTGTTCATTTTATTTTTTAAATATTAATATGATTAAGAATTTAGCTTTGTAGTTTTTTTCTTGAAAACATTGTGGATTGCAACAGTTTTTCTCCATAGATTTTTTTTTATTTTTTCCACAAATCCACAACAACGCACAAACATGCCACAAACCCGCGGCATCATGCGGGCATGACATCTAATAACATACTCTAAAAGGCTTGGGAAAATACTGTAGCTTTCTCCATTATTAATATATTATATTATTACAATTATTATTATATTACAATTATCATTATATTATAACATATACTAAAAAGTAAATGAAACGCTGAACTTTTTTTTTTGTTTTTAATTTTTTTTCTTTTAATGAATTTTTTTTGTTTAATTTAGTTTGTTAATGTTAAAAAAATTTTATTTAGTTATCAGACTTTCATGACACGAATCTCGAATTCGATGAGTTAACCTGGTTTGACGAGTTAACCCAGAATTTTTTGTTTAGTTTAGTTTGTTAATGTTAAGTTTCTTTCTATTTAATTATCAGACTTTCATGACACGTATCCTGGGCTTGACGAGTAAACCCAGTTAATTCTGGGTAAACCCATCAATTTTTTTTTTCTATTTAGTTATCAAACTTTCATGATGCAAATCTCAGGTTTGACAGGTTAACCTGGTTTGAAGGGTTAAACCAGTTAATTCAGATTTTTTTTCTTCTTCTTCATTAGTTTTTTTCTTCCTATTGGTTTTTTTTTCTTTGTTTTTTTATTTTTAATTAATCTACTTAATTATCACACTTTTATGACACGATCTTATAGCCAAACTCACATCCAATGCTCCTGGATCCGATGTTGTAGCCAGACTCACTTAAATTTAAGTCATGTAAGTTTAATATTATTATTAATATTATAAATATTTTTCTTAGGTTAAGCGTTGCAGCCAAACCCAAGGCTTTTGGGTATATCTTTGCAGAAAGACCTAACACTCTTAGATCTTATTATTTTTTTATATTTTTTATGCAAGAAAAAAAATTAACTTGTGGCGTATGCTTTTGTTTTTTTCCTTTTCTTTTCTTTTTTAAGCCTTTTACTGTGGATTGCACGGTATAGTCTACAGTGAAAAAGCTTATGCTTTTAGTTTATTTTTTTCTATAGTTTCTTAATATTAAATCTTTTCTGTTTAATTATCAGGCTTTCATGACACGGATTTCAGGTTTGATGGTTTAACCCTGTTGATTCAGATTTTTTTTTCTCTTTCTTCATTAGTTTTTTTTTCCTATAGGTTTTTTTCTCTTTGCTTTTTCCTTTTTAATTAATTTTTTTTAATTTAGTTCATTAATATTAAATCTTTTTTTCTATTTAGTTATCACACTTTCATGACATGAATCCCAGGTTTTGACGGGTTAACCTGATTTGGCGAGTTAACCTAGTTGATTTAGATTTGTTTTTCTTTTTTCTCATTAGTTTTTTTCTTTCAATTTCATCTTTTAATATTGTATGCAGTCCACAGTGAAAAGGCTGATGCCTTTAGTTTTTTTTTGCTTTTTTTCTTTTTATGCCTTTCACTGTGGATTGCACCGTGCAGTACACGGTGAAAAGGCTGATGCTTTTTTTTAATTATTATTTTTAATTATTTTTTTTAATTTAAATGTTTTTCTATTTAGTTATTAAACTTTTATGACATGAATCTTAGATTTGACGGGTTAACCCGGTTAATTTAGATTTTTTTCTTTTTCTTCATTAATTTTTTTCTTCTTATAAGTTTTTTTTATGTTATTTTTTCTTTTGAATTAATATTTTTTTATTTAATTTAGTTCATTAATATGAAATTTTTTTCTATTTAGTTTTTGGTTGATGCCTTTTTTCTATTTAGTTATCTTAGGTTTGGCTAATTAGATTTTTTTTTTCTTTTTGCTTTTTTGTCGTTTTTATACTTTTGACTATGGATTGCACAGTGCAATCCACAATCCACAATGAAAATGTTAATTTCTTTGTTTGTCATGGTTTTTTTCTATTTTAATTAATTTTTTTTGTTTAATTTAGTTTGTTAATGTTCAATTTTTTTCTATTTAGTTATCAAACTTCCATGACACGGATTCCGGGTTTGACGGGTTAGCTCAATTAATTCTAAGTAACTCATTAATTTTTTTTATTTAGTTATCAAACTTTCATGACACAAATTCAAGGTTTGACAAGTTAACCTACTTTGAAGGGTTAACCCAATTAATTCTGATTTTTTTTTCTTTTTCTTTATTAGTTTTTTCCTTTCTGTTAATTTTTTTTCTTTGTTTTTTTTAATTAATCTATTTAATTATCACACTTTCATGACACAACCTTGCAGCCAGGCCCATATCCAAGGCTATTGGGTCTGGTATTGCAGCCATATCCACTTAAACTTAGGTTATACAAGTTTAATGTTATTATTAATATTATAAATATTACTTTTAAGTCAGGCGTTGCAGCCAAACCCAAGACTTTTAGGTATAACTTTGCAGAAAGACTTAACACTTTTAAATTTTAATTTTTTTTAAATATTTTTTATGCAAAAAAAATTAACCCGCGGCATCACGCGGATCATGTAACTAGTTAATAATTAATCCACAATCTCTTGTCAAGAAATAGCTTTCATCCAAGTCATTTGGGCTTTGTTTCTTGGTTTTCTAAAATTTATTTCCTAAACTTTCTCATATTTATTTAGAATTAAAAAAAAGTTAGTTAATAAAAAATATTTTTTTAGTAAAAGAGAAATTTAACTTAATTTCTAAAAAATATATTTTTTTTATTTTAGATATAACACACTTCCTATAAATTCTAAAAAATAAAAAAATATCATTTTTTTTGTTGATTATATTAAATTTGATCATCAATATTTTGATTACTATATTATTTTTTTGAATCTATTTTTCATTTATTCCTTTTCAATTTTATCTCTTAAAATTTAATTTAATTTTTATATCAACTCTGGTCCTTATTATTTTATTGTTATCTTTTTTTTCTATTATACCTAGTCCCCATTATTTTTTATTACAATTTATTTTATTTAAAATAATTAATGAAATTAGATTTTTTTTTTAATTTCGTCCCCCTTCAACTTTTTTAGTTGTTTAATTTATTTAATTAAAATTGAAATTTATATTTGAGCCAATATGTTAGGAACCTAATGAGTCACATATATTAAGAACCATTAGTCATAAATTAAATTGCAATGATTTAATTTAAGTATGACTTGATTAAAATATATTTTAATAATTAAGGACTAGAATATAATTAATATATGGATTATATTTCTAGATCTAGAAAAATCAAGTAAGGACTTAATTGAGTTAATTTCTAAAATTATCCTGAATTAATATATGAATATTATTCAGTGAACAAATTAATATGTTGCTAATTTATAGAGTTTTTTAGATTATTCTATAAATAATACGTTATGCCTTTTATTGGAGGAGGTTGTCTGTTAGACAGAAAAACTACGTAAACACAATATTAGAGGTAGTATTCTAGGCATTGCAATCTCTCTCTTAAATAGGGATTTAAAAGCTTTCTCATAAGTGGTTCGTGTGGATTACCATTGAAGGTCAGATAATTAGACGACTTGTGATTTGTAATAACCCAACCTTTAAAAAATCATTCAAAATCAAAGAAGATCAGATATTAAAATAATAAATCCCTAAATAATTATAGATCTATTTAATAGAATTATAAAAACTTTCAAATAATTTTATTTTATAATTTTCATTATGTGTATGATATTTGAAAACCAAACATTATACTAATTAATCAATGGTTTCATGAAATCAAAGAAATACCTCAATCAATACTTGAACTGCTTCATGAAATCAAAGAAATACCACAATCAATACTTGAACAGCATAAAGAAGCATCAAAATGATCGTCACGTTACCTAATTTACAAAGCTAACCTCTTGGGCTGTGGCACAGTCAGTACATCTCACCACCTTCTGAAAGGAAGGCTTCAAACGAAAACGTAGATCCACCCAAGCACCATTGACGAATGACAATTGGACATCTGGTTTGGTCCTCTCTCCGGTTTGATGGCGATAGTACATAAGTGACAGCCTGCGAAGCCACAGAGTTCAGCTCATCGATGCCTTTCTCAGTCTTAGAAATGAAAGCAGATAGTCCAGAGGAGACCCCCTTGAGCCTACAACAATCAGGCTCAACATCCAATGAAACGAAGACGGTGATAACACAAAATTTGATGCCTTCTCAGCTTCTTTCAGAAAAAAATGTGGAATATTGAAGCAGAAGCTAGCAATGAAATCTCCCGTAGGAATCTGTTCTTGGCCCTCCATTGTTATGTCCAAAGTATCAAATCAACTTAATAAATTTCTTTTACTTGATATTTAAAACTCACACACAATATATATATATATATATATATATGTGTATGTGTATAGTCAGTAAGTGTGTTTTGTTAACGACCCAAAATCCTTAGGCATCTTGAAGGATTTGCCATGGCTACATAAAGAGTATTTATGTTATTTTTGAAAGTACCAACATATTTTTTGAATTGTAATTATGAAATAATATTAGTATCTAGCATTATTATAATTTAATTAGTTAAATTACTTGATAAGATAAGTTATTGCAATACAATAAATAAAATTATTTAATAATTTATAACTTGAAGGTAATATAATTATAAGGACTTAAAATAACCATAACAACGTTATTAACTTCGACATAGGTAAAGGCCCGAGTCTTGAGTCGGGAGGGGTAACCCAAGTTATTAATCTATTACAAAAAAAACATCAAAACAATATTATTTTGATAATTTTTTTTAAAAGTCTACGGATTAACCAGATTACAGGTCAACCTGAGTTTTTGATTAGGTCAATTTCTTTTTCCATCAACTCGGATCGATCTAGATCTCAAATCATCCTGCCAAGCCAGTTTAGATTTTATAACCATGAACCATAAACCACTTTTGTCTTGAAACATTGCACCAAACATGACTTGATATAATTCTTTATTTTTTTATAAACTGACACAATTATAAGAAAGTTTTAGATGAATGACACAATTGTAAAAGTTTTGTGAAAATAGTATAATTTAACAAAACCACTTTTCAGAATAATATTTTTAAAATACAATCACTATTTTGAATTATTGTTTTATTATAAATCACGATTCAGAATCACGAGTTTAATATAACCATGATTCTGAATAGCAATCATAAAACACAACTATAATTCAGAATAACGATTATATTGGGTATATAATCCCCCACATGTTCTCCATGGTCTCTACTCATGCAAAGAAAAAGAATCCAAAAAATTGCAAAACCCTCGCCTTAACTAGCCTTAAATTGCCTGAAACAACCTCCAATCCTCCACCAAAACACCAGAATCATCTTTCTCCTGTCTTCACGAGTCTTTCTACTATTTTTTTTTATTGTAAATCGCCGGCTTGATTAGCCTCCTTGCTGGCCTAGACAACCTCACCATCACCTAGAAATAAAAAATAATAATCAAGGTATAACAACTGCATTGTCTCTTAGTTTTATGAGTTTCATTAATGAATTGATAAATTTTGAGTTTTGATTAATGACTATTTATGTTGTGTTTGATAATTAGGTATTTTATTGATGTTGAGACAATCTTGGGTTTTGAGTGTAGCACTTATAATGTTATTTATGGAATCAAGTAAGTATGACTGAAAGGCAGTGCCAACCCCGATTCTCTTTGCATTGAGGCTTCAAACTTGGATGAGAACTGAAATCTTGAATTTTGTCATGACGCAACTTGAAATGCAGAATTCAGGATTGGATTTGAATATTTGTATAGATTGTGCAAGACATCTCTAAAATCAAGAAGATAACATCACATAGATAATTAACTACAGTCTTGACCATTTTAGTAGGGAAGTTTGAAAACTTGGTAACCATAAAAAAAAAACCCATAAAGATGTCGCCAACCCCATTTCTTTCCTTATTATGAAAGGAACATGATGTTAGGTTCTTAAATATCATATACGCAGTGAAAATTATAAAACAAAATTATTTAGAAGTATCTAAGATCCTGTTAGATAGATCTTAGAGTTGTTTAGAGATTTATTACCTGAAGATTTAATTTTCTTCAACTTTGAATAATTCTTTAAAGGTTAGGTTGTCAAAGCCATAAGTCGTCTAATTATCTAGCCTCCAACGGTAATTTACACGAAATACTCGTGAGAAATCTCTTAAATCTATATTTAGGAGAGAGAGATTGATATACCTAGAAAGTCAACTCTAATTTTGTGTTTACATAGTTTTTCTGTCTAACAGACAACCACTCCTCTTTTTCACTTATAAAATAATAGGCTTAGTTTTATATTTATTGGAAATCCTAAAAACCTTATAAATGACAAAATTATATATTTACCCTTAAATAATATCCTTAAATAATATCCTTATATTATTTAAGGATAATTTTAGAAATTTAATCAGTCAAGTCCTTACTTGATTTTTATAGCTCTAAAAATATAATCCCTATATTAATTATATTCTAGTCTTTAATTTCTAAAATATATTTTAATCAAGTTATATTTAATTAATCATTTCAGTTTAATTTCTGACTAATGGTTTTTAATGTGTGTGAATCATTAGGTTTCTAATACGTTAGTTCAAATATAAATTCTAATTATAATTAAATAGAGTTAAAAAAAATTAAACATGTTTGTTCAAAGCCACGACCCGACAACCAAGGTCGAACAACATCTATTCGGTCAAAGCTGTTGGGTCAAGACCTAATTAGCCAAGAACGAGTAGCTCTTATCCGGTCAAAACTACCTAATCAAATATTTTTAGGGCCTAGTTCATCGAATAACGACTCAACAAGGCAATCGAACAACTTATCGAGCAACGTATCAGGCCATGACGAAGATTCTTGGATTAAACACCCCGCCAATAAAAAAAGAAGAAAAAGTTAGCATTATAACCAATGTTCATGACTTCACGCCACAACCCTTTAAAATGTCAATACAACGCCACCTAAAATCATATAAATCACTCATCTTAGAAGTCATCAATGCATCACCTATAAACTACCTTGTTTCATAAGTCATCATGTATTATTAGTTAGTTATGCAAAAGCACATTATCACCATGTAATCATTTCATTTCATTGGTGAGTTGTGTAATCATTGTGATAAATAAAATGTCTTCCATGATTCCTTCTCGAGTATATAGTAAGTAGGCCTACCACCTACTCCTTACTAGGTAAATCCATGTGATCTAAGTGGCCCGATGGTTTATAAATACCCAAGGAGTATTAGGCATGACTCAACCAAATCAACACGTGTATTGAAAACTCTTCTAAACTTACTTTCTTGCATCATTCATTATTCTCCTCACATACACTACTCTCCTCCCTCATTTACTAACCTAAGCATCAAAGGGTTCCCTATCTACATAGAAGACTTACTTTGCAGGAGATATAAAATGGCCCAAGCCTAGACACAATAGCTCATTAAGTAATTACGGAAAGCAAAAATCCATCTGAAGTTTTCACAACTTCATCAATATCATCATTTATAATAATTTGAATAAAATCTACTTTAATTCCTCTTATTTCCTTGTTTTTCCATGACTATTGACTTTGAAATGCAAAGACATGAAATAGTAACTAGCCTCCCTATCACAAGTACATTAGCTCTTTCAGGTTTGAGATAAATCAATCATTAAATGAAAGTGCATACTAAAATAGTTCTAGCTACACAAAAACAATTTTGAACTTTGTTACTCCCTCAACGGATGACATAACAACTAGCTTTATTGCATACACAATTGAGTGCACACAGACAACTTTATTTTCTTGAAAAGAATAGGGTAGAACAACATGCAAGAAAGTAGACACGAGAATACTCACATTCTAACACTATGTAGGATACATTCCTACCAAGAAGAGCATTCTTAGATTGGATGTTTTAGACATGAATTCTAAACATCTAAAAGTATAGCATCAATAAGTCCTAGACACAAGAGTGGCTATTGCCATCGAAATCTCATTCGTGAACTCCTCATAAAAAAAATACCTCAACATGAGATGAGATCAGTAATGATACGAGCTTTTATAAGTGAATATCATCCGTACCAAATGGGAGAACAATTAGGTGTTGCACACCCATCTCTTTAAGGATTAAGCATTCTCGAAGGTGAACTTAGACAACTATAAAGGACTTGTAAATTCAAAGAGAACACATACAGAATATATGAGGAAGACTGAAGCTTGTAACATAAGATAGCAATGCTATGTGCAAAATCCTTCTAATAATATTTTATGGATTTGCTCGGACATGGCACCATAGCCTAGAGCCTAACCCCATTCTTGAGAGGGCACTCCCAGTTCTAGTAATAGAGAAAATAATCTCCTAAACATCATTAATCTCTTAGTAACTTTAAGGCATCTAAAAACAACCCAAAAGGGTGCATTCATCATCGTTTTGTAATTTCTTAGGTCATGACCACATCTTTGAATACCACAAGCACTAAGGTATTAGCTTCTATTAAGAAAAGAGAATTTGTACAATACCCCTTTCAATTAAAAGTGACACAAACACATGGAACCCCAATAAATTTTATCTCTTTTATCATGACAACAATTATGATACCGAGGATTGTTATGCTCTACAAAAGAAGATAGAAAATATAATTGTCAAGATTACCTTCAATAGTTTATAAGGAAGGAAATAACTTGAACAAAAAGAAAAAGAGGTCAATACATCATATAATACATTGCCTAGGATTAGATAATTTTCTGAAATTGTACCTCCATTTATGTAAGGAATCTTTTTGAGTTTTTTTAATTAAAAAAATATTGTCTCTCTAATTAATGTCCATATGATTTTCTTTATAAATATTACTCATCTTCATGTCTCTATACGAAGTCTCCAAATGATTTTCGGTTAGAGCATAAACCACTTATTCGGTTAATAACATCCTATTCTAGACAATATCCACTCTCACACAATATGATCTCTATTTGGATATAGGATGACCTGACTTGATTTTTAGAGATTTTCTATAAAAAAATTGATCTTCATGAATAATCTCCATAACTTTATTTGAAATCTTCTTCTCTCCATATAAAGATCTCCCTGAATATTTATTATGACAATTTCTCCATGAATTCTCTTTTTCTACTAGTATAAAATGTTTATAACTCTCTCTCTAGGCTCGGTACTACACTTAATCCCAATATAGTGCAGACACTAAGGGACAACCTAAGAGAACCTCCATTAGTGTTGCATATATAACATTTGACATAACATATCTTTCGCTCACGCATAAAATGTTCTAAAAGGTTTCTCTGCTTCGGTACAATCTCCATTCAACTCTAATATCAAAATTAGCAGTGGCCATTGCACCTCCAAGCTTATAAACTTTTTGAGTAACCATAAAGTCAAATGTAAACATTCTCTATAATTTTTCATTTGGGTATGAGTAACCTCATCATATCATATTCTATGTTTGGACACACTTTAGACAACTTCCTATACATATATATAAAAAGCAACTTGAGAAATAAAATTACTAGTGCTCTTCAAGCTTGATGAGGAAAAATTAAGTGTTTAAAATTACTTATAGTTTCAAAGACTAAAGAGGGCAAAAGTTATAGCAAAAAAGAAAAAAGAAAAAAGAATGAGATATCAAAGTTGTTATCCGATCATCTAGTCAAACAAATAGCTATTGGGCAGCCAATTGCTAAGGCCGGACAACTCTATTTGACCAAGGCTGTTTGGGTCATGATTTGATAGCCAAGGTCAAACAACATTTGTTTAGTCAAAACCACTCGACCAAACAACTATTTGGGGTCTAGTCCACTGAAAAGTTGCCTATATGGGTAACCAAGCAACTTGTCAGGTGACTTATTAGGCCAAAAACCCAATTGAATGGAGATTCTTGGGTTAAATACGAAGCTAAAAAAAGAAAAAGTTAGCTCACTAATCAATGTTCATGCCACAATCCATTAAAATGTTAATATAACATCACCTAATACTGCCTAAGTCCCTCATCTTAGAAGTCATTAATGTGGTGTCTATGACTACCTTGTTTCATAAATCATCACATAATATTACATAATATTAGGTAGTTGTGCAGTCGCAAGTTATTACCACGTAAACAATTCATTTTATTAGTAAGCTGCATAATCTTTATAATAAAGCAAATATCTTTCATGATTTCTTTTACAGTATATAGCAAGCAGGCCTGTCACCTACTCTTTGCCAAGAAAATCCATGTGGTCCAAGTGACCCGAGGGTGTATAAATACGTAAAGATTATCATGTACAAGGCAGGCACAACACAACCAGATCAACATGCGTATAGAAGACTCTAAATTATTCTCCTCGCTGCTACTACGTTGAAAAACAAAAGAGAAAAAGTAATTTGAATGGTGAAAAAGCAAAAATATTATTAATAAAGAAAAAGGCCTATATATAGGCTTTTGTTCGATCAGCAAGGAAGACTCTAGAGCATCTTCTTTCTTTTCTCGGATCAGAAAGTGTCGGGGAAGTCAATCAGTTTTCATCCCAGATTACAACCTTGTTGGGAAGGTAAAGTTTCTATGCAGCAGTTAACCTATATCTTTAACTTTCAATATTGAAAATACTTTATTAACTAGCCAACGTTTTTTTTTTTTTTTGTATTTCCAGAGAAAACTAGAAACAAACGTGCCAGATGTATGCCCATCTCTTTTTTTATTGACCTCATTTTGTTGGTTTTGGCTCATCATCACACGGAGTGACAATGTTGAGGACACAAAGTTGGAACCTTTTTCAATCTGTTCTAGCAGGACTTTGTTTGTCATTAACAGACTGAAGTCTGTGTTGATACTGGTACTGGTGTTTCTCCCTGGAGATCCCATTGCAGCTCCTTAATCATGTTTCTTATGTTTAACTTGGTGAAGTTTGTTATACAGGGTACCGCTGCAGGAAGAAGCAGAATATGGATGCTCTTATATACATACAGAGAACCCGAAAAACCCTAAGATAACAAAACTAAATAGGAAAGAGAACAAGTAATTGGATTTGAACTTGGAAGCCCGAGAAGGTGGCCTGCTATAATCAATCTGGAGAGATGGACTTGGTCTCGGTGCGTGGAAGTTGGACTATAGAACCAAAAAAGGATAACGGCAACCTGGAAAACTGCATTTCCTATCACATCTTCACTGTCCAGACTGGCCAAGACTGAGAAACTAATATTTGAGAGTTCAATCAATCAGTTCCGTACTGAGGCATGATTGAGTCGATTACCATTCTTTCAATCAAATCTAACCTCGAAAACAAACTTGCACATGCAAGAATGGCAGACGACAAATGTCCTGTGCCACAAACTAGAGGTCCCAGTATTAACTTCTTGAGACTACTACACAGGTATGTAGTTTTGGATGATTGCATATAGTATTCCAAGTGTAAAAATAAAACCAATCCGCATAGCTGAAAGAAATTTTACAGAAACTACGATTTCGACTTATGAATGACCAACCAAGGCATGGCAGGGAAGGGGAAGCAGAGTATTTGTGCTTGTACAACTGCCTTACCTAATAAATGTGATAGACCCATAAGTTTTAGTGGAGAACTCTTATTGATAACCACTTTAACCATTGTTATGGCATATTACACTATATAAGAAGGTGAAATCAAGTAGACATTGGCAGCATCATACAAGCAAACACATAAATTTTATTTCTTAATTGTAAAATGAAAACCGTGTTCATCAGATTATGTTTCAAGACATGGATAGTGGGTTGAGCACCGCTCCAGTGAAGAACACAGTTCTAGCAGCTTCTTCCCTTATCATGAACATGAAAGGAGGGTCAGCCACAAAACTTGTAATAGGATACCTAGGACATTGTTATTTAATTATGTCAACCGCGGCAGCAGCAGCTTCAGTGTATGCCTTCTGATATACTTTAGAAAGAAAAAGTTTCTACTGTCAGGAGAATCCACCATTTTCGAGAGCCCCCGGGTTTGAATAGTAGATCAAGTCTCGTTCCTTTCATAGTTTCTTTGGCCTCAAACTCGGAAGAGAACTTAAATTCGGGGATCCTAAATTTAGGAAGTTCTACTTTCCACAGATTGAATTGCTGATTAAAGAATCCAGGTTTAGAATTGATCATTTTGACCAGATTTGACAAACCATCTTTCTTATCTGGAAGAAAGAAATACATAGAAAATTGCCTGGTGTCTAGACCAGTTTGGTAGGGCCGTTTAAGCACTTTGTAAGCTTCAAAGGATCAATAAAGATGCTCTTCAAATCCTAAACCAGCCAAGAAAGGAACTTGAACAATTTACCCATTCAGAAGGTGAAAGTCACCAAGCTGGGTCCTTGACGCATCAAACTTTTGATCCCATGCTCCTTTGAAGCATATTGTGTTGACAAGGATCAGTGCAACATCGTTATCTACAGATCCAGGTGGGAGGACTTCCTTGATCAATCCTCTTGTCTTTCTTTCAACCCACAAACTCACCTCCTTCTCTTGCTTCATCAGGCTTGAGGGACAAACATAACATATATTTATTGTTAGACCAAGCATTTTAGGCTCATTTTTGCCATATATGGTTAACATAAAAAAAGAAAGAAAAAGAAAAGGCACCTTTTTTAGAAAGTCAACTTCAGGTTGAGCATTGTAGACCTCTCTTACAATCCCTTCAAAAGAAGGATTCAAGCTGTAACGTTGATCGACCCAAACACCACTAATGAACAACAATGTTGGATCTGATGTTCTGCCACGTTTCTTTCCAGTTTTTTTCTGCAAATGAATAAGCGTTAGCTAAATACCTATGAAGATAAATTACTTTTGAATGTAAAAAACAACAGCACCTAGCTACTTTGCTAATTACCTTCCTCGGCAGGCCGCGTAATCCTGGCAATATGTGATAACAATTGATTGAGTTCCGAAATACTCTTTGACCCCAGAAAAGAAAGAAGCTGCTCTAAAGTCTTGCCTGTTGATCCTGCAGCGACAAGGCTCAAAGCCAAATGGAATGACAAAGGAGATGACACAAAACTTGACCCTTTTTCAATCTCTTTCAGCAAGAGTTGGTTTGTCATTCGCAGACTAGAGTCTGTGTTGAAAGAGGTGCTGTTAGTGTGTGGAACTTCCATAGCAGTTTCTTGAGCCGTTGATCATATACAACATGTATGATTTAGTCAAGTTTATATAGGGGCTCAGAGTCAAAAGACCACAAGTTCTATGTATGAAATTAAACATTGACTTAAGGCACTTAGCTTACTTGCATTAGCTTGAATAAAAATATTTTAAGCCTTGGATCAACGAATAAAAAAACTGGTTGAACTGGCATCTTGAGCTTTCATCTTTCTATAGCTCGGTTTGAGCCTTCCAAGTGGACCACTAGTACTAATTTTCAGTATATATTAAAAAAAAAAAAAACAGAGAAAGGGAGTGAAAGATTCAGTTTTATCACTATGAAGCTCATTATTTTAGCAATTTAGAGTTCCCAAGATCAACAAATTAAGCTCATTGTCTTTTCCAAGAGAGAAGATGGAGTCTCTTACCATGCGATCACAAGGGACTCCATTTTCTTTGTTGGATAAAACTTTGTACTCTCCCATCAAAAAACTCGGCTGAATTTCATAAAATGAAAAAAAAAGGAGTTTGTGATTCATTTTTTCTGCAGATTTTATTTCTGATAATGTTTTCCTCTTGAGAACTCTTTCAGGACAAAATAAAACAAATCTCATGGGATAGGGCTTAAAGAAATTCCGGAGAAACTATGCCTTTGGGCTTTGGCTAAGAGATAGACCAAATATGTGGCAGAGGAGAGAATTTAGAGTGTATGGACTCGTGTAAAACTAGCTTAACCTTTGACTTGGTTTCACAGCCAATAGGCCATTTGAGTTAGCTGTTAAACATCTCTAGTGTTGTTATCCTGAAACATTATGTTTTAGGTCCTGCTATATTATCCAGGTTATAAGGATGTAATTTTTCTCCTTCAACACCTATGATTAATTTGTTCTCTGCTTGGAGCATTCAATGCTAAAAACAAGTTAAAGATGAGTGCGCTTTATTCTGTCTTGAAGGAAACAGAAAATGTCCCAATAACATGTTAAGTTCATCTTACGACACATCCTAAATTGGCTAAAAGCTTGAATCATTTCATGGCAATAGGTTAAGTGGAGGTATGCCACTGTTCAAGGATTACAACTTTACATTCTGTAAATGATTTAACCAAAGTAGCTCATGTCTCAAACATTTCTAATTATATATGTCACGGAAGTATACATTTGTAAAGCCTGGCTGATGACTGAAAGCTTATTAGATTCTAGTGCAATAATATCTGTGATCTTTTATTGACAGAAATACATAAATACACTACTAGATACTAAACAAGCAGAACTCCACTAGAAAGAAAATAATAAAGAAAAGGTAAATTCTGGGTTTAAAAGCCATAGATAGTTGTTTTTGGAAGCTATGCAGTGATAGCTAGATAGTTTTCACTGTTCAGTCAAGGAGATGTTTTCTGTGAAGATGAAGAAGCTGGGGGGATTCCAGGGATGAGAGGAGGGAGAGGAGGAATAAGTGAGAAGGGAGGTGGTGGTGGTGGAGTTAGGCCAGGGATTGGTGGCAACGGAAGGGATGGTATTGGTGGCAACGGAAGGGATGGTGTTGGAGGAGGCTGAAGTGGGTTAGGAGGAAGTATGGGAGGAAATAGTGGAGGTGGCTGAATTATTGGAGGAAGTATTGGAGGTGGCTGAAAAGGGTTTGGTGGAAAAAGTGGTGGTGTTGGAAAGCCAAACTGATTAGGATGGTGCACCGCTTTCTCATCTGGTAATGTTGTGCTCTTAAGAGATTCTGTAGTTTTGGTATTTTCTGTATTTGCTGGAATTGGTGGAAGAAAAGGTAGCCCTGGAAGAGGTGGGAGAGGAGGGAGTTGCGGTAATGGTGGCAATATTGGAAGCGGAGGAAGAGGAGGGAGAACAGGTGTTTTCGGGTCTTGAAGTGGAGGTGGAAATGTTGGGTTATCAAAAGAAGGTAGAGAGGCTTCTTTGGAACTGAATTCCCTGGGATTTTCTATACTTGGTTTTTGATTACATAAGAACGGTTCTTTTTCAGGCTTGAAGGTGAAAAAACCAGCTGAAAATATATGTGTTCCTTCCTTTCTTGACTTGAGACGAAGTGATGATGAAGTTGCTGTGGATGCCACAGCACAATAAGGCTCGCTGCTACTTAGTAACTCCACTGAACATCTCTTAATTTTCTTTACGTGTTTGCTCACTGAGAAAGGCAAATGAACCTTGAATTCTCCATGCTCGTCTGTTTTTGCTTCTTGTCTGAAACTTGGTCTTGATTTCTCATCTTTGCATTCTACAGCAACATGTGCACCTGCATACAATAGCCCCCAGAATCATTTTCTATATCACACTGCAAAACATAACCCGTAAAAATTAATGTTAATCCAATAATTAAGGAAGTTGTCGAAAAGAACCTGAAATGAAGTGACTGTTCCTTGAGAAATCCTCTTGGAAACATGTGTCACAGTAGACAGTGCCAACGACAACTGCAGATGGAAGTTTCTTTCCATGGCTGGCTTCTGAGGGGTTATTAAATGTGAAACCGAGAAGGAATATTATGAAAAACCAAGGCATTATGAGTATTCTTCTTCTCTCTCTACGATCTCTGATTTAGAGAAGAATAAGAGTTGGCAGAGTCTCCTCTTTATAAGTTGAGCCAAGCTTGACACTTGTTCTCTATTCCTGACGTGCCGTGTCCTATGTTCTATTATAGCTGTTTGAGATATGAATGAATATAATATACCGTCTTACCCACCAAGAATCTTTATGTCATTCATGCAGAAACCAGTCAACTGCAAACTAGCAGCAGTGAATGAGGGTGTATTTCCTACCATTTAACAGCTCAAAAGGAAGGTAAATTTACAGGCAGATAAGGGAAGACTCTAGCTCTACCCTTCATCCACCTCCCCCTTGTTTTCTTACATTTATCGAGTTTGTTCCTTTGCTGGCTTTAAAATACCATTATGAATAGTTGGGTCCCTGTTGGTTCACGAGACATGTAGAGTAGCCACAAATTTCATGCGCATACAACGACACCCTAGCTAATACCACCAAATCTGAGAATGTAGCTCGCTTGTAAGATATATGTATAAATGCTATTCACCTTTTGAACTAATGTATGGGCAGACATGGGTAGGCTGTTTCTTGAGGTTGTGTTGGAGATAAACATAGAGGAAATAAAAATGTGATCGGATAAAAAGGCTAAGTTAAAAGATATAATATAATAGTTTCGAAGTGAATTTTTTTATTTTTAAAATAAAAAATAAAAAAAATATATATATATTCCCGATGCTTTCTTTTCTTTTAACTCTAAATAGTAGTTAATCCAGTATATCCTTGTTGACCTAACAAGTTAGCCTGCTACTTGAATCAAAGCCTAATTTGACTTTTAAGAGATTTTAAAATTATGTGGTTTGAGTTATTTAAAAAAATATATTAAAGCAATGTTATTTTAAATTGATCTAAGCCAACTCAATTTAATCTTTCAACTGTGTAATTGAATTAATATAAACTTTTAGATTTTTTTTTAAATATTTGATTTGTGGAAATACATGTACAGTTCATAGAATGCTTGATTCTCATGCATGCTTTTGCGAAAAAAAGAAAGAAGAAGCTGGTTCTTGAAGCAGTGAAATATGGGGAAATCCCTTAATTTTACTACTGTGTTTGTGTAATTCGGCAAATAAGTCCCTTAAAAAACTTCATCTAATTTACTCATGTATTTATCCATCACACTCCATTAATTTAGCCCAACGATAAGAAATTGTAAACAACATAGGCAGACCTTACAGGGTAAATTCGTCATAGTTGGTTGAAATTCAGTCCAATTAGATTGAATTGATAAAGTGTGACACATATAAGGTAGATTTTACAAATAAGCTTTCATAAGGGCTGATCTGCTTAATTGGCACAATCAAGGACTAAATCTTAAGAAAATATGTTAATAATAATAATAATTAATAGGTCAGTTTTCTGTCGAAAACAAAAGGAATGATTACATGCCAATGGGAAAAACTTTGTCATTCTATTCGCAATCAAATGTTAAATGCCCATGGTCTTTTAGGAAGACCATTCCATAAGACATGTGCGTACGACAATATTAACTATAGAGAGTTTGATGATGAAATAATTGAATTTAATTTTTTAAATGCCATCTGATTTTGTAGTAGTGATGTATATTTTGTTATGTACTTGAATATTATAGATTATTTGTCTGACAAATATTTGATTTGGATAGTGATTATAAATTAAATGAAACAACAAGTCAAAGTTTCGATTCTGTTTTATATAAAAAGATGTGATTATCACAAATTGAATTTAACTTAATAACGTATAATGATCACTTTCCTTTAAATTTTATGAATCAAATGCTTAAGATATTGACAAGTAAGTCTCACTATTACTTTCTTGATGGATAATGGTTGTAATCATATTATTGTTGCACTAGAAGATCAAGAAAATACTATTTTTACTTGTCCTTTCGACACCTTTTCGTATAGAAGTATATTTTTTGGTCTATACAATGCACGTGCTACTTTTTGGATATGCATAATGAGTATATTTTTAGACCATGTAGAAAGAATCATATAGGATTTTATGAATGATTTTATTATTTATGGTAATTCTTTTGATGCATGTATTGAAAACTTAACTTTTATTTTGAAAAGATGCATGACAATTAATCTTATTTTGAATTATAAAAAGTGTCATTTTATAGTTGAATAAGGGATAGTCTTAGGGCATATAGTTTTTTCTAGAGGTTTGGAAGTTGATAAAGCTAAGATAGATATTATCTTTTCTTTGCCTTATCCCGTAAGTATACGAGAAGTTTATTCTTTTCTTCAACATGTAGGTTCTTATCGGAGATTTATCAAGGAATTTCTCAAAAATAGCATTTTCCTATGCAAATTATTTAAGAAGGATATCAATTTCATGTTTGATGATTCTTGGAAGTATACGCTTGATGAGCTTAAAAAAAGACTAACTTTGACATCCATTGTGTAGCTATCAAATTGAAATCTTCCTTTTAGCATTAAGTTTGATTTAAAAATTATACATATTAAGCTAATACATAATTTTTCATAAAGCAATCAATGATATCATCATAAAAATACTCTAATCTTCTTAAAAACATTGGAATAATTGGGTAATTGAAATGCAACTATTTTTTTCTTAGTTTTTTTTTACGAAAAACTAAATAGAAAAAAAATAAGATATTTAGAAAAGGCTAGTCACATGTAGTCTTGGTCTTCCAAGTATGCCTGGTCTAAGAAAAATAAGATTTATATAAGATGCTATGTGTTGGGGTTCCAACGTGCCCGTCTCAATCAAAAGGAATTCAAAGAAATTAAAATTACCACTAATATCCTATAGTTTGATCCATTTTACTCTTGCATGTTGTGTTTTGAAAAACTACATATTGCATCACAGGTCAAAAGAAAATTTCAAATATGAGAGAATCACTAAAGTACCCTTATATATATTATAACCGACAATAGATCTAAATGACATATCATTTCTTTTCTCTCATCGATTAACACTATTCTCTCACTAAAAAATCAATCTCCCCAATCTCGACCCCAAATAAAAAAACAAAAACTATTGATTAAAATTGATTTTTTGCACTAATTTGTGTTTTAGCATGGTTGTCTAGCTATTGGAACTTCATACAAGTTTCACCTTGAAATCAGCAAGAAACATTAATATTTTTTTTAAATCAAGGCTTTGAAAATTGTTAATAGTATGTTGTGTTATTGTTAAACAAAATTTATTCATTTGTTTAGAGGTTGTTAAGTGTTTGTGTAACTAAAAACTCAAATTTGTGAATGTACACATCAATCTCGAAGATTGTAAAACCCTAAAAGAATCAATTATTCTTCTTTAATCGACAAAATAAACATCACAAACATGATTTTGCTAGTGGAAAAACTTGTATTCTTGTTGACACGATCAAAGAGTTGATGTTTTATCCCAAATGCAGGAGTGTCACAGTAATAAATAACCCGGCAAGACCGGGGTCGAACCACAGAGAGGTTAATTGTATAAATTAGAATTAATAAAACAACAACAACAACAACAACAACAACAACAACAATAACAACACCAATAATAGTAATAGTAATAATAATATTAATAGTAATAGTAATAATAATAATAATACTCAGTACGTGGTGTTGTTATACCTGAGAATGATCTAAAAGATCGGGTCACAGGTTTCCAGCTTATATACTGAGTTTATGAAAAGATCAAAGAGATATATTATATAATATAAACAGATTTCTGATGCAAATGAACAAGGCAAGACCAACAATGTCAGGATCCTTGATCAAACACAGAGCATACTTAAAGTACATAAAATATAACAAGAATGTAAATAACAACAACAACAACAACAACAACTACAACAATAACAACAACAATAATAATAATAGCAATATTAGTAGTGGTAGTAGTAGTAGTACTACTACTACTAATAATAATAATAAAGAAGAAGAGGAAGAAATTAATGAGGACTTTGAGATGGAAGATTAATGTAAAGATTAAATAATGATAAAAACAAATGTCAAGGTTAGAGGGTTCACTAATAGTACTAGAGATAAGTAAAATATAAACTCTTTATAAATTATCAACATGATCATATTAATCATCTTATTTACATAATACCATACTTACAAATTTTATCAAGCATTCATGATGCTAACTTATGTTGACAACAAATCGAGTTCCTCTCATAATAACGATGTCGGCCGAAAACTATGAAGGATCAAGTATTTGATGTACCAAGTGTTATACAACACAAATCTAGATTAACCATTTAACAAGCAAGGTATTAAGGATTGATAAGATAAAAAAAAGATAAGACATGTTAATAGCAAATTGTTTAGGATTTAAGCCTTGAAGTCCATGTTGAGTTCATATTATACTTATTCTAACACCATTAGTGAAACCTTGTTACCTTGACATAATTAACTTAGCTAGATATTATGAAGAAGAAAAACATAAATAAACAATATAAGAATATAAACATGATATAAGTTAACTAAGTATAGTAAAGGAAATGAAAAGCATGAACAAGAGATTAATGAAAATAAAACTTAAGCATTACAACAATAAAGAGAGAGCAAGAACATGATCTTGATCTTAGAACCAAAATTTCTAAATGAATGGCAAATGCCTCCTTTTATAGGCAAAAATTCAGAACTATTCATTTGGTAATTGATTATTGATGTAGTGGCCAACTATTGATTTAGTGGACTTGGTGGACAGCAACACTCAAGCATTTTGGCTGGATGAAATGACATTGATCCATTCAGAATTTGGCAAAGTGTTCTTCATAAAAGTTGTTGGCAATCATCTTATCTTTCCACGCATAAAATTTCAGATCATTTGGATCACTAGAGCTAAAGATATGACTAAAATACTGAGTAGTGCTGTTGGTGGACGTGGTGGATAGACCTCAAGCTCTTGTCTGGACGAAATGTCATTGTTACCATCCGAATTTGAGAAGATCTTCTTCATACAAGTTGTTGGAAATTGTCTTTTCCTTCCACCCACCAAATTTCACGTCATTTGGCCTTCTAGAACTCCAGATATGGGTAAAATTCTAACCAGTGTTTGGGCTGGATTACAGGACAGATTTTGACTTCTCTTTTGTGGCCAAACTTTGAATTTGAAAACAGCAGATTTGAGTCTTACACTATTCATGAACATTGTAGGCCTATTTCTTAGCTTTCCATCCATATAAATTAAGCTGAAATCCAAGATTTACAGCTCCAGATATGACCCAATAACTGAACAGTGTTCCAATTTGAATTGAATCGGCATCTCCTTTCTAAGCTTAGCCGTTTCTTTGTCCTTTCACTTTCAATAGTTAATCACATCAATCAATCCTTTGAATTGTGAGATATGCCTGCATTTAAAATGAATATTTACCATAAATTAAAGCTATCTTATATTATCAGATCTGTTATTATAAAACATGCTCTAGTTAAGGAGTTATTGATACTTCAAGTGCAAAATGATGATATAAAACCTTGATAAAAATACACTTTTAAGTACTAATCACACCCCCCAACCAACTTATTACTAGTCCCTAGTAATCAAAGCGTTAAAATAGAAAAACAATTTGCAAGTTCCACAAAGCAAGGCATTCATCATTTAACTTCCATTAATCTATCCAAGTAAACAAACTCTCATTAAATTTATATATCTGCTCAATACCTTTTAAACAAAATATTAATAAACCTTCCTTTTTATGTGCTCAATATATGAAAAAATAGATGATGGGGCTTTTATTGGAAGAAAACAAGATTTTTGTTCTAATGTTTCAGGTTAACTTCCTTGGGTTGAGATTATTATCTTCTTTTTTTCTTTTTCTTTTTTATATATATATATACATATATAACTTAAAACACAATGCTGCTTTAACCCATGTAACGAGCTTTCGGCTAATGACTCCCAGACCAGTTGGTCTTAGGGCATTAGGTGTTGAGACACCCCTTCGAGCTTAATAACTCGGGTTGCAGATACTGATACGTAGATAGTGCAATGTTTGATTCCCTTAAGCTTTTCTCCTTAACCTATGTAACAAACTTTGGGCCAATAGCTCCCAAGTCAGTTGACTTTAGGGTATTAGGTATTAAAACACCCCTTCGGGCTTAATTGCTTAGATTAGGGAGGCTACGAAACCAAACTTATCTATGTTTTTTTTTATAAATACTTTTTTTTTATACTATCCCTTTTCCTTAGTTGTTACCTTTAACAAAAGAACATAAATAATGTAATAATCCAATATGCAACCCACAATCATATGTTAAAGTGTATGTGTGAAAATGAAGGTTTACGAATACTTGTTAAATAATTACATAAGCAGAGTCAAGTGATAACAATGCGAGAGTTTATAAAACTGAATATTTCAAGAAGTGTAATAATAGACCTTGTTATGAATGTTTACTAAGATGCGTCTCAAGAGTCAATACTCATTACTCTGCCATCTTAATAACAGTTTTGCAAATAGTTTATGGAAAAAAAAACACATTAGGTTTTTTTTTTTAAAATATCAACTACTACCTTTTCCTCCCAACCAAAATGAGACATTGTCCTCAATGTCCTAAGGTAGAAAGATAGAGTATAGAAGACATCACCTGAAACAACGAATACTAACAAACCCGAAACACACTTAAACAAATATAAGAAATAACAAAACAAAATAATAAGATATTAATAAAACCAAAAGACACAAGGTTTCACAAATGAAGGCTCAAATCCAATCTAAGCTTTTTACGGCTTTTCTCAGTTGACAAATGTATGCGACTCATAGAGGGATCAATGATAGGGATGAAAGATTGTAGTTGGTCAATCAATTGTTCAGCAGTAGCAGCAGAGATTATGATTCGTCGTGCCGAAGATGTTAGAAATTCCTGTTCCACAGCTTGATCAAGAAAAGGCAACAATTTATCGTAAAAACCATTAACATTTAACAAACCTATAGGTTTATGGTGAATGTAAAGTTGGGCCCAAAAGGAAATATAAAAGATCTCTTCCAATGTACCCAGACCACCTGGTAAGGCAATGAAGGCATCAGCATGTTTAAACATTGTATTCAATCGTTCAGACATTGTGGAGACCTGTAGTTCCTCTCCAATTGTTTTTCCAAGGAGGTCCTCTTTTGCTAAAGCTTTAGGGACGACCCCCAAAACTTTACTGCCTCCTAAAAATGCAGCTATTGACACACCCCCCATTAACCCAAGGTTGCCTCCGCCATACACTAAATGAATCTTTCTCTCAGCTAATACTTGACCAAGATGATTTGCTGATTCTAAAAACTCTATTTCTTTCCCAGAACTAGATCCACAGAAAACACAAATATTTCTTATTTGATGACTCGAGGAACCTGTCATTTCTACACACTTCGATATCTGTTGAATGTGTGGGTTGAGTAGAAATAAAAGGAAGGAAGAGAAGAATTTATAGATGAGAAATTGCAAATGTAATCACACCACCTATATATAGGCCAGCTGAAGCCTCTCTCTCTTTATTATTTTTTAAAAAATATGTATGTACAAGCAGTTGTGATTGTGGCTCACATCTTCCCTTGATTTTACATCCAAGAACGGCTTAAACGCCCTCTATGGGTCGGAGATATGCTTCCCATCCAGTTTTCTTAAAAACTGACAAACAGGGTCTTTTTTAGTCAGATTCCTAAGACTATGTCGAGCATTTTTTTATGGAATTGTGGCCATAAATCATGAATTGCACGATGCACATCTCCACTAGGGTGCGTCTCAAGAGTCAATAGAAGATTATCTAAAGACTCCTTACTCAGGCCATCCTTAATGAACTGGATTTTATCTTCATGATTTACAGATACCATTCCTACAGAACGACATTTTGTATTACAAGTCCATCTGGCACATCTGTGACAGACTTGCAGTCGTTTTGCATGACGTTTCTTTGCAAAAGTGCTTTTACCTGTTCCAGGCATGTATGAAATGAAAGAATTGGAGGACTCACCTGATAATCGGACCTTTGCTTCAATTAGCCAGCGAATATCTTCAGGAATTCCATGGTTCATTAACAATCACAATCTTGCACATCTAACACGGTAAATTTTTGTAATCGCATTCTGAGGTAGAGCAGGAAAATACTTTTTCAATTTTTCAAGAGTGGTGTCCATTTTTTTTAGATGAGAAGTGGAAAATAGATGCAAAGAAAGGAGAAACAATAAAGAATTGCACAAATATATACACAGATATCAGTTATCATGGGAAACTGAAAGAACCGACTTAAGAGTCACGGAGTACCATTATCCGCCATTTGACCAGGGTGAGAGAAACTAGCAAAACACAAGTCACACAAAAAGAAACACAAAAACAATGTGAGAAAAAGAATCAATCTTTATATACAGGAGTACCCAATTCAATAGTCATTTTCAACTGAAAAATTGTCAAAGTAAACTTTCAAACGATGTCCATTTACCTTGAAAACATTAACATTCTTTGGATTCTCGATATCACAGGCCCCATATGGATACACATGTTTCACAATAAAAGGACCACTCTATCTTGATCTTAGTTTTCCAGAAAATAAATGGAGTCGAGAATTATAAAGCAAGACTTTTTGACCAACATTGAATGTTTTTCTAAGTATTTTCTTGTCATGAAACTCTTTGATTCTTGCTTTATAAATTCTTGAATTTTCATATGCATCATTTCTTATTTCCTCAAGCTCATTTATTTGTAATTTTCGCAGCTGACTAGCATCATCAAGGTTTGAATTAAAAGCTTTAATAGCCCAATAAGCTTTATGTTCAAGTTCCACAGGCAAGTGACAAGGTTTTCCATAGACTAGTCTATAAGGTGACATACCTAATGATGTTTTATAAGCAGTTCGATAAGCCCAAAATGCATCATTAAGTCTTAAAGACCAGTCTTTCCTATTAGGGTTCACTGTTTTCTCCAAGATCCGCTTTGATCTTCCTATTAGCAAGTTCTACTTGTCCACTTGTCTGAGGGTGATAAGGGGTGGCAACTTTGTGTGTGATTCCATATTTCTTCATTGAAGACTCAAATGACTTGTTGCAGAAATGTGTTCCACCATCACTTATCATGGCTCGAGGAATTCCAAATCGACTCAAGATATTTTCTTTCAAAAACTTGATCACTGTTTTGTGATCATTATTTCAACTTGGAATTGCCTCTATCCATTTTGAAACATAATCTACTACGACCAATATGTACATAAAACCAAATGAAGGAGGAAATGGACCCATGAAATCTATACCCCAACAGTCAAATATTTCAATGACAAGGATAGGATTTAAAGGCATCATGTGACGTTTTGAAATAGACCCCAAATTTTGACAATTTTCACAAATCTTGCAGAATGCATGCGTGTCCTTGAACATGGTGGGCCAATAAAATCCACTTTTTAAGATTTTTGCAATTGTCTTCTTCGATGAGAAATGACCCCCACATGCCTCAGAATGACAAAACTTAATGACATTACTTACCTCATTGTCAGGAATGCATCTTCAAAATATTTGATCAGGACAATATTTGAATAAATAAGGGTCATCCCAATAAAAATTCTTCACTTCGTTCAAGAACTTCATTTTATCTTGGGTGCTCCAATGAGCTGGCAAATATCCTGAAATAAGAAAATTAACAATATTAGCAAACCAAGGCATTGTAGAGACAGAAAATAAAGATTCATCAGGAAAGTAGTTATCGATTGGTGTGATGTCAGATCTCAAATATGTTGTTAATCTTGACAAATGGTCCGCGACAACATTTTCAGTGCCTTTCTTGTCTTTGATTGTGATATCAAATTCTTGAAGTAACAAAATCCATCGTACAAATCTAGCCTTAGAATCTTTTTTTGAAAGAAGATATTTCAAAGTTGCATGATCACTAAAAACAACAACAGGTGAGCCAACAAGATAAGATCTGAACTTGTCACATGCAAATACTACTGCAAGTAATTCCTTTTCAGTGGTAGTGTAATTCATTTGAGCATTATTTAAAGTTTTACTTGCATAGTAAATTACATAGGGTTTCTTATCTTGTCTTTGTCCTAGGACAGCACCTACGGCATAATCACTAGCATCACACATTATTTCAAAAGGTAATGACCAATCAGGAGGTTGAATGACAAGAGCAGAAGTAAGCAAGTTTTTAAGTTTAACAAAGGCTTTTTCGCATTGTTCAGTTCATTCAAAAACATTTTCCTTTGTTAGAAGGTTACACAATGGCTTAGATATGACACTAAAATCTTTGATGAACCTTCTATAAAAACCAGCATGTCCTAAGAATGATCTAACATCTTTAACAGATTTTGGTGTTGGTAAGTTGGCAATTAACTCAATTTTAGATTTGTCAACCTCAATTCCTTTTGATGAAACAATGTGACCAAGTACAATGTTGTTTGTTACCATAAAATGATATTTTTCCCAATTGAGCACAAGATTCTTCTCTTCACACCTGCTCAAAACCTTTTCTAAGTTAGTCAAACAATCATCAAATGAATCGCCAAAAACAGAAAAATCATCCATAAAAATTTCAAGAAAACGTTCAACCATATCACTGAATATGCTAAGCATGCATCTTTGAAACGTGGCTGGTGCATTACATAAACCAAAAGGCATCCTTCGATATGCAAAAGTACCAAATGGACATGTGAAAGTAGTCTTTTCTTGATCTTCCAATGCAATTTCAATTTGATTATAACCTGAATAGCCATCTAGGAAACAATAAAATTCATGACCTGCAACTCTTTTTAGGATTTGATCCATGAAAGGTAAAGGGAAATGATCTTTTCTAGTCATTGAATTAAGTTTTCTATAGTCAATGCACATCCGCCAACCACTAATGGTTCTAGTTGGAATTAACTCATTTTTCTCATTTGTTATCACAGTGACTCCATACTTATTGGGTACAACTTGGGTAGGACTTACCCATTTGCTGTCAGAAATAGGATAAATGATTCCATTATCAAGAAGCTTAATGACTTCATTTCTCACTACTTCTTTCATATTAGGATTAAGCCTTCATTGCATTTCTCTAGAGGGTTTAGCATTTTCCTCTAAATAAATCCTGTGTGTGCAAATCAAAGGACTAATTCCTTTTATGTCAGCTATAGTCCATCCTAATGCATTTTTGTGCATTTTCAGAGTTTGTAATAACTTACCTTCTTGATGTGCATTAAGTGTGGAAGAAATTATTACCAGAAAAGTTTCATTTTCTCCCAAAAATGAGTATTTGAGATTGAATGGTAACGGCTTCAAATCAGGTTTTGGTGGTTGAACACTGGAAGGTATGGACTCAATTGATTGTGATGGCAATTCCTCAATTTGTGGTCTCCAATTACTTGCCTTTGATTCTTCCTGAAAATAAACCATTTGCAAATCTTCAAATACATTAAACTCAATTTCATTGGAAGTAGTTTGAAATTGATCATAAACTAATTTTTCAATAAAGTCCACTTCTTGTAAATCATTATCATTTCCAGGTTGCTTGCAAATGTTAAAAACATTCATCTCCAATGTCATGTTTCCAAATGATAACTTCATCAGTCCATTCCTACAATTAATCAATGCATTAGAAGTTACAAGAAATGGACGTCCTAAAATAACAGGAATTGAATTACATGCTTCAACAGGATGTGTATCTAAGACAATAAAATCCACAGGATAAATGACTTTATCAACTTGTACTAACACATCTTCACCTATTCCTCTAGGCACTTTTACAAATCTATCAGCAAGTAAAAGAGTTACAGAAGTTGATTTTAACTCACCTAGATTGAGACTCTGAAAGACTGAATATGGAAGTAAATTCACACTAGCTCCAAGATCAAGTAAAGCTCTTTCAATTTTATGTTCTCCAATAAAGCAAGAAATTGTAGGACAACCAGGGTCTTTATATTTCAAAGCATTATTGTTCTGAAGAATGGCACTTACTTGTTCGGCTAAAAAGGCTTTCTTTTTCACATTCAGTTTTCTCTTCACAGTGCACAGATCTTTTAAAAATTTAGCATAAGAAGGTACCTGTTTAATAGCATCTAACAAAGGAATATTGATCCTTACCTGTTTGAAAGTTTCAAAGATTTTAAAGTTATGATTGACTTTTCTTTGTTGGTCATGGCATGAGGAAATGGAAGTGCTGGTAGGAAATCATTCTTCTCTTTGCAATGTTCAGATTCAACCCCTTCCTTACCCTCGGAGATTAACTCGTCTTTCTCACAAGGTTCAAGAGTGGGTTTTTCAATAACTTTACACTGCAAAGAGTGATGACTGATTTGACTTGATCCATGTGTTGGCTTCTAGAACTACTTGCGTTTGCATTGTATTGCCCCTTGGGATTTTGCTGTGGTTGAGATGGAAACTTACCTTTTTCTTGAAAACTGAGAGCAGATGTGAATTTTGCAATAGCATCTTTTAGATCTGCCATGGTTGAGCATTTTGAGTGTTGATTGTCTCCTGCTTTTCAATTATGCATGCAATGTTTTCTCAAGATTTCTTCTAGGAGGTGGAGCATAAAGAGGTGCATATCCATGAGAATTTTGGAAATTATGGGGTGCTTTGTGCATTATTGTTACCACTCTTCCAACTGAAATTTGGGTGATTTCTCCAACCAG
Organism: Populus deltoides; assembly: GCA_015852605.2. Taxonomy (NCBI): domain Eukaryota; kingdom Viridiplantae; phylum Streptophyta; class Magnoliopsida; order Malpighiales; family Salicaceae; genus Populus; species Populus deltoides. The sequence continues at coordinate 12,784,203 of CM027573.2, read as the reverse complement.
GGTTGTATGTTTGCGAATATGGGTTATGACTAGGCCTTTGAAAACTGTTTAAAATATGGGCTTGTTCATGGAGGCATTCCTTGAAAGAAGGCAAGGTTGGACAGTCATTGGTTGCATGTTCATTCGTTTCACAGATTTGACATACAATGTCTTGAACAGATTTTCATTGACCATTCTTTTTAAATTCAAGTGCCTCAACTTTTCGAGCTAAAGATGCAAATTTAGCTTGGAGGTCATGATCTTCCCTAAGGTTGTATATACCTCCACTAGATGTATGAGGTTGAGTTTTACCTGGTGCCTCATAAGTGCCTGTAGAGTCCCAATTTTGAGTATTTTCGGCTAGCAACTTTAGGTACTCCATTGCTTCATCAGGGTCTTTATTTTCAAAAGTTCCGTTGCACATCAATTCCACCATTTGCCTATCTTTAGGTGTTAATCCTTCATAAAAATGTGAAACCAATCTCCATGTTTCAAAACCATGTTGAGGGCAAGTATTAAGCAAATCTCGATACCTATCCCAACATTGATAAAATGTTTCTCCTGGTTTTTGAGTGAAAGTGATAATTTGTCTTTTAAAAGAATTTGTTCTGTGAGATGGAAAAAACTTCTTTAAAAATTGTTGTTGCATTTCATCCCAAGCACGAATGGATCCTGACCTAAGATTCTGTAGCCATGTTTTAGCTTTATCTTTTAATGAAAAAGGAAAAAGCTTTAATCTGATAGTGTTCATGCTACAATTTAAGTCATTATAGGTATTACAGACTTTTTCAAATTCTCGCAAATGCAAGTATGGATTTTCTAGATCTAAGCCATGAAAAGAAGGTAAAAGTTGAATAATGCCTGGCTTAAAATTAAAGTGAGATGCATCAGGAGGAAAAACTATACATGAGGGTGCACTTGTTCTTGTTGGATTCATGTGGTCTCTTAGTGTTCTAACTCGATTATTCTCATTATTCTCATTATGAAGTGATTGGTTATCTTCTTCACCCATATTTTCTGAAAATAATAAGGATACCCTACAAAGTCTACCACTTAATGTACGTGACCAAACTTTCATGCACGTGTAGAAAGAGAATAATAGGAAAAAGAAAACAAGAGAAAAAGAGAAAAAGAAACAAAACAAAAGAAACAAAAGTTAGATACAAGAAAAGTGAAAAGTGAAAAATAAAAATAAAATAAATATTATAATTTATACAAGAATTTACCTCCCCGGTAACGGCGTCAAAAACTTGACACAATCAAAGAGTTGATGTCTTATCCCAAGTGCAGGAGTGTCACAGTAATAAATAACCTGGCAAGACCGGGATCGAACCACAGAGAGGTTAATTGTATAAATTATAATTAATTAAACAACAACAACAACAACAACAACAACAATAATAACAACAACAATAATAGTAATAGTAATAGTAATAGTAATAGTAATAGTAATAGTAATAGTAATAATAATAATAATAATAATACTCAGTACGTGGCGTTGTTATACCTGAGAATGATCTAAAAGATCGGGTCACAGGTTTCCAGCCTATATATTGAGTTTATGAAAAGATCAAAGAGATATATTATATAATATAAACAGATTTCTGATGCAAATGAACAAGGCAAGACCAACAATGTCAGGATCCTTGATCAAACACATAGCATACTTAAAGTACATAAAATATAACAAGAATGTAAATAATAATAATAATAATAATAATAATAATAATAATAATAATAGCAATATTAGTAGTAGTAGTAGTATTACTACTACTACTACTAATAATAATAATAATAAAGAAGAAGAGGAAGAAATTAATGAGGACTTTGAGATGGAAGATTAATGTAAAGATTAAATAATGATAAAAACAAATGTCAAGGTTAGAGGGTTCACTAATAGTACTAGAGATAAGTAAAATATAAACTCTTTATAAATTATCAACATGATCATATTAATCATCTTATTTACATAATACCATACTTACAAATTTTATCAAGCATTTATGATGCTAACTTATGTTGACAACAAATCAAGTTCCTCTCATAATAACGATGTCGGCCAAAAACTATGAAGGATCAAGTATTTGATGTACCAAGTGTTATACAACACAAATCTAGATTAACCATTTAACAAGCAAGGTATTAAAGATTGATAAGATAAAAAAAGATAAGACATATTAATAGCAAATTGTTTAGGATTTAAGCATTGAAGTCCATGTTAAGTTCATATTATACTTATTCTAACACCATTAGTGAAACCTTGTCACCTTGACATAATTAACTTAGCTAGACATTATGAAGAAGAAAAACATAAATAAACAATATAAGAACATAAACATGATATAAGTTAACTAAGTATAGTAAAGGAAATGAAAAGCATGAACAAGAGATTAATGAAAATAAAACTTAAGCATTACAACAATAAAGAGAGAGCAAGAACATGATCTTGATCTTAGAACCAAGATTTCTAAATGAATGGCAAATGCCTCCTTTTATAGGCAAAAATTCAGAACTATTCATTTGGTAATTGATTATTGATGTAGTGGCCAACTATTGATTTAGTGGACTTGGTGGACAGCAACACTCAAGCACTTTGGCTGGATGAAATGACATTGATCCATTCAGAATTTGGAAAAGTGTTCTTCATGAAAGTTGTTGGCAATCATCTTATCTTTTCACCCATAAAATTGCAAATCATTTGGATCACTAGAGCTCGAGATATGACTAAAATACTGAGTAGTGCTGTTGGTGGACGTGGTGGATAGACCTCAAGCTCTTGTCTGGATGAAATGTCATTGTTACCATCTGAATTTAAGAAAATATTCTTCATGGAAGTTGTTGGAAATTGTCTTTTCCTTCCACCCACCAAAGTTCACGTCATTTGGCCTTCTAAAACTCCAGATATGGGTAAAATTGTAAGCAGTGTTTGGGCTGGATTATAGGATAGATTCTGACTTCTCTTTTGTGGCCAAACTTTGAATTTGAAAACGGCAGATTTGGGTCTTATACTATTCATGAACATTGTAGGCCTATTTCTTAGCTTTCCATCCATATGAATTAAGCTGAAATCCATGATCTACAGCTCCAGATATGACCCAATAACTGAATAGTGTTCCAATTTGAATTGAATCGGCATCTCCTTTCTAAGCTTAGCCGTTTCTTTGTCCTTTCACTTTCAATAGTTAATCACATCAATCAATCCTTTGAATTGTGAGATATGCCTGCATTTAAAATGAACATTTACCATAAATTAAAGCTATCTTATATTATCAGATCTGTTATTATAAAACATGCTCTAGTTAAGGAGTTATTGATACTTCAAGTGCAAAATGATGATATAAAACCTTGATAAAAATGCACTTTTAAGTACTAATCACTTGTTTAATTGAAAACCTAAAAAGAACCAATAATTTTAATTTGACAGATCATTGGTCTTTAAACCATAATTTTTAATCTTTTTTAAAACATGGATCATTATGCACTAAACCCTTACACACACACACACACACACACACAAATTAGCAACTTTTTACGAATACTCTAAAAAACCCAAATTTTGTTTCATATTTACTATTCAAAGAACCCTAATTTTATAATTTCTGCTTAAATATGTGTTTGATTAACATAATTAATTTTCTATTAAATGTGATTAACCATTGTTTAATCGAATTAGTAATTTTTTTATGCTAATAAAAAATCAAATATTATAGTTTATAGGTATTGTATAAGCATCAATAATTTGCTTATAAACTTATGTTTATCATTAATGTAATATTTTATCCTTTATTATGGAAATATACATACAAAATATCTGATATAATTGATCATCAAGGAAGTTCTACATATGTCAAAAGAAATTGTTATTCTTACTACATTTCTTATATTAACATCATGTTCATATGCAAGCAAGTATATAATGTAAACTTACATGGCTTCAATATAAAGGATTATAAAGAGAATATGTTTTTGGATGATACCTCAATGTTAAAAGTATTGAGTATGCATGAACAAGAAGAAAAGGAAGAAAAAATTATATTTTGATGAGGATATTGATGTTGCTTCTCTAGCATAAAGAATGCTAAGGTGTTATTAAGGCAAGCCTAATAATGATAAAGTCAATTGGTACTAAATATTTTTATGCTTATAATGATGAAGTTAAGAAAAACAATAAGGTTATGATGTTAGTTGGGATAGAAGATTTTGATTTCAATGATGAAGATGTTGATGTTGAAGTGGATTATGATGTAGGAGGTTTTGGTGTTGGTGTTGGTGTTGGTGTTGGTGTTGATGTTAGTTATAGTGATGGTGTTGGTATTGAAGTCGTTGCTATTATGGAGGTTCCAGTGTTGGTGATGGTATTTATGCTAAAGTTGGTGCTAATGTGGGAGGTTTTGTTATTGGTGATGGTATTGGTGTTAATGCTGAATTGGTACTAATATGAGAGGTTTTGTTATAGGTGATGGTGTTAATGTTAAAACATGTATTGATTTTAATGATGGTGTGGGTGTTATTGTGGGTGATGTTGTTGTTAATATATGTAATGATAATAAGGATGATGAAGAGGAAAAGGATAGAGAACTATATCTTTTATGATGAGAAGGGATTTGATTTTATAAATGAAGTTGAAGATGATTGGATTGACAACTTGTTTAGTGATAGTTCCATTGGAAAGAATGTATATGGTTCTTTAGATTCAAAAAAATACATGGAATATTAGTACTGATGTTGATGATGATGCAGGTTGTGAGAAATTTAAAAGTGATGGTAGTGATGAGTTTGTTAATAAAGACAATGTTAACGAGTGTAAAAAGCAGATGAAAAGGAAGATTGATCCTATAACTAATTTTAAATATAAAAAGTTCAAGGTTAGAGTTAATGATTCCATTAAGTTTAAATAATCTTATGTTTTCAACAATATAAATGAATTTAAAGATGTGTTGAAAGAGTATAAACTGAAACATGATTATCACTTGAAATGTATATTAATTAGAAACCAAAGGTTACAACAACATTTATGGGTGATGGTTGTTTTTGGCGAATATATACTTCTCTCATTTATGGTTTCAATACATTCATGGTTAAGTTCTTAAGAGAGAAACACAGTTGCATTTAGCTAGCAAGTATAAAAGATGTTAATTCAACATGATTGCAAAAACATTATTGCTTATATTAAGTGTTGACCCAAATATCTCAAATAAAGTCATCGATACCATTCTAGAAGATAAGTTTTAGATTAAACCATAATCAATGCAATTATAGAGAGCTAGAACAAAGACGAAAGAGTTTATCAAATGAAGCCATAAAAAGTCCTTTAAAAGACTCCCTCAATAAGTCCAACTGTTAAAGCAATGTAATCTAAGGTCAAATGTATTTTTAGGGTGTGACCCTAATTACAACATGAAAGTGCATTCACAAAGGGAGTTTTAGATGGTTTATATTTTCTTGAAAATGATGAACAAGGACTTCGTAAATGGATGTAGATCATTAATTGGTATAGATAGATGTCATCTTAAAGGTCTATGTATAAAAGAGAGGGTTTTTATTATCTGCAATGGTATTGAATGACAACAATGGATTGTTTCTCATCACAGTATTGTTGTTGAGTATGAAAATAACAACACATGATGATTTTTTTTATATACATTTTATAGATATATTAAGCATGACATACATTAGAAGACATTTTGCATAATATGTGTAAATAATATTTTTATTAAAATATACGTATAATGCTTATAATGTTTTTTTCTAACTAAGATTTTTATAAACTAGAGTCTACCTGGAGTAATTGTAGAGATATTCCCTATTTGTATCACACATGTACTATTCAAGACATTTATGTCAATATGAGGAAAAAAGGATTTCAAGGTTCGAAACTCAAGATTGGATTTTGGAGTGCATTAAAAGCTTACACTATTCTTAATTTTGACAATTTCATGAAGGATATCAAAGATGTGGATGTTAGTGCTTTGAATTGGTTAAATAAAATCCCTTTTGAGCATTGGTTTAGGCATATGTTTGACCATCAAATTAAGGTAGAGAATGTAACTAACAATATAGCACAATCATTTAATAGTTGGGTTAGGAAATATAGAAGTTTGTAAATTGTTATGTTAGTATAAACAAATTAGGATGAAACTCTAGCTAGGTTTCATGATAGATTTATTCAGACCTCAACTTGGGAAACAAAGACCACACCCTATATCAAGAAAATACTAGATAAATATATTAAGATGGCGATAAATATGAGAATGACTCTAGTTAGTTCTGATGAATATCAAGTATATAAGGGTAAAACTAGACTTTTTATTAATTTGAAGAAATGATAATGCTCTTGTGATGAGTGGATGTTGACTGGAATTCCATCAAGTATATGGTGTCTTATGTGTATTATAAAAGTATTGAATTTGAAGAAGTATGTCATGTATATTACAATGCTGAAACATTTAAAAATGCATGCTTTGAGATGGCACACTCATTGCTAAAAGCTGATCTTGGCTCGAAGGAAGAAGATATAATTTTTCTTCCTTTTAACTTGAAAAGGAGTGTGGGTAAATTAAGGAAGAATCAGAGAGGAAAAGATGAAGAAGATCAACCTGGTATTATAAGAAAAAGGATTTCCACACTTAAATGCAACAATTACAAGTAATATGGCCATATTTCTAAGAATTGCTTAAAGGATAGTGCTAATTAAATTTTATGTGGTAGAGGTGGATGAATTTAGAGGGGATCCAGTAGTGAGAGGCTCAAGAAGTGGTAATGGTGGTGTTGGTACATCCTTCTCTCAACTCAAACACTAGTGATTCTATTGTAATACCTTGATAGTTCTATTAGTTTAAAATAAGTATTTACTTTGACTAATATATGTCATCTTCAAATGCAGATTGGTACATTTAGATCCTCTTAACATTCTACCCAAAATAACTGCTTTGATTGAAGGATATAAAAGAAGACTGGTGATTTTGAGCAAACAATATTGTTTATTGAATTATTACTATTTTTATTATAATATGGTTGTAATAAATTTGGATTATTTCTACTAAAAATGATGCGGGCCTCCTAATCATAAGATCAAGCGACCCCCAACAAAGTAGATAGCAACCTAAAAAGCTGAAAATCAGGTTTAATAGAACTCTGACCTAGAGGTATAAACATGTACCTAAGAGCCTAAAGTATTGGGAAAAGACTTGGATCTAGACATAACCTTATATCTAACAATCATAAGCATGTGAATGACAACACAAAGCCAATTAATTTTTAATAAGTCAGTGTACGATCTTTATCCCTGCAAAGAAAAGTTATTTTGCCACAAACAAACAAAAAAGAAAACTCACATTTATTCTTCAACTTGCTGCTAAAATTTATAATTTAAAAAAATATAATATAATCTCCCCTAACTAACTTTCATGGACCCCTTTTGGATTGTAAGCTAATAGGTCTAAATTAGTAATCAACTAACATAAATTCAATAATTAAATAAACCCCTAAAAATATCTAATGGGCTAGAACAAACTCAAATTAAAAATAATTATTCAAAAATAAATAAATAAATAAAATAGTATAATAAAAACAAAGTATTCATTCTAAAATTCCTCCATATTATTAAACTTTATAAAATCAACGGACCTGTTCACAGGTTTAGCTGGTTGACATGGTTAGCGAGTTTGGAGAGTTTAACTTTTTTTTTTTCATCTATAAATATTAGGTTAATTCAGAATTCAGTTTCATAATTGGTTTCAATTTTTAATCCATGGACTTGTTCAAAGGTTATCATGGTCTTAAAAAAAATCTTAGAATTAGGTTGGTGTTCAATTTTTCGATTGTCTATTTTTGTTATCATATAGTTAAATAAAAAGTAGTTTTAAAAAAATAAATTATAATCCCAGTGGAGTCCATAACTCGGTTCACGGGTTTGGTGTGCTAGCTCAGATTATCTGATTTACAGGCTTGACAAGTTTACCCACAAACTAGATGTCTCTTTTTTTTTTGTTTTTGGTCATTTATTTCTTTTTTAATTATTTTTTATTTCATCCTTTAATAATGGATTGGTTTAAAAATAGACTCAATGGTTATTTTTTTTTGTTTTCTATAAAGTTATCACAGTCTCAAATAGATGTTTATTTTAGGGTTAATGTTCAATTTTACGAGCATTTAATTTTATTGTATAATGAAACAAAAATATATATAAAACAGGTTATTAAACTCAATAGAGTCCATGATACAGGTCGTGGAAGGACTGAGGTTGATCCAATCTGTTATTATCTCGATAGTTTTTAAAAAAGTTGTTATCTTTAAGTTTTTTTAAAAGTTAAGTCATATTTTTACCGGATATTCAGGTTATCTTTAAATCCATAAAATCAATCAATTTAAATTGAGTCAGCTTCTAAGCAGTTTAATTAAAAATTTGAGTCCGTTAAAGAATTAAAACAATAAGTTTTAAGATTGACCTAATTGTTCATGTTTAATAAGAATGGCCTCATCTTGTATAAAATTAACAAGAATGAATTAAAAATCTAAAGCACTTTTCGAAGCGAATGAACCAAAATAATTAAAAGGATTGTACCCGTGATTATATATATATATATATATTCACGATGCAAACGCAAGCTTATCTTCAGACATGAAGAAGGACAATCACCGCTGAAATACGTTTGCATGTGATATCATGAGATTCGCAGTATGAACAACGTCCTGCAAGAGGGGTAGTGATAGCGAAAGAATTGTTCTTATATAAAAGAAAAACCGCAATCTTTTTCCTCAAATTCCAAAGGCCAGTCTTTATCTTCACGGGTGCATTGAAATTAAACACAAAAATGCCAAACCTTCACGGGCCCATTTAGAATCTATATGTCTGGTAGTCATCTCTTTCTTGTCTGCTTCTCGTGAAATGCCACCCTTTAAGATCCACAGCTTGCCGCCATTCCAATTTTTTAGTGTTCTGATTCACAAACAAAATCTCTATATGAAATAATCCATCAATTGAGTGTTGTTATACTATTAATGTACTAGTAAAGTTGGGATAATTCTAAAAAAAAATTTAAAAAGTAAAAATGTGAGAGTCGGTGCAAGCTACTAGATAGCAGTCTCGCCAGAGCATGGGGGTTGGTTGCTTGAGGATAGGAGTTTTGGCTGAACATGACTCTGGCTGTTTGCTTTTCTTTGGAGAAATATCAAGTCTTTGGAAGATATTTATCCATGCTTCCCTTTGATTTTAATGATAAAAGGCATGATGGAAACTAGAAACTTGCTCTCTCTTTTCTTATGTTTTTTATTAACGTCGGTATCCGAGTCTACTTGCGTGTATCTCAACTAATTCCACGAGTCTTAAAATTAACAATTATATAAGCCTTCAATAACCTTAAAAGAACTCAAACTTTTAATTATTAAAAAATAAACTCAAAACCTAATTAATTAAACTATTCTTTTTATCGTAAGGGTTACGGACGATAGAAAATAACAGCCCTTTTCTAAGTTTTGAATGAGAATAGCAGGGATTCCATTCTATATGTTCTTGCAACAAATATGAAATGAATGAAGATGAGGGTCCTGTTGTGTTGGGTTTTGAGAATGTTAAAATTTGAAAAAAAATTATGTGTTTAGATTATTTTTATATATTAATATTTTTTTAAAAAAATATTATTTTAATATATTTTTAAGTTAAAAATTATTTTAAAAATTAATCACCCTAAAGTCTTATTATTTCACCGTAAACAGAAGGGCCCGATTACCCTCCGCCTTGAGAAACTGGAAAGTGGGCTTAATGTTGATGTCACTCGTTTACTGTGTCAAGTAATTGGACTCAGCCCCTGTGGTTTAGACTTTCCCAATGTTTCGAAGAAGGTCCATCGTTACTTCTAACCATCAAATAGGTTTTTGGAGTTTGTTTTTTAAAGATTTGTAATTGTTTTTGCAGCATATTATATTATAGCAAATAAGTTGATGGTATGGAAGTAATTATAGGACCATGGGATGGACTAATAGAAGTAATTATAAGTTTAATATATTAAAGCACTGCTGGATCATGAAATTCTATATGATCAACTTGATTTTGATTTATTATATCTTGATGTTGACGTTTTCATGTTGAGTCTATAATGAATTTGATCCTACTAGGAGAGCTCTCATGATTTTGAAAATGTTACACTGTATTTGTAAAATTGTAGGTCTATCATCAAAATGCAATCACCTTTTCCGGGTTTGCTTTAAATTTATTTTTTTTAACGCGGATTTATGTTATAATCAAGTTATGGATATTTAAAACTCGATCAGATTAGATTCATGTTTTTAAAACTCTATGAAATCTTAAGTTGAATACTCGTGTCATCTCTATTTATTTTTATTTGTAAAGATAAAATGTAAAATTTTTGTTTCGGGGTGGCATTTCATTAAGATCTATTTGAAATGTTTTTCAAAATAAGAGGGTTTTGATTTATTTATATTTTTCTTTGGTGGGATAGGCTAAAAAAGCACTTGCTTCGTGAGTGCATTTTTCTTATAAACTTGGTCACAAGAAGTTTTTATTTGTGACTGTTATGCGGTTACAAATTTATTTTATTGTAAAATACAAAAAAAAATGATAAAATTCTGATTAGCCCAAAATCATTACCATGCATAAATTAAAAAATATTACTAATTAATTATAGTAACAATGATCACCATAATTTTTCCAAACTAATTAATTTTTCTAAAATCATTATTAATAATTATCATCGCAATTTTTAAATAATTTCTACTAACTATCAACTCTTTAAAAATATCTTTGATTTAAGTATTCATTAAAAAAAGTAATTAATTTTTAGTTAATCCATTATTATGAGAAACTTAATTGATAAAATAGATAGAATGCAATGCAATGAGAGGTCATACGTTCAAATAAAAGGTTTGCATGGAGGAAAGAAATAAGTTAAATTACAAGAGATAAAGGGAACGAAAATAAATTGAAGTGTAAAGGAATTGAGTTACAATGAAGAAAAAAGGTGTTTTGAGTAAGCGAAGGAGAAAAAAGAATGAGCGAGAGTGAGAGAAGAGGACAAGTAAAAAATATATTAAAATAATTAAAAGAGGGCAGTGATTGCCTCGGATTAATAAATAAAATATTATAGATTATAATAATATTTTTACTCTTTTTTTTTATCTCAACGAAAAACAATAGCCTTGCTGATAAGGTAAGATAATATCATTTTTTTTTACATAATTTATAATTTATTGATTATTATCAAATTGATTAAAAAAATGATTGGCGCATGCAACATATACGTTAATAGATAGAAGATGCTTGTGCTATTCAGGCAATGCTTGAGGTGTCTTCCAATGAAAAAATGATGGTTTTTAGGGTGACATTTGAATTATTTCAGTAGCCCCTCAATCCTTGGGCAATGCATGTGCTAATGAAACTTTGGTTTGGTCCTTACAACCTTTTCTCTTTATCTCTCGATTTTTGAACTTTCCCCTCTAATTTTTTAAAACAGATATTCAATTTGTTTTTCCTTCAACTTTGTTCCTTGTTTTTTTATTACAGTTTATTTTATTTGAATTAATTTATAAAATTAAAATTGTTTTCAATTTCATCCACATTTTGATTGTTATTTCTTGTTTTCTATCCTCTTTTTAATTTATTTTATTTTTTAATTCCATCCCTCATTATTATTTCATTTAATTTTTATACCAGATATGATCCTTATTCTTTTTATTGTTAATTTTTATTTATTTATTTTATTTTTCAATTTTACCCTTCATTGTTTTATTTCATTTAATTTTTATACCAGATATGGTCCTCTTTCTTTTTATTGCTGTTTTTTATGTTTTTTTATCTTTTTATTTATTTATTTTATTTTTCAATTTTACCCTTCAATGTTTTATTTCATTTAATTTTTATAACATATATGGTCCTTGTTCTTCTTAATGTTATTTGTTTTTTTTAATAATTGCTACTAGGTAAAACATATAGGTGAATCATTGTTCATCTCAACACAAACAACTATGCATTTGCCTATTTGTATGAATAGTTCATTTTTTTCTTTATTGATTTTGATCCTTAAATTTTTAATTATCGCAATTTCATCCTCCAAAGTTACAATATCATGGTTTTATGAGTAGTTCTTCCAATTTGGATTAAGTCTTCTGAGTTGAGTTTTGAGAGATGTTTGAAGATGGAATCAATTTTGATTTTGTGAAATTAAAATTTAATTAGGGCTAAAAATATAAATTTAAAGAGTGAAGATCATATTTGAAAAAGAACAAAAACACATGCCCTATTTAGATTTTAGTGTGGAAAACTTTAGTTTGATCCCTAAAGTTTTAAATTTCCTATTATTTGGTCCTTGTTGTTTCAGAGATTTAAGTTTAAATATCATACTTCATTTTCTTCACTTTGCAATTCCTAAGTGTTAAAAAGAAAAAACTTGAGAAGAGTGTTATCTTTGTCTTCTTTAAACCCAAAAATTTAAAATTAAAAACCAAAATTCTTGATTTAACGAGGGAATGGCCACAGCAGCCACAAGAATTAAAAGAGATAAAAACAATTATCTTGTAATTTCTTTTTATATACCTAGGTTAATTAGATTAAGTTTGGACTGAAGTTTGAACTTGCATCTGTTATGCGGTCTTAGAACCATTCCATTGCAAAATAAAGGTGGAATTATAAAACTGTGTTAGCCTTGAAAATGATCACAGCAGTAGCAACAATTGTTTCGCTCCAGCTTACAAGTTTGGTTCAAGCCATACAACTCTTCATTTCACATAAAATGTGATTAGTAAAAAACCAATGTTTCTTGGCATGATACAGCAGGAGCCAGTAGGTCAAATTTCTTTTTGATTCCTTTCCTTGTACGTGTAATTGATGTCTCGGTTTAGCCACAGACCCGTAGCTAAGTGATGACTTCTTTGTTCCAAGACTACATTGCCAGCATATGCATGTGATTTTGTGTAATGAAATTATGAAGTAATGGTTTTATTTTGGAAAGAAGAGTGCAAACTAAGTTGTTCTTGCAGTACTCGTCTTGATCTTCTTAAGGGGGAGATTTTTGCCCTAAACCCAAATTTTGCATAGACTAAAAAATAAAAATAAAAATACACCACTGCATGATTTAGCATATTTTTTAATATTAAGATTCAAGAAAAATAGGGTTTTTTTTACATCTTTGTATTTATTTTTGGATTTAATAACAAGTTTATTAAATCCATTACAATTTGACCTACATTTCAAAAATACCAAAAAATTCAATATTTTTATTTTAATACCAAGAATTATGAACTCACACGTAAGATATATTTCATGTATTAAAAAAAAAACAAATGCAAAAATATGGTTAAACTTTAGAAAGGTTAAGCTTGACCCATAATATCATTGTTAACTCTACTAGTGTGGACCGACTTTTAACCAATAGACAAACCAATTGTTAGAAAAACATAACAGTGCCTTGGTAATCAAATAAATAAACAATGTAGCTTACCTTAGATAGGGTATATTATAGTTGATATTGTCCTTTCTATACACAACTAGTTTTCTTATCCAGATTATAAAGACCAAATAAAGTTCCTAGTAACCAAAATATTAGGTGATGACTCTAAATCTTTTTCAATTCTTCCAATAATTGAACCAATTTAACCATCATTATACATTACTCATAACCAAATGCATCCTAATTTCATCAATTAACAATAAAATCTCATTTTCCCTAATTTTAATTTTATTAAGCCTAACTAAAAATCAAAAAACCATGGATTAACATTATTTCTTTTCATTAAAACTTTTATAAATAAGTTTGAAACCTCTTGCCATACGATAAAATGGACTTTGAACATCAACATGCCGACTTTTCTTCACTCCTCTTCTTTTTCCTTCACCAATCCCTTCTTTCTTTCTCTTGTCGTCACTTTTTTTCTCATGTCTTTCTCTCTCAAGCAGTGTTTTTAAACCCGGCCCAAGTCACGGGTTTTGACTAGGTCACCGGGTCAATCCTAATTTTTTTTTATAAATCAAAACAATGTCGTTTTGATTAAAAAAATAAATAGTCAACGGGTTACAATCGAGTTTTCGACCAGGTCTTGCCAGGTCAACATGATCACCGGGTCAGCCGGGTTTTTTACTTCCCTTATTTTTTCATAAACCTGGCCTAGTTGCGATCCCGAGTTGACCTGTTGAGCCGGGTTTTAAAACTATCTTGTCAAGCCCTTCCAATAATGCTCCTATCATTGGATTTGCGTACTCTTACTTTAATCTCTCAATTCCTATAATCTCACCCAGGATTTTGATGTTCAGTAAGCCTTTCTCTCTTCCTTTTTTTTCTTTATTTTTTGCTGGTAGCTTCCCATCAACTTAAAGGAAAGGAGAGCTATGTTTTGTGGCTAAAAGACTATTTTGCCCTGAATGAGCCCATGAAATTGTCTAATCTGTTGTTATTCTCGCGAGGCCTTTCTAACTTCCGATTTCCCTGAAATTTTAACCTTATGTGGAACTATGTGTCAAGATACTCCACATAACATTTCCTCTCAATTCAACAGTCAGATTGAGGGTTATGTTTGATACCATAAAACTGGTCAGTATGTTATTATTACGCCAAAAATCCAAGTTTTTGTACTGTTTTATCTACTTAAATCATCAATATTTTCCAAATAATTCATCAAAAACTTTCATCCCCTTTTATACTACAAATTCTCCTCAATTATTTCCTCTTTCGGGTTGAAAACTGTGCGATTGTACGCATGGCTTATACCAGCTGTCAAGGTCATTTACACGTAAAACCATACATTAACTTATTTAAAAATTATTAAATATTTTCCTAACTATTTTCACCTCAAATTTATAAACATTCTACATATTTAGCACTAGTTTATCAATTTCCCAACTAGGAGTTTACATTTTACCTTTTATGTTCGCGAGTAATATTTCCAGATTCCATCACTTGTTTATATCAAATTTAAGTTGGGCTATTTTGAATTTCATTGAATTATACTCTGATACCTTTGTTTCCTCATACATCACTTCTATTTAATTTTTATTCGTGTTTTTGTATATTTTTTTCTAACCATTTTTCATATTTTCATTTTTAAAATTAACACTTGAAAATTTTAGTTCAATTTTTCAAAATCCAAAGACATCTTTTTAATTCAAATATTTAATTTAATGCCTTTGACATAATATTTACTTCAAATATTTTATTGAATTACAAGAAATAAACAAGAATTTAAAGTAGTTATACCTCTCCTCATTGTTTCCTTCTCTTAGCTGAAACTCCTCCCCAGGTACAAGCATTCAAATTTCTTCTTTATACATTCATAAAACTAGGTCATTCATACTCTACTACACCTTAATTACATCATATCCACACAATTTTTTAAATTCTCTAAATTTCTCCTAAGAACTCTAATTAAAAAAATCTAAGAAATATGCATTAAATCCATTTCTTTTCATTTAAAATTGTTTAAACAAGCTTAGAATTTCTTACCTGACAATAAAATAGACTTTGAAAGTTAACTAGTCAAAGTTTTTTCTGCTCTTTCAAATTCTCCTCTTTGTCGTGAGTTACAGATATGACTTTCTACTCTTCCTCACGTAGTTTTCTCTTAAATCTTTGCTTGATAGATTGGTTGGTGTTTCACACTTCCTAACTCATAAATCTTACTCAATTTCTACTTTTATCTCAATGATTTTTAATATTTAGCTTTCAACTGTTCTTTTCTCTCTTTCTATTCTTTCTTTCCATTTCTGCCGGCAAATTAAGGAAGAATAAGAGGCTGATTTTTTCAACTTTTAAGTTCAATTGACCAATTTACCCTGAATGAACCCTTTTCAATTTTGTTCAGCTGTCAATATTTTCATACAGCCTTCTTTAATTTTGATTGTATTGAGATTTTATCTTACCCTAAATAAATATGCTATAAGACTCCTTATAAAATTTCAGTATGATCCAAAGATCAAATTGAAAGTTATGTTTATAGTGTATAACTAGTCGGTATGTAATTTTAAGCCAAATATCTGAATTTTTATACTACTTTATGTACTTAATTCATTTATATTTTTTACCAATTCATTGGGAACTTCCATCCCTATTTATAGTAAAAATTTTTCTCAGATTTTGTTCACTTGCGGGTTAAAAACTATGTGATGGCACGCAGTCTTACACTGGATATCAAAATCATTCGCGCGTAAAACCATACATTAATTCATTTGAAAAATTTGAAATAACTTTTTAAATATTTTCACCTCAAATTTATAAAAACTAATTTATAAATTTTTGGGTCATGAGTCTACATTGTACCATCTATGTTCACTGGATCATATTTTTCAGATTCAAACGTATTTTTAATACTGAGTTTAAACAGACTACATTGAAATTCATTAAATTATATTCCAAAACATTGCTTTCCCTTTTTGTCTCTTCCATTTGATTTTTATATGCATTTCTTTGTTTTTTATTTTTATTTTTATTTTTATTTTTATTTTTATTTTTATT
>CM027573.2:10905712-10967270 GCA_015852605.2 Populus deltoides | reverse complement strand
ATGTTAATCATATAAACTGAAAAGAAAAAGTAAAATAAATCTCACAGTTCTTGAAATCCAAAGGTTTCTGTGTCCTTGCAACCAAGAAAAATAGTTTAGCCTTGCATGTTTATTGAAAAACTAATCAAAAGGAAAGAAAACTATATGATTTCGGATTTTTGGAGGAAGGGGTGATTTTTCTTCTCTTTTCTGGCCACCCCCCTTTCCTTTCTTTCTTTCTTTTTATTTGATAGGAAACCCTAATTTCCTTTTCCTACAAAATAGTTCTTTTCTAAGTAAACAATTTACATTTAAGTATTTCAATAACTATTTTCCTATAAAATGAAAGATAGCCTTGCATAAAATCTTTAAGCTTTGACTTTGGACTTAGAGGAGCTAAATTGCCGAAATAAAGACTTGGATGTCGGTTTTGATGCTTTGAGAAGTACTTTGGATTTGTTTCTTCCTAAAACTTGTCTGCTGACAGAATTCATGTGTCATCTTAGAAAAATCATATCTCTCTCATATGAACTCTTTTTTGCTGAATTTTGGTAGGCTGATAAGTCTTTGAGTTAGGAATTCAAAAGAATTGAGTTTGCATCAAATAGACCTCTCTTGCTTAAGGTATTCAAGTTGGAATGGTTGAAGATCATCATTGACAGAATATGAGATTTTTCTTTGAAGGCTACGATTTCCATGCTCTTTCTCTTTTTATATTTCTTGCCATATACGTATAGAAAGGTATGGATGTTATTTTCTAATGCCACTAGAATCACTTCATTTCGACCTTTAGAGCTCAATCTCTGCACAAAACATTGATCGAATGTCAAATTTGTCAATTATCTCCAATTTACTTCTTTTTGAATCTTACATCCAAAAGTGTCTTTAAAACATAAAATAAAGAATATCAAAACATTTTATATATAAAACATAGGCAAAATACTATGTATATATGGGTAAAACTATCGAATAATATGATTGTATCAAATATACTATAATATTCAAACATGCTTCATATTATCATACAATGCATGCCATTATGTTACTATATAAAAAAAACCAAACAAAATTATAATTAGAAAATTTCTTTTCCAAATTTTCTGATTATGGACAAAGCTTGTGTTATTTAGCACATATATTATTCAGAATTGAGAAGACACATTTCCATAATTTTTTTTAATTTTTTTCAAAATGAGGAGCTTAAAGGAAAGCATGCAAGGTTACCTAGATTTGATCATTATACTTTCCCAAAGTATTTTTATTGGAGTCTCCTACTCTTTTTTATACCGATTGAGTTTCTCTCTTCTTTATTTTAATGTTGTTAGTTCGTATACATATATGATACATTTCTATTAGAGTAAGTTTTCCATTTCTAAAATTATATAATTAAAGAAATAATAAATATTTTAAAAATTGATATAACAAAAAATAAACATGTAAAAAATAATTCATTTAAATTAATAAGGTTTGTTTAGTTATTTTTTCTTAATCAATTTATTTTTTTAATTATTTAATTTTCACCTTAAATGGAAAAAAAATAGAAGACTTATTTTGGATCCTAAAAAAATAAAATTGTGTCAAACATTAAGCTTGGTACTTTGATTGAAAGATGTCATGTAAAGGTATTAACTAAGAACAATATGATTAAGGGACCTTTACCAAAAAAGAAGAAGAAGAAGAAGAGTAAAATGACTTAATCAATATAAATAAAGACTCGATAAAAAAACCAATAAATCATAAAGAAATTAAAATAATAATGAATTATAATAAATAATACAAAAAATGATAATATTAAAAAAATATATATTGTTATTATTATTATCAATTTTTGTATTATTTATTATTTAAAACAAGATACTAAATAGGGATGTCTTCATCAATCCGACCAACATCATCAAACGAAGACTAGGGAGATCTCAAGAAATACACAATTGGCAAATAATCCACTTTAAAAATCGATGTTAACTTTCATAAGCTCTTAACTTCCGTCCCCGATGATGCAATATTGAGGTTGATTTTTAGTGAGACCTACCCTAACATATCGTCTCCAAATCCATTAAACAAACTTTTCATACGCATCTTTTTACACATTAATTTTATTTTTTTAAAAATCAATCTCTGAAATATCAACAAATACAAACTTATATTTAATTATTTGAGCCAATACATAAATGATATTTATAATAGTATTTCTTAAATGACATGACATAAATGTTTGTTGTTGAAATGATATTAATATTAGAAAGGAAGAATCTAGTAATTGTTTTTTTAATACTCCAACAATGGTACATAATTTATTAAAATTAAGATAGCATTTGTTATGCATAAAATATTTTATAGATGGATTATATTTAAAAATAAAATGGTTTTTTGTAATTATATATATAACAAATTTTATGATTTTCAGTAAGTTATAATGTTAAGATATATTAGTACTGAAATAATAATGATGTGTTTGTGATAATAAGACTATGGTGATTATAATATTGTTGATAATAAATGTGATAATAATGGTAATAGAGTAGTAGCGATGGTGGAGTTCATGGTTGTAGAATAGTAATGGTGGTGTGGTAAAGTAGTGGCGATAACGAAAATGATGTTAGTGGTTGAAATCATTTGATGATATTATAAGTTAATAATTTTTCATAAAATGTTTTACAAAATCTTAAGAGTGAAAATTTTTTTTTAATAAATAAACTAATTTTATAAGTTGATCATGTAATATTTTACATTACTAATTTTCTCATCAAATATTTTACTTAAAACAAATTCCTACTAAATTATAAAAACAAAACAGCTTATCTAACATTATATTCTCTAAACAATTTAAATGTTTCAATATTAATATTGTGACCCTCTTCCTATTCATTATGAATGAGAACAATATAATAATCATTTGCTTTATCAAACAAAATCATTTAACTTGCTATTGAAAACAATAGAGTATTTTTTATAGGATTCATTTATCATTATTATATTGAATGGATATAAATTAGTCTATAAAACATTCTAGTAGTATAATGAAATGACTAATTTACCCTTAAAAACATTAAAAAAACATTCATGGGCTTTTTTGTATTTTTATTGTTTTTAAAAAATATAGTTAAATGATTAAATTACCCTTGAAATCAAAATTTCTTTAACTTGCATCAAGGGGTATTTTCATCTTTTTTTATTAGGTCTATTTAGGGATGATTTAGTAATTTAATAAATATAAATATTATTTTAAAAAGGTAGCTGACATATGGGTGGTGGTCATGCTCTTTGAGCGGCCGTGCAACATTTCCAGTTAGCCAAACACCAGCTTTCAGGGTGGCGTTGGAATGGCCTCAGTGACCCCTTTATATCTAGGCATAACATGTAGTCAAAAGACCTTCTTTTGGCGTCAATCGCTTTTATTTTCCCCATTCTTTTCTCTCTCATCCTCATTATTCACATGTGGTTTCCAATTTTTCAAAGCATTCCTTTAATTTGTTTTTCTTTTAGATTTGATTTATATTCTTTTGATTATTATTTGTTTTATTCAAAATAATTTATAAAATTATAATTTTCTTTAATTTCATCCTTTAAAATTTTCATATGTTAGATTTGATCCCCATTCTTTTGATTGATATTTTTTTATTTGAGATGATTTTTAAAATTATTTTTTTACGATTTCATCCTCCTCTAGTTTTTATTTTTCTATCAGATTTGATTTTTATTCTTTTTGATTATTATTATTTTTTTTACTTTGGAAAAAATTTTAATTGATATTTTTTTCGATTTCATCCTTAAACATTAAATTGGTTAAGAATTGAGATTCTTGATTAAGTTAGGGTCTAAGATTTAATGAGTTGCGAGTTTGAGATATTAAACTAGGTTTAGAACATTTGCCTAGGTTTGCTTGTTTTTTTCCTCTTCTTAAACTCATATCTTTTAGTTTTATCCTTTAATATTTATTTAATTAGAAATTGGTCTTCATTATTTTTTTATTTGCTTTATGTAGGATTTTTTTCTGATTTTAAAATAACCTAAGTTGTATTAGATCTTTTTATTTGTTGTTCTTTTGTTAAATTTACTTTTTTTTTTAAAGAAATTTTGTTTTAGAATTAAATCAAACTAATTAGTTAGTTATAAGCATAAGATGCTAATGATATTTTGTTAGGTTTATTTTCCCGGTTGTTGTTTTTAGTAGCAGGTGTGATCTTTTTTTGGTGTTATTATGCAGCCTTTTATAGTGGCGTTAAAACCGTTCCGGTGAACTTTTTTTTATAGTGGAGCGGATTATCTATGACAGAGTAATGGTGAGTTCCCAACAAGTTTTTTTTTTCATCCCGAGAATGATATTGATTACATATTTTTATAATTGTTTTTATTTTTATCTTATATTAATAAAATAATTATATTTATTAAATTTAATCAATTCAATGATTTGAGTATTAGAATTTGTTTTTAAATACTAACATAAACATTTGTTTTCTTTAACAGGAGGAACCCGACCCACGGCCACATGTGAACGTGTGTATGACTTGAATTGTGTATCTTCTATCTCTATCTCGGACGAAAATTGCCTAACAAATAAGTAGCCTTTTAAGCAGAAAGAAGCAATTAATGGTCCCCACGACATTCAATTAATCCAATTTATTGAAAACAGAAGATCATATCCTAATCCCTAAATCCATGGACTCAAATCCACCTATTTAGCACCTAATTATGCTAATAGTAATAAATAAATAAATAAATATAGCCATTCACCTACCCAACCTAATGGAACCAAAATCCACCTATTTAATACCTGAATAAATGCTACTACAATCCATTATCCACCCATCCGTATAAGTTATAACGCAATAACGGTAGTAATAATTAGGAAAAACCTCGATTTAGCCATAGATTTACATATTTGTTTTCAATTAAATCCTAAATCTATAAAGTTTGCCTGTTAGGTCCCACACATTTTTTTAAAAAAAAAATCCTCAATCAAGTGTTTTTGTTACTAGTAATCAATATGTTTCTCTTTTATATATATATATATATATATATATATATATATATATATATATATATATAATAAATTGATGCTATTTTAGTGCATAAACAAGCACGATAGCTCATAAATGTTAATGTTGATTAACTTTTTTATTAAATTCACATGGTTTTAGCATATAAAATTTGCAAATTAGACTTAGACTAGTAGTGAAAATGAAATTAATAAAAGAAAATAAGTTTGGAAACTAATTGATATAAACCTTGTTTGAAGTGTGATTGGTTGTTTTTTTAAAGTGCTTTTTGTCTTTGAAATATATTAAAATAATATTTTATTATTTGTTAAAAATATATTTTTAAGATTAGTGCATTAAAATGATTTAAAATACATATAAAAAATAATTTTTAATAAAAAAAATTAAAATTTTAAAAATACAGTTATAACCCCCGCCTCACAAAATTTATAGACTTGAGAAGTAAATGAGAATGAGCAAGTAAGTTTGTGACTAAATTTGAGGTTATCTCTGATAATCCACCAAGTCATCCTCGTAACCCTTTTTTCTGCAACGAATATTATTTTTCCTCGTGTCACGGCGAGGATCAAAGTCACCCCTTCTGTCCCTTCTACTCTCCACTTCCCCTTTACCTAAAAATAAACCCTCCGAAACTTCACTCCTTACCAGAACCTTAATCACTACTACTGCTCCTCTCTGGGTTTCTCTGATAAAACTCAAAAGCAAAAAGGATAATGAAGAGATTGAGGAGTTACTACATGCACTTACGCCACCACCAAAACATGGAAAGAAAATGGATCTTTCCATTAGCAATGGGCTCTCTAGTTTCTCTCTTCCTTCTCTTCCTTACAACAATTACTACCTCTGACGGCATCTCTGTGTTCCCTTTCCACCGTTCTTTCTCGTCTCTCAGCTCTAAATTTGTTGAAACAAAGATCCACCCACTACCCATTTCGAATCTTCCTCCACCCCCTCGATTTGCCTACGTAATATCCGGTTCTGCTGGTGATGCCAACATGTTGAAGAGGACTTTACAGGCTCTTTACCATCCCAACAACCAATATGTTGTTCATTTGGACAGGGAATCCTCGACTCAGGAGAGATTAGATCTAAGCAATTTTGTTAAACACCATCCTGTTTTTCTCAGGTTCGGTAATGTAAGAATGATCAGTAAAGCTAATCTTGTTACTTATAGAGGACCCACTATGGTTGCTAATACATTACATGCTGCTGCTATCTTGTTGAGAGAAGGTGGAGATTGGGATTGGTTTATTAATCTTAGTGCATCTGATTATCCACTTGTTACACAGGATGGTAAGCTTAGTGGCTCTGATTTTCTTTTTTTAGGTGGGATTTTTTCTTTTTCAAGTTTGGATGATTTTGATGTTGGTTTTTGTTTTTCTTGGTAGATCTGTTGCATACATTTTCATATCTGCCACGGGATCTTAATTTTATTGATCATACAAGTGACATTGGATGGAAAGAGTTAGTATAGTTTCGTTCTTGTTGTTTTTGTGATTTTTTAGTCATGGGGATTATTAATTGGTTTTTGATGATTCTTTATAGGTTTCAAAGGGCGAAGCCAATAATTATAGATCCCGGGTTGTATATGACAAAGAAAGCTGATGTTTTTTGGATTACACAGAGGAGGAGTGTCCCAACAGCATTTAAATTATTTACAGGTACATAATTTCTTAATCTTGAATTTAAAGTATGTCACTTTCTACCTGCTTTGTTAAACTTCCTCTCTTGGATTCTTTAGATGTGGCAAGTGCAAGTTCCATGGTTGATCTCTGTCTTCAGAACATGATTCAAGATTACCCTTTTCTTTTACTGCTTTTTCCACCAGTATTTGGAACGATTTAGTTAGAAACACTGTGTCGTATGATTAGAACACTCCTAAGAACGAGCATGTTCTAAATGCCAGGATTTGACATGCAATTGCTTACTAATGGATCAATAACTGTAAAAAGATGACCTGCTTGCAATCAGCTTTATATCAAAATTGACATAACTAGAAATCCTTCAGTACACCCCTTGTTCAATAACAAGAAGTCCACAGGCACAGGGTATATACATGTCAAGCAATCTGAGAGCAGTTGTGCCTCTTCTTCCTAGCAGTTTCATTTATAGATTCTGATATAATTTTGTAGCCTTGGTTTATGTGGTATTGACAGTTGTATTACTGCAAGAGAGGTCAAGAAGATACTATCTGTTCAGCCTTGGTATTGCAGTTACGGATACTTGTGAAGTGTTTTAATACCTGTTGGCTTAATTTTTTGTGTAGTCAGGTTAAAGAAATCTAAATTAGGATCCATGAGGAGGATCCTGGATTTATTGAACCCTCCAGCAAAATCCCTGGTTTTTGGATTTATGTTATCCTGAAATTATTCTTTGGATTCTGTTAAAATTTAGCTGCATTTGAAATCAGTTTGTTGGTTGGAACTTGAGATGGAACACGGGCTGCCTGATCAGTAATTTGTGTTTTTTTTTTTTGGATTTCCTTGGACCCAAAGTATTTCGATTGAAATGTTTTCTGAAAAGTGTTCATATTTTATCTAAGCGGTATAGAGATATGACCTAGATTCAGCTTCAGTTGCTCAAGACAATTTAGTTAGTAGCTGGAGGAGCTTTTGCCTGACCAGCTGTGCCTATTCCACTTTTTTTAGCTGGAGCAACTTCTGGTTTTACAGGCATAGGCTTCTAGGGATCTTTCTATTTTTAAGCACAGAGGGAAACAGGGGTGTGGCTATAAAGATGCTATTTATTGATGGAGTAAGGGAAGAGAAGGGTAGGCATAGGCATTTAGAAAGATTGACTACTCTTCTTTAGGTTAGGCCATCTTCGGCTATCTATATTATAGAGCACAAGTAAGGAAGACCTGGAATGTTTTGATATTACTAATTTTCAACTGGTATTTCATGGCACAAAGAAATAATGATACTGGTATCTGTAGTGCCTTAGCAAATGGAAGCACTTGTAGCGAGCCGAGGTCAAGTAGTTGCAAAACAATATGTAACTGTCTTTTAAATGTTTGTTTTACATGAGTGAGAGCACAAGTTGCAGTCTTAAGTTCAGTATTTTATTTATTTATTTATTTATTTATTATCATTGTAATAGAACAGCTCTCTTCTTCATCTTGTATATTATTCTGATAGCCTACAGGAGTACTGCTGAGATCTTTTTTTCCTTTGTCAGAAGATGGAAATAATATGTGGAAATATAGACCACAGGGTTGTACACCACGATTACGACCCCAGTTTAGTTCTACGATGTTGGACCATGCCCTAATACTAAACAGAACCTAGCTATTGTTGACCCTGAGTTATGTAACACACTACATTCAATATTTGATGCACAGCAAACCGTTGTTTGATTTCTTGGGGCGCCAGAGTGTGCAAGTATTTTTCATCTAGCGTCTGTCTTCTATATCACAACTGAATTGCTCATGTGATGGTTTAAGTTTGCACATGATTCCCTTTATTGAATTTAATGTCAGCATGATAGTAATTGCTTAGATGGGCCCCGTTATAATTGAGTTTCTGCTTTCTGCTTTAGGTTCTGCCTGGATGGCACTATCTCGACCTTTTATTGATTACACCATATGGGGATGGGATAATATACCTCGAACTGTACTCATGTACTATGCCAACTTTATATCTTCCCCAGAAGGTTACTTCCACACTGTCATTTGCAATTCTCCACAATTTCTCAATACCACTGTGAATAGCGATCTGCATTTCATATCTTGGGACAACCCACCTAAGCAGCATCCACACCACCTCAACCTTGCTGACATGCAAAGGATGATTGAGAGCAATGCTCCATTTGCCAGAAAGTTCCCCATGAAGATCCAGTGCTTGACAAAATTGATTCTGAGCTCTTGTCTCGTGGTCCAGGCATGTTTACTCCTGGTGGTTGGTGCATAGGAAGTAGGGAGAATGGAACTGATCCATGCTCTGCTATTGGTAATACAACTGTCCTGAGACCTGGCCCTGGAGCTAAAAGGTTGCAGTCATTGATCAGCTCTCTGCTATCAAATGAAAATTTCCAACCAAGGCAGTGCAAGTAACGTATATGTAAAGCAAAGATATATTTGTGATACCATGGGGTTACTTTCTTGGGAAGAGCGGAGACTCTGATTCAGGTAAGTAATATGTATTGCCTCTAGCAGTATGAAAGAAATGCGGAGGGTATACTCAGTCTCTCTTATAGAATGATATTGGCAGAATGAATTGCGTGGAGGATATGTCAATTATAGAGCTGGGATTACTTTAACACAGTAGTATCATGGTATAGATGACGACTCATCCTTGTGACCAGGCAGCCCAATTTTCTTGTTCTTTACCCTTTCTTAACATCTGTATTTTCCATGATTGAATCACTCATTATCTTTATATCTTGTGCTGGATTGATGATGAGATCGAAGCACATTTGTCAAAAATAATGTTAGAAAAGAGGAGGGAGAATTCCATTTTATTGTATGATTCCTTGTATCAAACTGCGTTGCGTGTAACGGCTACAATTTGGTGCATATCGGGAAAGAAAACTCTTGAAATCGTTTGTTGCCTTCTTCACTGATTCATTTTCAACAATGTCCAGGCATTTTTTTGAATTAAATGTGTACTCATTGGAAATTAATGCAATAAAAAGTGACATTCAATCCCTCATTGTCAATCTTTCTTTCTTCACTGATAACATTGAAAGAATAAGAGTCGATCCACTCATATTGGAAGGATTGAATATTATAAATGCGAAAGGACGGGAGGGATCCCTCCAATTCTTTCTTTCTTTAAATCTTTATCCTTCTTTCAATCCCTCGTTGTCAATCTCTCCCCATTTATCCATCATTCGCTCCTTTTCTAGTGCCAAACAAAACCTAAAAAAATAAAAAATATTGTGGTGCCCGTTTGATATTATAATATATAGTATTTTAAAAAAATATTTTTTAATTAAAAATATATTAAAATAATAATTTTTATTTTTAATATTATCACATTAATCCCATAATAAAACACTTAAAAATATCAATTTCAAGTAGAAAAGCACTTTAAAAATTAAAAAAAAAAAAACACAAACAATGTTTCTCTTTTCTAGGTGTAACTAGCTATTTTACTTTGTTTCAAAAGCTTTTCTCCTCGATGAAGTTATGCTTTTGTGTTTTTTTTTTTTTAATGTTCTCTTACTTGATACATATTTATGATTATTTTAAAAAGTCTAAATAATAAAAAAAATACATATCTCTTTAACTATAAATTTAAATAATTACAATTCTTAATACAGCAAGATAAGAATTCTATCATCATACATTCTAATGGTAATGAGTTATTTATATACCTTATTATTCTATTATGTATCTTAATAATGCATAAGAATTAAAATATCCAATAGAGAGTAAATTTAATTTATTAAGAAAATATACACCCAATTCACACAAATATGGCATGTCAATACTATACATAAATATGCAATTAAGTAATGCTTCAATAATACAATATTTATTTGATAAATAAATATGTATAAAATCATGATGAATAGAAATCATAAAATTACTTACCATTTAACTATAAGACAAGGGGTCTATTAATGTGTATATAACATATTTAGTGGCCCCTAGAAAACTTTTTAAGCAGGGCAATTTGATTTTTGATAAATTAGAATATTAATTAACAAGCCAAGGTGTCTATGTGGATGAATGTGATATATGTTTTGACATCTTTTTACTTGTTTTTTTTAAATCCAAAAACAAATAGCAAAAAACAACAAAAATATATTTTTGATGCATTGCGTTGTTTTGGTATTTTCAATATCTTTTCAAGAAAATAAAAAATTAAAAAATCTACTTTCAACGCGTTTGATTTTTAACATGCTCATTTCAAAATCATTGATCAAGTTTATTGAGTTAATATTAATGTTGTTTTTTTTCAAAAATATAAAAATACAAAAAAAATAATAAGAAAATTCGAAAACAAAAATATTTGGACATGGGGACCAAAAGTGCAAAAAGAAAAAAAAGAAAAGAAAAATGAGAGACCAATTTTTTTTTAGTTGCTCGGGTACCAAGCAATTTGGAGAAAAATGACAAGTTTGTTTTGCTTATAAATAATAGATGGTTGTACCACACATAAAAAAAGGAGAATTTTGGGAGAAATTAGTTAGAAAAAAAGAACACACACATACTCTCTCCCATAAAAAACAAAACACTAAAAATACTCACCCAAAGAAAAAAGACCCTAAAAAAATATGACCCTACTACAAGCTCACAGTCTCCAGACGTATCCATTCATAAAAATAAATATAAAAGATAGAGCCTCCTCTCTTAACACATAACCTCTCTCATAGAAATTAAAAATCATTCTTCCTTATCTACTAGCCTTGTATCCTTCTCCATTAGTGACCTGAGCCACAATCCATCACACTTTCCTAAAGTAGAAAAACCATTTTTCACAAGCTCTAGTTTTGACTGCCAAAACCAGAAGCCATCACCCATCATCATAAGTGGCACTACCACTAGCCAACCTCACTTCCAAACCCATCAATTGGCTAATAAAACATCAACCCTTTTAACCCATAACTTTCTTCTCTCGATCAACACAACCCCTTTTCCACCCACAAACCGCCATGAGATCCAGTCACTATTAATAAAACTAAGTTGAGTTTTTGTTTTCTAAAAAAAAGACCATGATGGCCTTCATCCTTTCCCCCTTCCATTGCTAATGATGACAATGATAGCCCACTTATCGACAGCTTGTGACTCTCAAGCTCCTCCATTAAACCCATTTCTCTCCCAGCAACCCACAACCATCATGAGCTATGCCACACAACCGTGATCAACCATCCAAACCACCTATCTATGATATAGCTGTGATAGTCCTCTCTCTCTTTTCAAGTACATACACAAACTCATTAAGCTTATGACCTCAACTCCCCTCTCACCAATAACGAATCGAGAGGAAGAAGAAAATAAAGCCGACTGTGTTGTGTATTTTTGTTTTTTTACAGGACACAATGAGAGTCACCGCCGACACAAGGAGTAAGAAGACATGAAACCTCTCCAGATCCACCCATTCTTTTGGTTTTGTCTACGACGGCGGCACGTGGAGACCACACATCGTCATTGTTCTTATGCTTTCAACCTTGATTTTAGTATACCCTAGACACATCAAACACATTGAAAGGTCAATCCATAACCTCAAATCATTTTTTGGATAAATTGATAAAATATGGTGAATTTTAGGACAATCTCATTATTGTGTATAAATTTTGGACTATTTGAACATTATTTGATTTGAATTGGTGTCTGTTTTTTAATTTGCTAATTTGTGTTGTATTGTGCGTTTTATTTTTAACGATGAGATCGGTCGGTATTTAAACATTAAATATTGATTGAATTCATGTTAATTTGAGTATTGATTATTTATTCATCGATTATGTTCGGTTTGGTGTTGAGTCGTTTGAGTTAGTATGTGATTTGAACGAAGTTCGTGAAATTAATAAGATTTATGTAGATTTTTTAATGTTGCTTGGTTTTGAGTTGATGATCGATAATTCATCTTGAGTTGATATCATGTTTAAATAAATTGATGAAAACACTTTATCTGCATTTTTCCAAACATGGCCTTGGTCTAGTTTTGATAAACTTTTAAATTTTTGGAAGATCATCTTACTATTAGTTGCGAGTTCCCTACATTTTTGGAATTGTGACCTACACACGAGGTGCTTTTTCAGTATTAAATAAACCAGTTTCCTTCCACAAAAACAACAATAAAAATCTTTCTTTCATAAATACAAATTTTATTTTAAATTGCGTATGGCCAAAGCTCTCAAAAATAAAAAATAAAATCATATTTGCATAAATAATAAAAATAAAAATATCAAGGCATGATTTTGTATCTTTAAAAACAAAAAAAATTAATTATTTTTTTATATTCTTACATACACTTTTGGATTTAATAATCAGTTTATTAAATCCATGAGAACTTGGTTTACATTTCAAACACACCAAAAAAATTATTTTTTTAATATACGAGATTATGAACTTATACTTAAGATATATTCCTGATATTAAATAAAAAGAAATTTTATTTTATTTTATTTGACATTAGAATAGTTAGGTTTTAACCTGAAAAGATAAGGACCTTCTTACTGAAGATGATTTTTCTTAAACCTGAGACAAACTAATGATTAGAAAACACAACATCATTTTAGTTTATCAAACAAATAAACATCGCAGCTTACCTTAGGTAAGGTGTACTAGGGGTGATACATCCTCTCTATACACAACCAGTCCCTTTATCTAGATTCTGAGACCAGTTAGAGTTTCTAGTGACCAAAATACTAGGTGGCGACTTCATCTTTTTTTTTTACTGATAAGAAATAAGAATTCTTTGTTCTTTTCCCATCACACCTAGAGTCGGTTTGAGACTAGGCCTAGGTTCAAGCTAGACCATAGTCTGAAATTCCTAGGAGTTAGTTTGGAACTTGGTCCAAAGCACTTGATTTTCAAGTTGACATCAATGTCTAGGTTTAGGGCATCAAGGTTTGGATTAGGACCTAGTATGGATGCTCGAGGTACAGTCGAGTCCAAGGCACCTTGAGAGTTAGTTTGGAACAAGGTCCAAAGCTTATGGCGTTTAGCCAAGACCTAATTGGAGCACTTAATATTTGGGCCAAGACTAGAGTTTATATAAGGGCAAGGTTTGGGACTTCCAGAAGTTAGGCTAAAACGAAGATGAGACCAAGTTTGGGTTACCTGATGTTAGGCTAGAGCAGATTATAAGGAGCTTGGGAATTATGAAGCACAAGGTTTGAGCCAAGATCGGTCCGGAACATCCAGGATTTGGGACATGACCAGGGTTGAAGTGCTCGGGGTATAAACTAGGATAGGGTTGGGGGCGTATAGGGTCGAGTTCAAGTGTTAAGCTCATAACCCCAAAGACTAAGTTAAGATCAAATATGAGCATTGAAGTGTTGGGTTGAGGTTAATTAGATCCAAAGCACCTAAGTTTTGAGTCTAGATTGTCCAAAGACTAGTCTTAATAACTTAAGTATTCAATTCAATCCAAGTGCATTTTTTTTAAAAGGCCAATCAAACAAGTTTTCATTTAAAAAAAACAAAAAAATAGAATTGATATTAAATTGCCTTTAATTATTTTGACAAAGTGTAATTTGTATTAAAAAATAAAATAATTATTTTTACTCCCCTAAAAACCAAGCATGTATCATGCATTTTTTTTAATAATTTACTAATGACTTAATAATTAAATTTTATCAATTTATTCTTTAAATTCATTTAAGAAGTGTGTGTAATGTATACAAAAAAAAATATAAGAAAAACAAATCATAATAAAGGGTTAAGCAAAGAAAATAAAAAAATGGAAGAATAGGTACTTATTATATTTAGATGTATTAAATAGAAATTAATTTAATACTTTTATAATTTCTTAAATTTTGAAGAGAAAATACCATACAACTCGTTTAAAACTATCTCAAAATATAATATTGAAAACATATAAAATTGAGTTTGGAAATTCACATTTTCAAGTTCATTACTTAAAAGGAAGTTTGTAAATTTTTGTGTAACCATCCATTATAAATTCCATAATTTTCTACTTTAGAATAAGAAGCTTGGAAGCTAAACATCCATGGTTAGTTTCAATAATATTTCAACAATCTTAGTTAATTTGGAAGCTAAACGTCCATGGTTAATGTTATAACCTGTTTTTGGGTTATTTCTCACATTTTTATCTTTTTTTGCTTTTAAAATAAAAAATAAATAATAATGACAAGAAGACTGATGATTTGATAAAAGCAAGTTGAGGAGGATTTCAAATATAGAGAAAGATCAAGCTACAATTTTGAATGAATTAAGAGTTTAATTATGTCTCATTATACCCAAGACTAGAAAGACAATGCAGATTTAAAATCAAATTAAATTATTATTGGATAAATCTACATAAAAATTAAGCCTAGAGACAATTCGATTTTTAATAGATCAATTTGATTTAATTATGGGCTAACTTAAAAGTTTAATTATGTTTAAAAGTTAATTTGGGTCAAATTAAATGATTTAACTAAGTGTAAGGACTTAATTATACTTTAAATGGGCCAAATTAATTTTATTAAGGACTTGATTGGTGAAAATTTAAGTTTGGGAGCCCAATTTGGGCTTAATTGAGAAGATTAAAAGTTCAGGGGACCAAAAATAATTTTTACCAAGTCAATTAATTGAAATCAAGGATAAAGTTGCAAGAAAATCAAAGTTTTGAGGTTAATTAGATGTTAAATTGAAGAAATTAGCAGCCAATGACTTTTTTGAAAAAGGCATCGAACTCTAAGAACTCAATTGATTGAAATCAAGGGTGAAATTGAAAAAAAATAAAAGTTAAATGGTCAATTGAGAGTCAATTTGCATAAATCCAAGACCAAGAACCACAATGAAAAGGATGTTGAAATTCGAGGCTAATGTTGAAGTTTGGCAAGGGTAAAATTACATAAAATTAAAAGTTATAATCAGGGGTGCAATTAAAGGAATCAAAAGTAGAAGGACTAAATTGAACCTTGATCAAATTTCTAAATTAAAAGCCTAAAGCCTAAAAACATGCCATTCATGGGTGCAATTAAAGGAATCAAAAGCAGAATAACTAAATTGAACTTTGATCAAATTTCTAAATTAAAACCCTAAAGCCTAAAAACATTGTCGTTTTTATTCTTTCTAGCCAATTGACACCGCAACAATTGTGGTGCTGACATAAAGAGGATAACTCATGCAGCCTTAATTGTCAACAATTGAGATCTTTCCGAGCTGAATCAAGGGCTAAGATTTGTCCCTAATAAAGATAAAATACCCCCTTTCAACCCCCTATAAATAGAGGTGGATTCCAGACATTAAGTATTAAGAAATCGAAGGTAAAAGTTGGCGAAAAACTAGCCTTCTTCCTAATTTTTTTTGCCATTATTATTCTCTCTCTCTCTCTGTTGTGCCCTCAGCCACGACAACCTTGATGCCTCTCCACTAATAGCTCCGTTACGAGCCACCAACTCGACCACCATTAGGACACCCTTGTGTTAGGAATAACTATTGCAAGCTTCTTCCTCTCCACCACAAGTCTTTTTCTCCCTTTTGCTTTTGCATCGCTAGATCCTCCACTAACATCACTGCCAGCCTCATGTCGATATTCCAGCACGACCAACCATGACCACTACACTAGGTAGCCTACTCCCCTTCTTCTTTTTCTTATTCTACAGCTCACCCAACTCACCTAGCCACTGCATGTAAAACGATTCTACATGCAATGAAAATAATTAACATGGTTGTTAGGTCGGGCCAACGAGAAAGTAAGGAATCCTTGCAAAATAAGGATTCTACATGTCGCACGTATGTGGCGTCGCAGCGAAAACATCCACCCTCGAATTCTATCTTATGTAAATGTGGGGAGACAAGGAATTCTTGTCTTTTATTAGTGGAAAATGGAATGGGAGTCGCCACCTAGTATTTTGGTCACTAGGAACCCTAACTGGTCTCAGAGATCGGGTACGGGGACTAATTGCGTAAAGGGAAGGTATTAGCACCCCAAATACACCCTACCTAAAGTAAGCTGCATTGTTTTATTGTCTGATAAAATCTAAGGTCTTGTCGTGTTTTCTAATTGTTGGTCCGTCTATGGTTTAAGAAAAGTCCTTCTCGGTAAGGAGATCCTTATCTTATCGGGTGATTCTGACGTCGACAAAAGAATTTAATATCCAGAATACGTCTTACGTATAAGGTCATAACCCCTGATATTAAAAGAAAACAAAATAATTTTTTTTGGAATTTTTGAAATATTGGCCTAGTTCTCGTGACTTTAATAAACTGGTTATTAAAGCCAAAATGCATGCTAATACATATTTTTCAAAATTTTCTTTGATATATGAAAATACAATATGATTTTTTTATTTTTATTATTTTTAAAAGACTTGGCCGTATGCATGAAAACAAAAAATATATATTTTTTTTAATGTTTTGACGAAAACCAGGTATTTTAATACCAGATTTGTATCTTTACAGTATAAAAATGCAAACCAATACTAAGCAAAATGAAGTAGAAAATTGTGCGGGAAAATCACAAATTTTTTTGAAGAAAATTTCCTTTTTTTGGGATTTTTTTACTGGGCCGGACCCGGCCCAAAAGAAAACTGGGCCGGACCCGGCCCAAAAGGAAACTGGGCCGAAATCAGCCCCAAAATAAAATGGGGCCTACTTTCTACAGGGCTGGGCTGATGTTCCAGCCCGAAACAAACATGGACTGGTTACTGTGCATGAGCACAGTAACCCGTTAATTAATTAGCCGGTTACTGTGCACATGCGCAGTAACCGGTTAATTATTTTCTTGCTTGCAGAACGTGCACAGTGCACGTTCTGCATGCAAGAAGATGAACAGTAAACGGAGATAAGGGGAAGAATTACCTGGGATGATGAGCTTGGATAGATGAGCTGACGGTGATGGTGGTGACCGGTTGGGCGGTGGTGTTGCTGCGGTCGCTCTTCCTATTCTCTTCTATTTCTGCGTTGCTTCTTTTTCTGTCACCTTGCTTCTCTGCTTCTTCTTCCAAGTGGTGGTTCAAAGAGGAAGGTAGGCGGTGGTGCTGCTGCTGGGATGATGAGCTTGGATAGATGAGCTGGCGGTGATGCCGGTGACCCGTTGGGCGGTGGTGTTGCTGCGGTCGCTCTTCCTCTTCTCTGCTGTTTCTGCGTTGCTTCTTCTCTCTTTGTTTCTTTTGTTCCCTCTGTCAACAATGTTCTTCCCTCTCTGCAGCGGCTTCGTGGAGGTGCTGGTGGCGGCGGCCTGGGGAGCTGATTCTGGCTGGTCGACGGTTATTCTTCCTCTTCTCTGCGTGTTTTTTTCTGCTGTCTTTCCCTTCTCCGTTTCTGTTTTCCCCCCCTGTTTTCTCCTCAGTACTGTCTCCTTCCCCCCTCTGTTTTTCTCTTTTTCGTTGTGCAGTGCTGGTGCGGTTGTGATGGAGAATGGCAGTGGCTGCTGGACGAAGAAGATGATGAGCTGACGATGGCGTTGGCAGTGCTGGTGCGGCTCTCTCCCCTCCTTTATTCTTTCCTCTGTCGTTCCCCTCTGGTTTTCCCTCTCGTTTCCTCTTTTGTTTTTTCTTTCAGTTCTCTTCTATCCTCCTTTCCCCCTTGTTTTCTTCCCTCTCTGCTCGGTCCTTCTTCTGGATTTTATAGCCAGAGGATGCGTGCGTTATGGCATGCATATGGTAATGGCCGCGTGAGACATGCTCCCCTGAAACAGCTCCGCTATCTCTGCAAAAAACGCTTCCCTGTCTCTTTATTTCCAGCCGTTTCTTTCCTTTTGAAGAAGACCATGAACAGTGCGCGCAATTCTTAATGAAACGGCGCCGTTTGCTAATTCAAAATGCATATTTCTGATTTGGTCCTTGGATTTTTTTTGTAATTTTGTAGTCAAACCCCTCAGAATAATTGTAATTAGACCCCTTGATTTTAGCATCTTTTATGATTTAGTTCTTGGTTTTGGATTGTTTCAATTAAGTCCTTAATTGACCACCAAACTTCAATAATTATACAATTAAGCACATGATTTGACTAAATCAACTCTTCAAAATTATAATTAGACCCCGGAACTTTAATTTCTTCCAATAAAAGCTTAAATTGACTTGAAAATCAATTTTTTCTTGTAATCAAACCCTCCATAAATTCAATTAAACCTTAGATAAAATTTAATTAAGTCCATAAACATCTGATTTTAGACTTTTCTTTCTCAACTTGAATTTTATTTGTCAACAGGGCTCTTATCAGTAAAAAATATACTGTTAAATTTCAACATTTTGCATTTTTGAACCTTCTCAACCAATTTTGTCCCTTTTTTTTTTAGCGTTCCAGTCCTTTTCTCGCTCTTATTATTTTTGGGATTTCTTTTGAATATTTTTTGATATATTTTTTGTATTTTCTCATTTTCAATTTTTTTTTGGTGAGAACCCAAAAATGGGTAACAACACTATATGTAATTAAATATTTTCCTTATAAGAATCTATAAATCATATGGAAAATAATCATTTTCTGACTTTTTTATTTGATGGTGAATTTCAAAATTGACTTTAAACACGTCGTTTTATCTTATTTGTATGAGTTACTGTGCCTATGATATATGGATGGAAAATTCAAGATGTCTAGTTTCCATACCAACTAGATTCTCAACGTAATTGCATCTATAACTTTTGATATGGCTTAAACAACATATAAAAACCTAGTTTGATATATTTGCAACTTTTTAACCCAAACATCATGAATCAGCCTAATCAATTTCTTTTGGATCTTATTGGTTTTAGACTTTCTAATTGGTCCAATTATCACCTCTAATGGATAATTTGGTGATGTTCATTAATTTTCATCATTCCTCATCTCTTCAAAAGAATTCATCATCGAATTAATAATAGGAACACCATTTATAGGTAATACGTCCTTATAATCCTTCAATAAAGAAATAGAAACACTATTTTGCGTAGGTTTGTTAGGATAAAGAACATTATCAACAACACTTTTTCTTACATAAAACCTCCCATACTTTTTTGTTTTTCCCCTAACACTATCTTTTTTCAACATCTAATACACTAAAGTAGTGTTTGATTGTAGTAGTGGTTGATTGTAGGAACGGTTTTTTTTTAAAGTATTTTTCACTTAATATATATCAAAATAATATTTTTGTAATTTATTTTTTACAGTAGCACGCCAAAACTCTTTAAAATAAAAAATAATAATTTAAAGCAAAAAAATAAAATATTTTAAAACCGCTTTTTAAATGCAAAAAACAAACACTTTCTAAATGAGTAGGCTACATTCAAATATAAAAAAAAAAAAAAATAAGTTAAACTTAAAGTGACACATTTAAAAAAGAAAATTAATAAAAAAATAGATATCTAATATACAGTTTCCCTAAAATTGTAGGTCGAACCAAGATTTTTTTAGATAAAAAAATAAAACAATGATCTAACGACACAAATGTGCTCTAAAAAAAAAAAAGAAAATCACAACTTTAGTCATTTGACTTGATTAGGTCAAATAAGTTGGTATCATTAAATTAGTTAATAAAATAATAGGTAACAATAATAAATGAATCAAATCAAACAAAAAAGAAGTTTTTATTAGAACTTGAATAAAAAGAATGCTTAGCTAAAGGTAAAAAGCAACGAAACTCAAAACCTGGCCAACCAATTGCGGAAGAAAAAAATTAAAAAGAAAAAAAATCCAAGCCAATCCAAGCGAGCATGTCAAATCTGCAACCGGGTCATGAGATTTAGATAAACCACAATAAAGCAACTAAAAAAAATAACAAAGCCTAATTCTCAACAAATCCAATGTAAAAACATGAAATCAAAAGGAAAAAAAAATCATTTAACAAAAATAACTTAAAAATGATAGCAAACCGGAGAAGCCCATCAAACCTTGAGATATAAAGCATACGCATGAGACAACTCAATAGAAAGCAAACCCAGAAAAATTACAAACTTCAATTCTAAAACTCATGTTGAAGAATGAAAATATTAAATTAAAAAAATTAAAAAAAAAATCCCTAGTCAGCTTGTGCCAACCCACCAAACTTGTGGTCTAGATGATGAGATAATGATAACTGAATAAAAAAAAAATCATGAAGCACAATTTATAAAAAGAAAACCCAACATGAATGAAACTGAAAAATAAAATTAGTGTACAAAACCCTAAAAAAACAAATGTTAACCTATATTAAGCTTTTAAATCTATGACACAGGTCATGAAATCGAGATCACCCTAATAAAACGAGATCACCCAATCGAGAAAAAAATTAATTTCAAACGAACTGTATACCAAATGATGAAATTTTTAAAAAAATCAATTTGATAAAATGACCTAAAATAAAAAAAAATAGCAATTAAAAAAAACAAGGATCAAATTAAAAAAAAGAGACTATTTACATTTTTTTTATTTAAGGATGAAATTGAAAAAAAATTCAATTTCACAAAATAAAATTAAAATAAAAAATAACAACTAGAAAAATAAGAATCAAATTTGAAAAATAAAATAAAACTTGCAACATTTTTACAAAAGAGTGAAATTGAAAACACTTAAATTTTACAAAAGAACCAAGAAGAAAGAAAACATTGTCAGTGACAAATAATCGTGATTTTCTCTACATGCGTCACCCATATGGAAAAACACGACGCACCGCCTCTATAGCGATTGCAAAGCACCGTGTTTAGCCATAAAAAAAGTTTGCATGTATTGCTAGAGCATTGTGACTTTTTTCACTCTCTAGCGCGTGTAGTGCATGTGTTTGCCAATCTTACCCTATAATTTTTTTTTTATAAAAGAGTAAAATTAAAAACACTTTTAAATTTTACAAATAAAACCAAAAACAACATTTAGAAATCAAAATATCAAATTTGAAATAACTATTATATGAGAGAACAATTTAAAATTCTTGATTGGAGAGCGCAAAATCTGATGAGAGGAGATAAAAAAAAAAAATAAATAAGAAAGAAAACATTGTTAGTGACAAACAAACCGTGATTTTGTCTACACAACACGACACCTCTAAAGCCATTGCAAACCGCCGTGTTTGGCCATCGAAAAAGTCTGCATGCACTACCAGAGTATTGTGACCTACCTCACTCTCTAGTGCGTGTGCTTGCCAACCTTACCCTTGTCATTAACTTCATTTTCCCATATTTTTTTCGCATCAAATTTGGTCCTAAAAGCCTAATTGC
Source organism: Populus deltoides (assembly GCA_015852605.2). Lineage (NCBI taxonomy): Eukaryota > Viridiplantae > Streptophyta > Magnoliopsida > Malpighiales > Salicaceae > Populus > Populus deltoides. Next base: position 10,945,563 of record CM027573.2, on the reverse strand, counting down.
TCAAATCAACGTAATTTAAACATATTTCAATAAAATGAACACCAAAAGTTTTTCTTATAAAACCCGATATCTATATCTAGGTAACTAATCATCATTATAAGACCCTGTATTTAGATAATTAAAATAAATTGTTAAGTCAATTCTCGAAAAATCATTTTAAAGGATCAAATTAAAATAAAATAACATAACAAAAAATAAATATATTTGCCTTAATCGTGAAACCCAGTTGCGAAAGGACAACATTAAAAGGGCTAAATAATTTTCAAAGTCTCAAACTCAATCCTCAAAATTTTAACTACTATAGACCAATAATTTTTTTCAGCAAAATTGAGTATCACCCAAACAACAAAATATTTCTTCGAAAGCTCGGAATCCCCATTATTAGACATAAAATCACTTATTAATCCCAAAGTTATTAGTCCCAAAGTCACATTATTGCAATGTTCAAGATCCAAATTTTTAATAAATAAAGGGACGAAAAAGTAAAACTGAAAAAAATACTTTTTTTAGGCCAGAAAACAAAAGTGGATTTCTGGATTAAAAAAAAATAAGAGAAATATTATTACAATCTGCGTTTAACTTGTATACACTCTGGCTGTTGGTTGTCAATTTTGATTAAAAAAAAAAAAAAAAGTATTTGCAGGTTTTTTTAATCCAGAAATCCACTTTTTTTAACCGTTTCAGCAAAAGGAATTTCTGCTAGAAAGCACTCTGCAGATTCTTGAGCCAAGATCAGGGGATACAGTTCCATTTATTTGATGTGGTGGTTTAGGGCGGGAGCGTTATTTAATTAATTCACGACTATGAAACTTTGCGACTGCATTTGACATCCAGGCAAACATTAACGATCACGAATCCGTCCATAAAGGGCCTGAAATCTATCCTTTAGATATTAAGGATATAATTATGTAGCAATTTCTTTCAAAATCAGCATTGAGAAGATTTGTAAAGGCGATGATGGAAATCCAAGAGGCCGACTCCGACCCACAATATATCCATGATAGACATACGTATCAGAGAAAGGAGTAGCCAGGAAAGAAAACACGTAGTTGAAGGCAATTCTGCTCAGAAGTTATGGAAGTCTCTTCTCATCGATTAAAAATCTCTGAAGTCTGACATGTGGATCTTACTCCATGACTTCATCACTGCAGAAGTATTGAAAGAAAAACTTTGCAAACTCTTTTCCAAAAATACAGAAAGATAATAGGGCGTTAAAAATTAAATATGATTTACTACAATGGTAAGAGCTCTCATAATTTCTTCAGATTTCAGCTCATGTAAGAATGATTTCAGAATAGCGTATATTGCCCAAATGGGGCATATAATCACAGAGCCAAACCATTATTTCATTTAAAAGAAACAGTCGAAATCTCATGCAAAATGAAAGCCCAAGTAATTTAATTTATATGTAAAAAAAAAAATAAAAGCAACAGATATCAGAGTGTTCTAAATGGATATCAGTCACGGTAAAATCAGAAACGCAGATCAATTAAGATACTTATCATATCTCACAATAATTGAAGAAAAAATTAATAAAAACAAAAGACAAGTATTTCTTTAAACAAAGAAAACATCATCAGGGACTGAAATACCAAGAATCACACCATCGACTGATGGGACAGCGTCAAGAAATAGAGCGGAGGATGGTTTCTTCCATCGGCAGCGCAGCTAGGTTAACCAGAAAACACTACAAAATTGGTTTATTTATAGAGGTGTAACCCTAAATCTAGACCGTTTGTTTTAATGGGCACTGGAATACCAAACACTGTGCTTCACCCTTCAGCTGTCCTCCCGTGGAGGCCCAGCCTGCAGCCGTTGTTTCTTTTGGGCCCTAGTACAACCTCCGAATAGCAATGAGAACCTCCGAAGTCATCATGCCTTATTTATTATTTACTGAATAAAAAAGAAATTCATGGATTGGTAATTTAAAATCGAAGGTTGTAAATAAAATTAGAGAGAAGGATGGAATATAAGAATGAAAGGATTTATTATCTTTTTTTTTTCTTGGGAAAGGGAATATATAAGAGAGAGCAAATAGTGAAAGCATTGCACATTCTTAGTAACTTTTTTCTTAGAAATTAATAAAATCAACTTCACTGGCGTAAAGACACATTTTTTTATAATAATAAAAAAATAAAACAATTAATATACATAAAGAAATATATTGCATGCTTCAATTCTAATTATTGATTTTATGTGCAATTTAAAATAACATTTCTAACATAATATTTCTAACAGATATAGAAATACTAAATCAAACTCAATTTGATAATTTCATAAAATTTATAAAATTTATTTATTTTAATTCTCTTTGATAAACCATTTTTCAAGATTTAATAAGAAAATCGATCATATTAAAATTTATTAACATCCTAAACTATTTTAGGATTAATTAAATAAAAAAATTTGGGCTTTAAAACTCATTTTATTTTAGAAAAATATTTTAATTAAATCCTAGTCCAATTATGATATTTCAAAAAATAAAAAAAATCATTAAATAATTTAATTCAATCTTAATCCAATTAGCAAAACTAGTTTTATAATCCAATCTTAATATAAAACAAATATTTTTATATATATAGTAGAATCTTAACTCTACCTCAAACACCTTATTGTAATAAAGTATAAGATGAAAGGGCAAAATCATATTTTTATCCTTAAAAGTTTAACTTTTATTCTCTTCTTTCAAAAAACACACCACATTTAGGAGAATCTAGCAAGAAGTCTTTGAAGGGACTTGTATATATTTTTGTGGAAGTATAAAACTCCTCACCTATTATGTATAGAGTTGGGTTTTTCAAAAAATATAAATACAATAAAAATAATAATTAAATTTTTTTTCCAAGAGTTTCAAGAATCATGTTAAATAATCTAAGATTGTTAAGGGTTTGATCTAAGATTACTTAAAGATTAATTCTTTCTTTTGAGGTTTGATCATGTCTTTAAGGCTGAGTTGCCACAAGACATTTAAATATCTGACCTCTAACTGTAATTTATACAGATCACGCGATCAGAATTCTCCTAAAACCTTTTTAGGTTAAAGGGATTGTTATGCCTTGAGTACCGATTCTTTCTTTTTGTATTTTCATGTGTTTTATACCATATAGAAAATATGAGGCATGATAATTTATTTATTGAGAAAAATTTGATAACCCTATTAATGATAAAATATCACTTTACCCCTTGAAAACTATCACATATATTATTTTAAAATGGTTTTAGAAATTTGTTCAATCAAGTCACTACTTAATTTTTCTAGGTCTAGAATTGTAATCTCCTGAATTAATTACATGTTATTACTCAATTTCTAAAACTTATTTACAATCAAGTCATACTTGATTAATCTATCCAATTTAATTACTTACCCATGGTTCTTTATATGTGTGAGCCATTAAGTTTTCTAATATGTTAGCTTAAATATAAATCACAATCCTAATCAAAATAAAATTAAATAAGTTAAGAAATTTAATTTATTATCAATTTAATAAAATAATTGATTTACATTGAAGATTAAATGCAACATCTAAAAATACATCATGGTTTCTCAAATATTAGAACAGTTATAAGTGGTTTGATTAACCTTTTAGTGACCAATTTATCTGTGTAATTATCATCCCTTCATCATGGATGTTTTGTTTTGGATATTTGAGCATGAAATATATTTGCTTTGTCATATCATATTTGTTTTCAACACCATAGTCATTAATTCTTCAAACAAGGTTTGAAACTCTTTTCAAATCTCATTCCACATTGTGCAAAGATTTCACAATCAATATTATTTGAGATTAGGCAGAATATTTTCTTTAATTCATTTAAGGTGATGAATCCTCTCTTGATCACTCAAGTACCTTTACATAGTTCATGTTATATCCAATATCTACTTGTTTGTTACCATCGATTAAGGCAACATCTAGTTAAGATCAAAGCATATCATTCTTTATATAAGATAACTTAGTGATTTCAAGTCTAAAGACCATTTATACAAGTATTATATGAGCCTTCCATAAACACGAATGATCTCTCTCTATATGGAATCTTCATGTGGATCAGTTAAATACATGTCATTTAATAAGCACCTTACGTATTAGTTCCAAGTATCCATCACACTTTAACTTATGAGAAAAATTTATTCACTTGCTAAAAACAAAAACATAGTTTGTATTAGTCTTAACAACTCTAATTAATATACAACATTAATAAAGCATCAACCCGAAGTATTTAGTAACAATACTTTGATTAAATAAAAATCTCATAATTATAACCATTTTTAAATTTATTTGCAAACTATTTTTGTCCTAAGAACTTTATCATTACTCTAGACTTATTAACCAAATATAAATGAATATTAAAGATAAAAAAGCCTTTATTAATAATAAATATGTTTTCACATGAACAAAGATAATACTACATGTAATCAATCGATTGACTATAAAAGGTTATACACTAACATATAGGCCCTTAATTAAGTCCATATCATGTAAAGAAATAGTTTGCATCCCATACCTAAAACAAAGATGTTGGATTTTGACTAGAATAGAAAAAGAGCAGTTAACAACTCCATGTTAGGTTAAGTGGGGTTCTAGATAGCTAAATGACATCGAAGAATTTTTAACGCTTTCATTGTTCACTAAAGCTTTCTTGCATCCTACCTAACCATTTGATGTAATTGGCAGGGGCAATACTTAGCCATATTGGGATTGATTTAATCCATATTTTAAGATTTACATGGTCGTCATAAAAAGGAATGCTTTCTTTTTCAAGGTCTAGAGCAAAGTGCGGTCTTTTACTTTTTATAGATGTTTTTATAAAATATATATAGAATCTTCATTCATGTCTTCGAGTGTGGCACTAATGATAGACCAATTAGCGTTATGCTTGCAATCTACAAGGTTTTGATGGAGTAAAGCTTGAGGATGTCATTCTTGTCTTTAACAAGAAACAAGAAGATGAGTGTTTAAGGTTCTTGATTGGATATTTATACAAAAAGAGATTTTTATGTAACAAGGAATTTGGTACAATTTAAGAAACCTAAATATCATATCTAAAAGCTAGAGAACACATAATTTTTAAATTAAATTGATTGGTTGAAGCGTTTATCAAGTCATACATATTTCTAAAATGATGAATAAATTTTATATGAACAACGCAATTTTCCACATCATACTTGATTGATTTGATCGATCATTTTTAGTACAAGTGTGATAGAGGTTAATATTCATTCATTAAGAAATAAAAGCAATATAAGAAACATTATTTACACTTAAATTAAACATATAAATGTCAAACATAGTGAATAATTATTGTTCATCATGAAATAAAAGAAGAGCGTTCAAATTGATCATAAATTAGAAAAAAAATGAATGGGATGGATAAGTCCTTGATTGACTAGATGAGTCAAAGTTGCGATTAACCAAGCGATTAAAAGTTACAATCGATGAAAAAAAGCGATTGATCAATAAAATAAAATGTGAACTCATGCACAATAAAAGAGATACAATCTTTATTCACACGAATATTCTTCAATAGAATAACCCTTGTTTTATAAGCAAATCTAGTATATCAACTTTACACCCTTTAGAACATGTGAGCTCTACTCATATAGATTTAATATTAGTGATGTTTGGATCCTTTCCTCATGCGTTGAAGGGTTTGTTATTTTATGAACCATTTTACTAAACTCATTAGTTTTATCATATAAGTTTTAAATTAAAAGTTTATACTCATTTAGTTTTACCATACAAGTATTAAATTAAAAGTTTATGATAATTTTATTTAGTTTTAAAAAATTGTTGAGAATCAATTTCATATTAAAAGCTTGCACACGGGTGGTATTCCAAAACTTCACACCTTTTTTTACTTTTATATATATATATATATATATATAATTATGGCATTCTTCATTGTGATACTTACTCTCATGCTCACGAGTAAAATGTATCTATTATTGAAAAGAATAGAAGACAACAACTATAAGATTATAATTCTCTTCACACGTTTTCTCAAGCTAAGTTTTTGTATTTTTAACAAAAGTGGAATTGTATTGACGAGAATAAGAATTATCCTTTATGGTGTGAAAAGAACCCTCTTTAAATGGTGGGTTCTTTCTATGCATAATGGTTATTCGAGGAAGAGTTGTGAGATATGTTCATCCTGTACTGTTTTGGCACTTTTACTAGGTGAGAAGATAATATTCATCAAGCATTGCTATCTAGTCAATGGTTAAGAATTCCTTAACACTTGCAGAGAATTGTAATTTTTTTAATAATAAAATAAAAAAAATAAAAGAGGTTAATGATTCATTGTAGACCACGACATAAAATATAATGGATTGAAATAATATTTTTATGTCTTTGTTATTCTCAACAAAAACCAGTAGTCTTGATGATACGAGTAATATTGTCATTTTCATATGATCTATTAGTCAACTGAATTGATTAGGACAAATCGGTCTTTTTATAATTTTTTAGCATAATAAAACTACTTAAATATTCTTAAAAGAAAATAATATTAAACTAGTGAGGGCTTCCTTTTCTTTTTCTTTTATAAGCATACTAAATTAACATAATTACCCTTAGAATAAAAAATTATTAAGCTTGTGTTTTTGTATTTTCAAGTTGATTTTTTTTTTGTTATAATCAAGTTGAAAATTGTGGAATTTTCTATTTTAACACACACACACACACAATATTATTTTGGTTGTCGCATGCAACGCACATGCCAGTAGGTGGAAGACAATCACGTTATTTGGGCCACGCATGAGATGTCTTATGACAAACTTATGGTGGCTTCCAGGGCAACATTCGAATTGTCTCGGTGATCCCTCCATCCCTGGGTTGCAACCTTTAGTTTGGTGCTGACAACCCTTTTTTTTTCCTTCTTTTATCTCCCCCTTGATTTTCATTTCAGCCCCTCCAATTTTTTAGAGTAACTCTTCAATTTGTTTTTTGAACTTGATCCCTATCCTTTTGATTACAGTTTGTTTTATTTGAAATAATTTATAAAATTTAATTTGTTTGTCAATTTCTTCCTCTAAATTTTTCAACATATTTGATTTCTATTCTTTTGATTGCTATTTTTTTGTTTTTTTGATTTATGTTATTTTTCAATTTTGTCCCTTATTATTTTATTTCATTTAATTTCTATACTAGATTTGGTTCTTATTCTTTTGATTGCTATTTTTTATCATTTCCTTGATTTATTTTATTTTTTTAATTTTATCTTTCATTGTTTTGTTTTATTTCATTTAAATTTTATATTAGATATGATCCTCATTCTTTTAATTATTATTATTATTATTAATTTTGGATGAATGGGGATTTTACTTCATGACTTTTTTGTCTTTGCTTTTTTTTTTTATAGGTAACCCATTCTTATGACTTGGGTCACAGGTTTTGAAGATTAATCCGATTTGACTTTGATTTTTTTAGTTTTTTTTAAATTATTTTTTTTTTAATTTTATCATTCGACAATAGGTTATTGGATTTTTAGCTTTGTGATTTTTGCAATTTTTCTTTCTAAAAGGTTATCCTGATCTTATATTTCGAGTTGTAGGTTAGTCGAGTTAATTTAGGTTGACTCAAGTTTTTTTTTTATTGATTTTTTTAGTTTAGCCTTTTATTGATTTATTCAATTTCTTTTGTACAAAGTTATTTGACCTCATAACCAAGTTGCGAATTTGACATACTTAAGTCAGGTTTTTTTGTTTATTTTTTTAATTTGTCCTTGAACTTTGATTTACTGATAATTGAACTTTATAATTAAGATTATCCCATTCTCATTTAACTTTACTCTTTTTTTTTTTTATCAAATAAGATCATTAAGATCTTTTAAGAATAATTAGAGAGTATTTTTTTTTTATAATATTAGCAATAGTTTATTTTTTTATTTGTCATTATCTTTTTTTTTATTATCATTGATTTTTTTTTATAATCATATTATTAAATAAACTAAGCTTATTAAACTTATTCAAATTAATGATCCAGGTCTAAAATTTTTCTTTTTCTTGCTCCTTTAAAAACATTATTATATGAACATTTTTGTTTTATATTTGAAAAAACTTGACTGGCATAGCAGTACCACTTACATAATATATACCAAATCATTTCGGTATGATCATTAACTCTCATTCATAATTTTATGTATCAAATTGGGTCAATTTGACTTTCATATCATATCATTATTTTTTTTTATACACGTATTGATCAATTCAGAGTCATGACCTACCTCTTTTATTAAGAAAAAAACTAGAAAAACTATACCGAATAAGAACATAAACTCAGTGAGAAGATGTTTCGATAGCTAAAGTGAAATGAAACGACCAAGAACAGAACGCCTTCTGTTTTGATTTAATTGCAAACCGGCTGTTCCAAGCGTATCGAGCCACCGAAACCATTAATGCAGAGTTGTCTATAGATTTATTATTTTATGGGGAAAAAAAAAAAAAACCTTTTAAGCACTTTTGAAAAAGATTCAATGGGGTTTTGAAAGAGTAAACAATCAAGTTGGATTTTAGAGCGAACAGAAACATGCCATCATTTGGCATAATACTCTACTTCTGAATGACGCTGGAACTAGAAAAAAAAAGAAAGTTCCATGAAAGTAGTCTACGACATGGCAAAGCAGCTTCACATAGGCGGAAGAGAGATCAAATAACAATGCGGAAAACGTTTGCATATATACTAGCAACATGAACTTAAAATCAGTGTCACACCTACGAAGAACATAAATAAAAACCTTTTACTTGGAGGCGCTGGTTTTTCGCTTGGCCTTCTCTATAAGGGGCTTCAGTTGCTTCTTTTCAGCAAGAATCTTGAGGAAGTTGAACAAAAACGGAATATAATTGTGCTTCCTACGGATATTTTCTGTTCTCCATTTCTTGAATTTTTCTTCCTCCATCAAAATCTTTTCTGTAGCACTTTCAATCGCAGCATTCACTTCAGACATGGATTTGTTCAGAGATTCATAGTTGCCATTGTCGACCAGTCTTTCTGCCTGGAAAGCAGCTAGCTGCTGCAAGATACGCTCCCTCCCCTTTTGGAGCTCCTTGAGTTCAGCAGTATACATTTCTTTCCTGTTTTTGACTATTGCCAAGAGATTAAATCTTATCTCACTATTGGAATGCCTTTCTATGCGTTCCTGGATCACTGGCTGCACCATAAGCAGCCAGTCCATATCACCATGCCCACCAGTGCACTGACCAAGGCTGATGGGTCCCTCTTTCAACCCATCAAGTTCATATAGCACTCCATCAACAGGCAAGTAACTTATAAAATGGTACACGTCATCTTCTTTGCTGGCTGCCTTCTGCTCTTCAGGAACAAAAGGCCCAAGTCGTGCAAAACTGTTATGGGTTGCACGTATAGCTTCGCAGTTATTAATAGCCAACCCTTTGAGCTCAGGAGGAAAATTCTTGGTGAATTCTTTTAATTTCGACAATTCTGGACCAATGTCCATATCTGGGCAGTTCAAGAGGATAGACAAAATTGCTTGACTTGCACAAGCATTGTTAATAACCTACAAGAGAGGAAAAACCTTTTGAAAATTAATTAGAGCTTATGATCCTCCACTGATTGAAGATCTCATCTAAACATACCTGACGGGCAAAAAAGAGATTAGGATTTGGATCCGTAATTACAACACGTTCATCTTTCTCTTCTGGGCGCCATTTGAAAAGAAAAACCAACCCATATACAGGTCTGCAAAAGGAGTAAGAAAAAGTCACATGTTAGTGTAAAGAAAATGGTGACCCAACATAAGATATAAAATGATATAGGGCCATAGAATTCAGAAACTAACCTCAGGCTGTCAAGAGAATCAAGGTCCAATGAATACAACTCTTCAACCTGTAAAGAAGCATCAAGATATCATATCCAGTTCATGGAGGTTAGGGGTTGGACCTCATTGAAAAAAAAATGCACAACTCATAGACTGTGCATTTCTAACAAACAAGTAGAGTGATTATGCCTTAAGTGATAGAAACACGTAGTACTTTTGGTTCCTGTTCTTCAGTTACTTCTAGTCTCCTAAGAAGGTCCCATTTGGTAACTGCAAATACAATATTTGATAATGTCCCGAATAATCATTTAAATTAGCAACATTGGATATAGAGTCTTTGTTATACCATTCAGGTAGGTATAACAAATAGGTATCAGGAATGAAAATGGAATCGAAATGGTAACACAAAATGAGAATGGCATTAAATTCTAAACACTAGATTGGGTATAACAGTTAAGAATCAGAATGGAACCTTGAAATGGCAATCCCTGGAAAAAAAAAGCAGTTAACTTATAGTGCTCCACAGAAAAACTGAAAAACTTGTGACTAAGCTCGAAAGCCTTTTACCAGTGTTTCCTTGTTGTTCATGAGCATGGTTGAGGTGGTAATGCTGATGGAAACAGTGGTGGTGATGGTTCATGGTGGTAATGATGGTTGGCAGTGGTGTTAGTGGCAACAATGATGGTAATAAAGATGGAGTTTTTTTTTTTAATAGGTGTACTTTAAAACTTATTTCCCCAAACAAAGAACTTGTAACTTATTTCCCACAATTTTCCATATCAGCACCAAATTAATGTAATTAATTCAATGATACATAAGCATATATCAAAAGAAAAAAAAAATTCAAAAGCTATATGCACAATAAAAAAGTTGTTCCAAAACTGATTTTTAAATTCCATAGTAGCATAATTCTAAATTGAAAATAAAATTCCTTGATAGCAGTAATTTTTTTTTCTTGGAGGAAATACAAGTCAAACAATATTTATTAAGAGTGATCACAGTGTAAGATAAGGATGCATTTTTTATCACACAGTTCATTCCAGGTGACTACTATTCAAGAATTATGATGGAAAGTCAGACACAAATTAGTTAGTCAATAAAACTGATAATGGAACGTGCAAATGGAGAATAATGAGTATTTTTACATAGCTTGTCTGCTCCAACAAATCCTTGATAAAAGCAACTACATCAGGAACCCCATGAGATTATTCCTTATCATCTTAATTTTGAAATGTTACCTCTAGTGGAATTAATATTGTGATAGGATCACTCAAACAAACTCTAGAAGAAAGCAGAACCGCCCAAAATGCCTTATTTAAGTTATCAATAGATTCATATTAATTAGAGGTGTAAAATAATTGAGAAACTTGCATAACATGATACCCAAACCCTCGGAACAAAAGTGAGAGAGTTAAAAAATTATTTTTGAAGTGTTGGTACAGTAAGTATTTTTAGGATTTTCTATTTCCACATATTAAATCATTAGCATTTTTTATGCTTGTGTGTAAGAAATACCTTATTTTAGTAAATAAGTATAAAAGTACCCTATTTAAAAAAATAAGTTTTAAAAGTACCTCAATAGGGGAAAGAAAAATTCAATGATGGTGGTGCTATAGTGATGGGTGGTTGTTTAGTAATAGAAAAGTGGTCATCATGGTGGTGATAGTTACAATAGAAGGCATTGGTGGTGGTTATAGCAATGGTAATGATCATATGAAGAGGTGATATATCATTTTATTAGCTTTGATTGGCATGTGGTTGTGGTAATTGTGAAATTGATAATGAATTTGAAATAATATCACATTCTTTAACCAATACAAAAAAAAAAAAACCCCATTCCCAATAAGCTTAAAAATGGGAGCAAAAATGACCCAGGTGCCAAAAAGTTGAGGACAAACTAAAGATCAACCATGTTACCTTCCCTAAAATACATTTAAACTTGACAGAAAAAAACAGTGGAATTAGCACTTGCATTTCCAGAGCATTTAAAATAATGAATGGCATAAAATGGAGAGGAACTTGACATAACAAGAAAATCGAGATTTATAGGTTACCTGTACACCTTTTACATGCATTTGTTGTATAAGTTCCGTGAACACACCTGGATTACAAGCTAGGAGTCTCAGCAAAGAGGTTTCCATTCAAAAACTACAACACAGTATGGATATAATATATGTTCATGCATGTATCCATGTGTGAGAACCATAAACTACTCTTTCCTTGGCAATTAACAATCCACAAGCTAAGATTGTCAGCTATATAGTTAAAAATTACAAATGCAGCATGAAATATTTACAGGCAGAAATGTCCATCTAAAGACAGAAGATTAATCCAAATGAAATTATTTTTCTTCATGAACACCTGAAATCTATCAAAAATATAACAGGATTGTATCACCCATTTGTATAAAACAAAAATTAAATACAAAAATTCAAAACATTAAATTCTATGGCATCCTTTATTGCTAGAGATTCCCCTGTATGTGTAACAGGAAGCCTGGTATGTAGAGTCCAAATCCAATTATCCAAAGACAAGGTAGTATTTTACTGGTTTCAAGAATCTGGATGGGTATAAAGTCCAAGTATAGATACAGCCAAGAATCTATATTCAAGATCTTCGAGTGGTTGGGGGTTCTTCCACTCGGTCATTCTCACCAACAGCTTTGTGTTTTTTCAATAGCATTGTCAGGATAAATAGATCAGCATCACAAAGAAAACCCTGGCTTGTAAGAAGCTAGGGATACTATTCTTTTAATGCTCATAACAAGTGAAATAATAGATCCATAATATCGTATCCAAAAATAAAAAATAAAAAATGAAAGACCCTGCATTCCTGGCAGATGCTCAAAATCAAACAAATCAAAGCACACTTCCCCAAAACCTTTCTGCTTTAGATTTTCCAAAACCCTCAAACTGACACAGAAGCAACTCCTCTAAGGTATTTTGAACTAATATAAGACTCATAAGAATTTAGAAACAATACCTGGATCAGACTCAATAGTGCACCAAGACATGATGATTGATTCGCCACAATAACAGTAACAGTAACTCTAAGCCTGCAAGGAAACATACAATTAAATTTAATTTTGAAGCGGAATTGAACCCTATGGAGAATTAGGCTACGAAAGATACCAAATCATATATTCTTTAAAAATCACAAACCCTAACTCCAATTGCTTCATATTTCCGTAGCAGCAGAAACCGCTAGCATAACAAATGATAACCCTATCTCTTTGTAAAATCAACACACGTAGCTACTAATTTATCAGAATACAAAAGGAAGAGACGACGTTGAAGAAGAAGTAAGCATTAGCTCTGCAAAATTTAGTAAAAGGAGAGTTTTAGGTTACCTCGCAGTGACAGTTGCTTCCTGCCTTTTCCGTTATTACTCACTCAAGATTTCTCTCCTATTAATATTTACTATACTATTAATTAGAAAAGAATAATTATAACTGAGTACATGAACTTTAATTAGTACTTCTGAACTGTGATCTAATGAACAAACATTTAAATCATTTAATTATTCTTTTCCCTTCATAATAAGATTTTGATAAAGACGAAACGGCCTAGCAAATCCACTTTGCAAGTACTCTCAATTGCGCTTTGGATTTGCACACTGCATTTTTGTGTTTTTTTTTTTTTTAATTCCATTCTTTTTCGCAATTGAACTTGATCTTTTCTTTTATAAACCTCTCACATTGTATCTTATTTGACTTTTTTTATTTTGGTCCTTTGATTTTATCTTTTTTTCAATTTATTCCTTTAACATTGCATCTATTTGGGATTAAAATTAGTTGTGTGTTTTGGTTGCCTATGCTAAAGGATCGCATAATCTTGAGGAAAAATCTCATCACTTGGTTTGTTAAGATTAATTGAAATCTTATTGATTTAAAACAATTAAAGTTTTAAAAACCAAATTTAAAGATTGGACAAATGTTAAGTCCCTTTTTATTGTTAAAACTCGGGACTGGATTAGTTGAGCAATGAAAAATATTCATCTCAATTTTTTTATCACTAAACTTTTTTTTATTTGATCCTTCTACATTAAACTTATTTGATATTGGACTTGGTGTTTTGTTTGGGTTGCGGTCTCATAATGTTAAAGAAAAATTCTAGTATGTGATTAATAATTAGTTTCACAAAACAAAATTCAATTATATTGATCTAAAATAATTAAGTCTTGAAGGACCAGATTTGAAAATGAAACAAGAGAAGGGAAGAAATACAATGGGTGGGGGAAGAATAGAGATGATAGTAAGAGAGGAGAATCATCGTGTTATGGAGTCGTGTTTAGCCTCCTTCAGCCACCAAATGAGCTCTTCCACAGTCTCTATTGAATCGTCTCAGCGAGATCCATCATTTAGGACAACTTGTGGTGTTGTTGAGATTCACGTGTATCACTGATAATTTTTTTTCTCCTTCACTTAGTTTCCTTGCCTTACTTAATTAATTTTATTTTATATCAATTTTAGCCCTCATTCTTTTAATTGTTATTTACTTTTTTATGCCCATTTTAGATTTTGATTATTTTTTCAATTTCATCCTTCATTATTGCTATTTGTTTTTCTAAGAGATAATCCAGGTCTCATGATTTGAGTCACAGGTTTGGAAGGTTGGCCTTGCTTGACTTAGATAGTTTTTTTGGTATACTTTTTTAAAATTAATTTTTTTCTGTTTCATTTTTCAACAATTGGTTAGTTGAGAATTGAGTTTTGCTATATTTTTTATTTTCTTTCTATGTGGTTATCTCGGTCTCATGACCTATATTGCGAGTTTTATAGGTTAGCCTAGGTTAGCTCAGGTCTTTTTTGTGTTTTTTTTTCAATTTCATCCTTCAACATGGGTTAATTGAGAATTGAGATTCAAAATCTTTTTTTATTTTTTTCTATGTGATTAAACTATTCTCATGACCCGGGTTGTAGGTTTAACAAGTTTACCTAGGTCGTAAACCCCGGGAAAAATAAAAGTTGCTTAAATTTAAAACTAACTACATGGGAAATAAAAGTGAAGAAATTCATGGATAGGGTTAAATAAAAACAGGAATTCAGAAACTTTTGGATATAAATTTTTGGGCAAAATAATTCGAGACATTATAAATTAGCTCAGTAATGTTGAGGGTTGGATTTAATTGAACAAAATAAACTAAACGAAAAGTTCCGGGGTGGAGTTATAAGAAATGAAAAGAAGTATAACTTGATTATAAGAAGAAAAAGATGTGGGGGCAAAAATAATACACTTAAAGGAAATGAGGCCTAAGTACAAATAAATTTTTTTTATAGAGTATAAATACTCCCCTCTTCACCAAAAATCTGCAGCAACCAAAAGGAAAGAAAAGATGGAGTTTTTGTATCCATTCTTGCAAAATCAAGAGAGAAACACCAAAATTTCAAGAACCCATCCAAGATTAAGGGTTTATAGATGAAATAAACAATTGTGGGCAATGGATTAACAGGAAAATTTGAACAAGAAGAGAAGAAGGAGGGACGACTGTCATTATAAAAAAGGAAGGAGGGAGTCGAAAATCTTCAACTGGTTGAAGATCGAAACCTTAATTCTTACCGAGCAAGGTGCTCTAAACATGATCTTATAATTCATTTCAAGTTCGATTATGAATTAATGCCTTGATGTTGAATTATAGATTAGGGTTCTTAGACTTGAATTGGGGAAAAAAGTAATAAATGTTAAAATTAAGTTAATTCATATATTGTATATGATT
Organism: Populus deltoides; assembly: GCA_015852605.2. NCBI lineage: Eukaryota > Viridiplantae > Streptophyta > Magnoliopsida > Malpighiales > Salicaceae > Populus > Populus deltoides. Next base: position 10,930,074 of record CM027573.2, on the reverse strand, counting down.
GAGGGCATGAAACCATGCTAATTTACCTAAAAAATGTAATTTGTGAATGTTATGTGTGAATGAAAAGGGTGACGAATCTGGATAGGCTCGTCACTCGACTTTCGGTGAGATTTCGGGTAAGAGGATGAGGGAATTAGGATCAGGTTCCTTCATAGAAATTATAGTTTTAGATGTTGACTAACTAAGAAAATTGGTCTTACTTAATTTGGAGCTATAGAACTCTAGTTATAGGTTACCAACTGAGACTGGGTCATGACAGACCCTATAGGGTAGTAAGTCTGATTTGTTGATGAGCAATTTTGACTATCTTGGGGGTAGAACTTGGTTCTCCTTCTTTTAAGGGACTCGTAGCCCCATGTTTTAGCTTTCCAACATAACCAACCTCATTTGAAATGGAGTCCTAAAACTCTAGACAGAGTTAAAAATATGAGAGGAGGTCGAAATGCGACTTCTGCAGATAGTAACGGTTTGAAAGAGTAACAGTTCTATCGCACCCGACATCGCGGCGGCCTTAAAAATTAAATTTTTGGAAAAGAATGGATTTCTGGCATCCTATTCTTTGATGGTGAATGGTCTTTGTTTAAGGAGTCGCCACCTAATATTATGGTTACTAGGAACCCTAACTGGTCAACAGAGATTCTATGGTCCGAGACTTGTTACGTAAAAGGGAAGATATTATCACCCCTTAAATGTCCTGCCTAAGACAGGCTGCATTGCTGATCTTTGTCATTAATTGCAAACATTTTTTGTTGGTTTATACTATAATTGTTTGTGTATAATATTCCTGACTCTGGCGCTAGTGAATATTCAACTACGGATATTTCCAACTCTGGCGTTGGTAAATATTACGTAGGTATCAAAATAAATAAATTTAAATCATCATTTTTTTTATTCCTGACTCTGGCGTCAGTGAATAAACAAATAAAATCAATTTATTTTTTACGCATATGCATTATTTTTATTTTTATATAGCTAAATAAAAACAAAACAAAATAAAATAAATTAAATTTACATTAGTATTTTTAATTCCTGACTCTAGCGTCAGTGAATATACCAAATAAATTTATTTTATTTTATCTTATTTTTTTGCATGCACATTTTTTATTTTTATATAACTAAATAAAATACAATGAAATAAATTTGAATTTGTATTTTTATTCTGACTCTAGCGTCAATGAATAAATAAAAAATATATGAATTTTTTAACATACACAATTTTTATTATATATTTTTTATATTTTTTATCTTTTTATCTTCTTATTTTTTTATTTTTGGGCTGGGCTGGGCTAAATCTAGCCCAACATATATATTGGTGGTTGGTTGGCTCACCATTACGAGGGCTGGGCCATCGCCCAAGCCGATGACGGTCGGGCAACGGTCGATGCACGCGTGAAGCACTTTCACGCATGCATCAACAGTGCGAAGGTAATTAAATTACCTTCGCACTGTTCAAATGCAATTTGAACACAGGAGAGCAAAAACAAATGGAAACGGGCGCACCTGTTTCTGGAGATTGCGAAGAAGGCTGCAATGCTGGTGGGGTTCGATTGCTTTCCGTTTCTGGCGATGGTGAAGAAGGCTGCAACGCTGGTGTGGGTTCGAATGCTTTCTGTTTCTGGCGATGGTAAGGAAGGCTGCAACGTTGGTGTGGGTTCGACTGCTTTCTGTCAATAACCGATGGTTCGGTGATCAATTGTTTTCTTGCAGAGACGAAAACAAGGCTGATCCGTGACTCCCCTCTGCCTTTCTCTCCTTTTCTGTGTATATAGTTTAATTAAATCTTTAAACTTCCAATCATGTTGCCCTTAACCCAAATTTTAATTCATTCTTCAATTATTTTATTTTTACTTGTTTTTCATCAATATTTTAGAAAATAAAATAATTAAAATAAAAATGTCAAAAATTAGGTTATGACAAGTTCGAAAGAGTAACGGTTCCAAGCAATAACGGTTCCAAATAGTAACAATTCGAAAGAGTAACGGTTCAAAACAGTAACAGTTCAAAATTTAAATAGTAGCAGTCCAAATATAGAAATGAATGATTGAAAGAAAGACTTATTGGTTGTTGATATGGTTATTATAAAATGTATCTCTGAATGAGAAAAATTTATGAGATAAACCTGTGATTGCAGGAGGGACCATTGGAGTGGAGCTGCAGCAGCAATAAGGGAGCACGAGTAGAGCTTCTACTGCAAGTAGGTGATCCACACCTATACTTTCTAGTTAAATTCCATGATTTAATATGTTATTAATGTAAAATGTGAATTACTAAATGTTGGATATTATGTGAAAGGAGGAAAGTTTGTGTAATGATGTTGATATTTTGGAAAATATTCTGAATGTATGTGTATTCGAGGCAAAAGGTTGTTGTGTGAATTGCCAAGTGATAAAATTATCGCTGACAACAGAAATATGAGAAGTATGATATAGGGCATGGACTAGTATATATTTAGTATATGTTAAGATCTCGGGTAAAGGGATCGCCATGTTTGGACTAGCATACATTTAGTGTATGTTAGGATCCTGAGTAAGAGGATCAACATGTATTGGCTAGCATACATTTAGTTTATATTAGGATCCCGGGAAAGGGAATCACCATGTATTGGTTAGCATACATTAAATGTATGTTAGGATCCTGGGGAAAGGGATCACTTTGCATCGGCTCCTACAGGGTGATGATGATACCAGTGAAATTGGTATCAGTAATGTGTTAAACAAAAATAATTATGGTTGATCTTATGAAATCTTGAATAAAGGTTGATAATGGAAGAGGAAATGATTTTTAGTAGTTGAATGAGAAAGAGTTTCCAATAAAAACCAGAAGGGAGAAGTGAATAAAATATGAATGCATGTTTGCCTTTTTATATTGTTGGATATTTGTGTTGTTATATTTATTGTGATATTCTATTGCGATGTAGTGGTTGCACAAATTAATTACCCTAGCTTGAAACACAACACACAAGATAGTATAAAGCAAGTAAGGGGTCGATCCCACGATGAAGATTTAGTTCAGATTTTTATGTTATATGTTATGCAATTGAGGGATTTTGATTTGTGATGATCTAAACTATGGAAGAAATCAAACTAGCGAACAAAATCAATTAAAACTAAAATTTATCGAGAAAACAAACCTTGATCGCAAGCACACATCCACCAACAGAAATTAGAACTGATCCTTGAAACGAAACTTCAATTTATATTCTGAATTTTTATCTTTTCTTAACATTGGTTAATTAACGGATCTAACGTATAACTAACCTTAACCAACAAACAATCACAATGTCCGCATTAATAATTTAGTTCAATAGCAGCCCTAAAAACTAGATAAATTGATTGATCTCTTGATAACCAAGCTGTATGCAGCTTGTGTTCCTTTGTTTGAGTGTTCTCTCTAAGTTTAATAATGTAGTTCCGCCATAATTATCAAGCTTAGTTGCTTCACAAGTTCATATATCACAACTTCGGTTTTGATATCAAACTTAGCAATAGATTGTTCATAATAATAACTTAGAGTCCGCTCTAGCAATTATCAACAATAATCATAGAAAATATGCATAAGAAAACAATCATACTCATTCATAATATAAACTGAAAATAAAAGGAAGAATAAATCTCATCAATTGGACTTCTGTAGCTCCAGATATTGAACTTTAAATGGATAAAGGTCAACATTAGCAGAATGCGAGATTTGACTTTGAAGGATGTGATTTCTATGATCTTTCTCTTTTTATTTTTCTTGCATTAAATTTCCAGAAAGGTATGGATGTTTTATTTTTAGTGCCACTGGAATCACTTCATTTCGACCTCTAGAACTCATGCTCTGTACAAAACATCGACTGAACGTCAAATCTGCCAATTACCTCCAATTTACTCCTTTTTGAATCTTTCATCCAAAGGTGCCTTCAAAACATAAAATAAGGAATATTAGGGCATTATATATATATAACATAGGCTAAACACTAGTTAAATGTGGGTGAAACTATTGAATAATATGGTTGCATCATATTCATGTTTCAATAATATATATTTTGTTTCAGGACCATCGCATGCACGACATGAGTAGATCCTAGCTTGTGTTCACTTTTTGTAATTCTAAGTTCTAGGGGGTATACCCTTGTATTTTGTAATATTACAACTTTTATATAACTTAATTTGTATAATCAATTTTTAAACTTGAATAGATAATCTGAACTATGAACTTTATATGATTGTGTCCATGTATACATGTTTATCTCATTTATTCCTCTATAATGATATTTGTTGTTCAATGTATGTTATAAATATTATGATTGTGATAACGATGATGTTTGTGGGATTGAGACCCAGGAAGATTGAGTCGTGATTGAGTTATAAGATATGAAATATTAGAAGTGTAAACAGATTTAGTGTCGATAACTTGGGACCTCTTGATATAAGGGAGACTCGACCGAAATTTTAGTTAAAATTTCGGTAAAATTTAATATGAACTCCTTGCGCCGTATATATAAATTTAATTACTTTGTATATCACTTGACATGAGATTGTTGCTTAATCCCGGATATGGGGATGTTACATAGGTTGACTTAAGTAACCTTTTTTTGGTACTTTTTTTCAAAAAAAATTTGAATATTTATTTCTCATTCTTATCCTTTAACATTATGTTGATTAGGAATTGAGCTAGTTAGGGATTATGGTTTGTAATTTTTTTTGTTTTCTTTTCATGGGGTAATTCTAGTCTCATGACTAGTATCGCGAGTTTTGATTAACTAGGATTGATTTGGAGGTTTCTTTTTTGGGTTTTTTTTTTTCTCTTTTTTGATTTTTTAATGACATTACATCCTTCAATGTTGGATTTTTCTTGACTTTTTTTCTTTCAATTTCATTCTTTAACATATTATTGATTTTAAATTGGGATTCATAATTTGTTTCAATTTGTTTTTTTTATAGAGTTTTTGTGATTTCAAACAAATATTTTGGCATTTGGTTGATTTTTAATTTTACGAGCGTCTATTTTGTTATTATATAATTAAATAAAAAATAGTTTCACAAAACAAAACAAGATTTTGTAGGTAGTAATTTTTTTTTTTTTCCTTTTTTTTATTGTCAATTTTTTTTTTCGATTTCATTCTTCAATATCGGGGTAGTTGAGAATTTGGCTTCAAAATCTTTTTTAGTTTGCTTTCTATGTAATTATTCTATTTTCATGACCTAGGCCACAAGTTTAAAAAATAATAGAAACATAACCCTCCAAGTTTAGGAAAAAGACAACATGACATAATTGAGACCAAAATAAATAAATTTGATAGAAAATAAAAATAATAATTAAATAGCACATGTTTTTTACTTATTAGAAACACAAACAAACACTTAGAAAGCTTAAAAAACTAAAACTCCAATGTATGCATAGTTGGATAATCTGAAAAGATCACGTTCTAAACTTAAAAACCACGTTGGATAAATTTATTTTTCCATGCAATGAAGAGATAGAAATTTGGACTCAAAGTTGGCCTTTAAGCTAATAGTAAATATCATTAACTTTACTATTTTCATTGCCAACCCAAAATCAATTAGCCTAACATCAATAGAACCATTAGAGGACACTCTCATATCATGCTCCCTCAGTTGAAAAAAAAATTAGTCCTTAAGTTTAGATTGTTATTTTCTCGATCTTAGGGGTGTCTAATCAAAGCACTTCCATTATCATTTATGAAAGCCATGGACTGAAATCCCTTAATATTAGTTATATTACCTTCTTGGATGGTGCTTGAATCATCATTAAAAAAACAACTCAACTCCTTTGCCATTATCAACCTTATTATGATTTGAACTAATGAAAATTGTTTTTGGAACATTGACATAAATATTAACAGGTTCACTCTATTTTTCTCCACTTTAATCCTATCGATTTTAAAACTTTTCTTAATCAAATGTGAGGCACATCCTCCATAATTCCCTTCATTAAAAACCACTTCTAGAACCACCTCCATAACATGCTTCTCAACTGGTATAACATGAACTTTTTTGGCATACTTAGGATCATTATAGACTGAGATTTATACACCAAAATCTTCTCCTTCAAAATCGTCATCATCTTTATCATTGAACTTTGATGGTTGATTCCAATCCACAAATGATCTAGAAGAATAAAATTTTTTAGCTTCAACATCATTTTCTTGTTGCTAAAATTTCACTTGTATATCCCTATCAATAGACTACATCCTTTGATAATTATTATTAGAAGAGCCACTTTCACAGTCATTCTCATCATCATTGTCTCAATTCTTATATCATTTAAGATGCTCTAAAAGCTGCTTGATTTGCCTTTTTATTTTATCCATTTCAAAAACATAAATGTCCATCTCAAATTCTTGCTCACGACATCTATGAATAGTCATAACTGTAAATTCAAAGCTTTAATACCAACTTGATACCAAGATAATAATAATATTGAAAAGAAAAAGTTGACTCACATAAAGGATAGTTTTTGCTTGCCACTTTAAGATAAAAAAAATAAAGAGATACAAATACAAATAACCCACCACTCTAAGGATATAAATTCACTCGCCACTTTAGAGATATAAAGTTCAGGGATAAAAGTTCACCAATCATAAAGATACAAAACTTGATAGGGTGCCAAAAGACTAAGTCTAAGACTTTGAATTCAAATCTTGCTAAAAGTTCCTAATTGAAAGATCATTATATACGTGGAACAACTTTCTAAGTCTAGGAAGGACCAAAATGATAGAATTGAGGCCAAAATAAATGATTTTGACATAAAAGTAGACAAATAATAAATAGCACACCTTTTTGACTTATTAAAAACAAAAATAGACAATTAAAAAACTATAAAACTAAAATAGCCATAACTTCTTGTACAAAACTTCAATGTATACATGATTGAATAATATGAAAAGATCACATTTTAAACTTAAAAACCACATAAGATAAACTTATGATCACATTCTAAACTTAAAAACCACATAAGATAAACTTATTTTTCCATATTATGAAGAGATGCAAATTTGGGCTCTAAGTCGGCCTATGACTGGCAGTGAACATCACAAAGAACTTCACTCATTTACATTGCTAACCTAAACTCAAGTAACCTAACATTAATAAAACCATTAAAGGCATTTCCGTGTTATGATGCTAGAAGCAAGTTTATGATTTTTTTGGTTGTGTTTAGTACTTATAACATTAATGGAGAGAAGAACATGATCGTTAAGTAGTTTGAGCTTCCTGATGCTATAAGATGTTTTTCATGTTAGGATGAGCTTTCTTGCAAGGTTTGTCAAGTTATAACCCATTAAGGTAATGAAAAATTGGATTGAGTGTGTTATTCTTAAGTGTATTTTTTAGAATATGATCTTTAATTGCTCTTGATTAATAAATCAATTGTTCTCCATTTAAGTAATTTAAGTCCATGTAGATCCAAACTCAAATGTTAAACCTCAATTTAAATTGGTCATAAATCTTAATTTTACGAATGTGTTGGGTTTATTCCATTTGCACTACTTATATCAATGCCCATTGTCTGTTATTATTGTGCTGCCACAAAAAAAACTTTTGGTAATGTTATTAAATCTAGTCAAGCTCGATGGATGAACATGTTGACCTAGCGGTTGGACTAGTTGGGTTTCAAAACAAACTGGGTGGGTCTTGATCAAGAGTAACGTAGTCGATTTGACGGGTGTAACTGTGAATCAGTTGATCTAGCAAAAACCTAACTTTACTTTTTTTTAAAAAAAAAAATGTTATCAATTTAACTTCTTTTATAAGAAAAATATTAAAATAATGATGTTTTATATTGACCTGGGTCAAATCAATTTAAGCTGTTAAACTCGTGACCTAGTTATGACCCTAACTAGGTTTAATAACCTTGCATTGTAGAATCCAAATTTATTTAATTAAATGACTATAAAAATAAACATTATAGAAAATAAAAAAAATCATTTAGGATAATATTATGAAAAAATCATTTAGGAAAAATGTATTTTTTTCATTAAAATTGTTTTTTATTCATATTTATTTTCATTTTAATTAAAAAAAGTTATTTCTTATATTGGTAACGTAGCATAGTTCATTGAATGAAAAATGACAACAATTAAAAAAATAAATTTAAAGAAATTATATCAATTTGAAATAAAACAGAAAAGACATTTAACATTGTGTTTTAAGAAAATAATCATTATGATAGTGAAAGCAAGCTTCAATTAAAAACAAATCATGAATCAGCAATCTCCTGCAACTACTTGAAAAAAAACTTGAAAAAAAAAGTAATAAATTTGAAAAAAATTATATAAAAACTATATAATAAAAAAGTAAGAAAAAATTACTCTCATTCAATATTAATAAGCAAATTATTATAAAAATTATTCATATCAAGCTAATACATAATTATTCATAAAACAATTGAAAATTCATGAGAAAAGAATTCTAAGCTTCTTAAAAATAATGAATTTTTTCATTAAAAAAAACATGTTTTTTTAGGAAGTGACAATTAAAAAAAGGTTTTTAAAAAATTTAAGTGAATTGAAATAATTAGAAAAAAATTTTTCTTTCAATTTATACTTCATTTCCTTATTAATACATTTTTTATTATTTTAACCAAAACATGTGTTTTTTTTTTATAACTATAAGCACTGTTTTTTTTAAAAACATTTTATGATTTTAAATGGAATTTTTAAAAAATCATATATTAAAATAGTTTTAATTTTTTTTATGTGATTCAAGAAAAAAATAAATATGATAAAGTGATATCAAAATTATATTATTTGTTTGCTTGCCTATATTTCAGCCACTAGAGACCTAGCTGGAAAATCTTGATTGGATTTTGGGATCCAAAAAACTATTTTCATCTAAAAAACCTAATAAAAACCCTTCAAATCTATATAAACCATTTTCTCACCTAAAAAAACCCTACAATGGTCCCAAACACAAAATTGAACCAAGAAATATCTACTTTTCTAACAAAATAAAGGCTAAAAAACACCTTAATGAAACTCTCTTCGTTAAATGTAACCTATTAACATCATGAATGCCTTTTTATGTTATAAAAATATGGCCAGCGGATAATGTTCTCTATCCTATACTATTTTTCATGGATTCTCTTTTTCTCTCCTCTCTCCTCTAACTTAGGAATTAAAATGTGAATAAAATAAATTATAGGATTAAAACGTTAAATTTTGAAAAGACCAAAAGATAAAAGTGAAAAAATTCATCATCCAAAATCTTTTAAAAGGCGTGTCTTGAAAAATAATTAACATAAAAACCCCGCTTTATTGCCTCATTGTCGAATTTGATCCTAGAATTTTTATTTTTTTTCAAGCAATAAACCAAAATTTTCTTTACAAAATTAAGCATTGACCTAATACCATGATATTCTTTTAACAACCACAATAACTCTATAGAAAGTAAATTGAAACAAATCATCAAGTGAAATTCTAAATTAATGTGATATGGAAGGACGAATTTGAAAAACCAAATCCAGTGACTATAGTAAAAAAATATTCAAAGAACAAAAAATAAAAAATAAAGATAAACATTTTGCCAATCCAAACTGAAATGAGTCTTGGAATACAATGTTTGAATTGTGAAATCTTAATCTCTTTTAAGTTTTTTTAATTTAATTTAGAAAAAATCAACCTAAGCATCCTAGCTTACTCCATTTTATACTTTACCTCTAATTTGTTTTTGTAAATTACATAAATATCCTGAACTTTTTATGTTCATAACCCTTCTAATGGCACAAAAATAAATCATTTTTTTAATTATTTACATATTTATCATTATTCTTTATTTAATAACTAAAGAACTCCTAGTGCATAAAAATTAACAAAAATGCCATTGAAAGTTACAACACAATTTTTTCTTCTACACCATAATTAAACACCCATATTTTAACACCTATTTTTCTTCTCCTAGCAGAACACACATTTCTTCCCCATTAAAAAAAAAAGTAGACAATGAAAAATCATTTTTTCTCCACCAATCACACTACTAAAAATTCAAACATTCACACATCAAAACACTTATAAGCAATAGCCATAAAACACAATCATAATTTTCTTAACCTAATTGCAAAACATTCTTCTTTCTACTCTATTATATAAAAAAAATCAATCACAATAATGTTGGAATGTCTTGGAATTACTTGTAAAATTTTTACAAAGTATTAATGTTGGCTAGAAATGCTAAAAGTAATGTAGAAACTGATTTGGTATTTCATTTTTAGCTCTAGTTTGTTAAAAAAAAATGTGAAGAAAGTGTTATAAAATTCCCAACCCAAAATATTTTGTTGCACGTGGGTGAAAGATGAGGATTAAAAAGGGGTTGTTTGGAGTCGCTACCTAGTTGTTTGGTCCAAGGTTGCTAGGAAACTCATGTATATCAGTCTTATTAGAGATTCAAGGGTAAGAGACTGATTGTGACTAAAAAATGTATTAGCACCCTAATGCACTCTACCTGAGGTAAGTTGCTTTGTGGTTTGATGTGGTTTAGGGGTTTTGATGGTTTTCTGGTTGGTGATCTATCTATGGTTTAGGATGAAGATTTACTTGTATGAATAAATCCAATGTTTAAGAATTTATTATGGACTCGTATACCCAAATAAATTCTTAGAAAAATGTTCATTTTAATTTATGTATTATGGTGAAAAATACTCTCAATTAAAATTGATGAATATTTAGAATAACTCCAAAAATTTTCTCGTCAACTACGATATTTCAAATACTAGCCTCAATTGTATGTCTAATGTTCTATATTAGGATTTTCAACCATTAATTCTCATGAATTAAAAAAAATGATTTATTAAAATATGAGCCAAATTCTCATGAATTTAATAAAGTAGTTATTAAATTCTAAAATGAATGCAATATGTATTTTGAATTTTTGTATGGAAATACTACGCAATATGATTTTCTTTGTATTTTTGAGCCACTTGGCTATATGGAACACATAAAAAATTATTTTATTGTTTTTTTCTTTTTCTTTTTCTTCTAAAAGGCTTAAGAAAAATTAATGAAAAAAAAAAAGAAAAAAATGGAAGGAAATAGAAAAGCAAAAGGGTTTTTTTGTTTTTTTTATTATTATATATATTCCTTTTCTTTTCTTTTCTTTTTTTCAGGGGAATTAGATCAACTCTAACGGGTTAAACCAGTTGGGGTTGACCTGGTTGGGTTGACCCGACTGAGTCAACCTGGAAAAAGACCAAAAGAAAGAAAGGAAATGAAAATAGATCAAAAGGATGAAAAACACAAAAACCTAAAAGTTTTCGAATAGAAACAGATCAAAACAGAAGTAACAAAACAAATAGAAGAATGTTCTTCATCTTCCCTCAAAATGTAATTCTCAATTCAAAGTAGATTTCAAATGAAAAAAGACATATTCCTGTTCGTAAACCTTTTAAGATCAAGAATCAAGGGTTCAAAACTCTTGATGATTGACGAAGTTACACGATTTTGCCTAAAAAGGGTTTCGGTTTGAAAACGGAAACCAAAGATTAAACCTCTTAAAAACTATTATTGATGCTAGAAATTCCCATATTGTTTATAAAAAAACAAAAGGCCAACCTATTTGAAATAGAAATTAAACCAAATGGAGGGCTAGCTTTTAAGGCAAGATTCAACAGATGAATATGCCTTAAATGCATAAAAGCTGCTAAGAAAACTAGCAGCTTAGAAGGAGCCCAAAAATGTCATTTCTATGCTCAAAAGTGTCCTTCCTATCCCTACAAAACAAGCTATTGATATATAACAAGGTTAAAGTTAAAGAAACAACAAAATAACAAAAAAACTAAATAAAAAAAGAGATTGATTCCCAACCTAAAAAATTATTAACTCAAAATAACAGAAGGATTTCACATAAAGGTCTTCAAAATTTGACCATTTTCACTTCAAATGGTGAGGTTTTGTACCTATAAGTAGGGGTTATCCTTTCATTAATAGAAGGTGCCCCTACCCCTTTGGTGCTATCCTTAGCAACTTTTGGATCCAAGTTTAACATAAAGAAATGTTAGGAAAGTAATCAAAAATTTGTCATGGCCATCAAAACTCTGTATTGCTTCCCTTTCTTCTTGTTTTCAAACCTCCTTAGATCAAAGTTAGAGTCTAGGAAATGTTCTAGGTAAGACGTTTTCCTTTTAGCCTATGTTTCTTTTCTCTTCTCTCTTCTTTTCTTTCTCTCTACTTCTCTATATTTTTCTTTAGTTTTTTTTTGGTGTTCTTCAACCTCTTTTTTTATAGGCAAGTTTAGGCCTTCCAGATAGGTTGTCTAGGGTTTCAAAAGGCTAAAACTTAGTTGGTTTTGCCATGAGGGGGTGCTCATTTTGGGTGTAGATGGTTTTGTAAGGTGCTTGGGGACTAAGGTAAGTGTTTTATACACTTAGATCCTGGGAGAAAGATTTTAAACCCTTGATATGATCCTTCGAGAGGTTTCTAAATGGGAACCAACGAGAAGGTTGGGCACTCTTCTACAACTGATTGGCCCTATCAAAGCTGACTGGGTTAGCTACTTCCAGGACTTCGTCGAAGCATCTCCTATGTCAATTTCACCTAAAACCACCTGGACTTAGTAGGGGGCACATTCCTTTCGACCAGACCCACTCTTGCTTGATTTGGAGGTCTATAACTCTATATTTGATCATCTAAAAGTGTCAACTCAAATAGTGTAATGTCTGACACTGTGTTTTTGGTTAACTAAGGACAGGATGTTGTGGAGATCCATGGAGAAAATGGGACGTAAACATTTGATATTATGGACATGGGATTGTAGAGGGATGTTTTTGTATTTGTATTGCCTCAAGAAGGCATTTGCGAAGTCACTCCATTTCTTAATCCTAGCATTATCTAACGTCATGTACCAACTTAGCACAGAACTCATCAAGCTATCTTGGAAGAAGTGTATGAGCAACTTGTCATCGTGTACGACTTCTGCCCTTTTGTTGCAAAATGGCTTTAGATGTGTATTAAGGCATTCCAAACCTGTGTACTTGACAAATTCTGGTACCCTAAACTTCTTGGGCACTACTACATTTGGTACTAGGTATATGTCAGTTGTCCTGACCAGGTTATAGATGTCGAAACCCTCAACTGCCTTCAACCTTTCTTCCCAAACAGCCTACTTAACCTATTCGTGGTGACCAAAAGCTTTAATCCTATGGGATTCTCCTATGGTCAAGTCTATGATGGTTGGCATTTAAGCGGGTGTAGACGAGCGAGCCATTAGAATGCTCATCATTCTTTGTGGTTTGGTGACAGGATTTGTCTCTAGATTTTGTTGGTCCATGATAACTGGGGTTACCAATGGTTGTGGAAGAGTTGGTTATTGACTGGATGTCCCTTCCCCTGATTGTGCTCGTAGGAGTTGTTTGAGCAAGCTAGTCATCCAAGCCATGTTACTTTTGATATCGTCCAACTCTTTCTGGTAGTGAGCCTTGAAATGGGTCCTTTCTTCATTCTCAATCTTTTTGTGAAGCTTTGTGTTGTAGACTTTGACAGGGGGACCTATATTTTGAATGCCTGCTTTAGGTATATTTCAAAACTCATGAATACAAATGCCAAAACCCATCAAGCTATCTTGGAAGAATTGTACGAGCAACTTGTCATCGTGTACAACTTCCACCATCTTATTAGAATATAACCTTATAGGTGTGTTAGGGCATTCCAACCCTGTGTCCTTGATAAAGTTCGGTACCCTAAACTTTTTGGGTACTACTACATTTGTTACCAGGCATATAACAGCTGCCCTGACTGGATTATAGATATCAAAACCCTCGACTGCCCTCAACCTTTCTTCCCAAATAGCCCACTTATCCTATTCATGGTGACCAGAAGCTTTAATCTTGTTGGATCTCCCATAATTAGTTTATGGTGGTTAGAACGAGTATAGTCGGGTGACCCATCAGAATGCTCGTTATTCATTGTGGTCTGGCGACGAGATTTGTCTCTAGATTTTATAAGTCCATGATGATTAGGGTTGCTAATGGTTTTGGCAGAGTCGGTTGTTGACTGGATATCCCTTCCATTAATTGCGCTCACAAGAGTTGCTCGAGCAAGCTAGTCATTCGAGCCATGCTACTTTTGACATTTTCCAACTCTTTCTAGTAGTAAGCCTCGAAGTGGGCCTTTTCTTCATTCTCCATCTTTTTACAAAGCCTTGTGTTGTAGACCTTGGCAGGGGGGCCTATATTTTGAATGCCTATTTTGGATATATTTCAATACTCATTAATACAAATGCACATAGATGCGTAGTTATGTATGATGTATGTTTTGAGGTGGGTTATACAAGTTTTCGAACTGATATATGATCGCTATTTGGGTGAGCTTTCTGATCCTTTCATAATCGTCGAGGGAATTTTTCCTAAGTTGATGCGCAATAAATTTATACTTATTAATACGGTATACTGTTTAACAAAGTTGGGTCTAAGCCCTTTCATTTATACTCATTAATATAGTATAGTTTTCAAAAAGGTTGGTCCAAACCCTTTCATTAATATTCGATCTCAGCTATTACATTTATTCATCATCATTTACCAGGGGAAAAACAAAGCCTTTATTCCTTATATCTCTAAAAAAAAGCATCAGTTTCGGTTGTACTTTGCTGATATCAATGAAGATCTCTTCCTATTTGCCGAGCATTAAGATTGACCCTTATAGCGTAGATGGAAGCTCTTTCGATCTGCTCGTCCGTGTTGCTTATCTTTTCTAAGAGTATCATGTTTCTCTTGGTCAGTTAATGGTTGTTGGTATCGATTATCTAATCATGGTGTTCCAGCAACCCATCCTTTTCCTCCAGATGTTTTATTTTGATCTTTGCCTTGTCAAGCTTTCTTTTTATCAAGTTGATCTCTTCAATTTGGGAGTTCTTGACAACATTTCCTCTTGTTGTTGCTTTAGCTAGCTCACTCTTAAGCATCATTTGTATCTTATATAACAGCTCGTATTGCTCATTATGGCTTTCTAACTTTGCTTGAACCTTTGATAACAAGTCGGCCTTTTTTTGGCAATAATCAAAATTGGTCCGTAATGTCTCAAATTCAGCATTGGTTTGCATCCAACTTGCTCCTTTTCGGCTTTGTTTTTTGCTATTCTTTCCTCTTTTAGTTGCCTCTCCAAAAACACAATTCTCTAATCCTTTTTCATTATCTGTTGTTCCACAAACTTCCCCAATTTCTTTTCGGTAATGAGTTCTTCAAGAGAAATTCTGGAGGTTCTATTGGAGCCTAATTCTACTTTGAGCTTCTCCAATTGTTCTCTTAACTCTTTCTCATTGTTAACCCTCTTCCTTTTACTTAGTTTAGCGGCTTACAAAGTTTTGGCTTCAAATTTAGGATTAATAGGGATAGTGACCAATGATAGACTTCTCTACTTCAGGTACGTTTCGGTAGTGACTGGATCCTCAAACCATCTAATTCTTTTTTTTTTTATCAACACTAGCAGCTTCCAGTCCTGTTTGATGCTTTTCATGACCTCCAAAGTGGACTTCACTTTAAATAACCTGGAAAATTATGATAGTTTGGTTGTTCTTGGCATATTTTGTATTCCTTTAAACTGTTTGGCAACCAAAACAAGCGCATAACTGACGAACCCGATTATTCCAACCAAAGGTATCCACTGTTTTTGCCCACAACTCATCAAGCAATTTATTGCTCTCATCTATGGAGCTTTCCATTTGACTTTTCCTTACGAGATCTTTTGGAGTTTTGCTTTTTATTTTTCTTCGTCCGGGTCTTTCCACTCTTATTCTTTAACTATTTCCAATGGTTTATGAATAAACCACCAGAAATTGTAAATAATGGCTGATCAACCATATGTATAGCAGTTATTCACAATACCTTATTGCCCCTTTGCCAACCATCCTACAATGATTGAGTGTCAAGATTGTTTCTGCCAGTATTACCGTGGTCGGATTTATCTGATTGTTTTCGTATTCAATGAAAGCTGTGGTTGCCTCTAAACTGATTACTCTAGTTAAATTTGGAAACAACATCAGACCGAAGATTCCCAAGGTGAGTATTCTGCTATTTTCTTCAGTGAATATATGGTTACCCCTTCATCCTTCAAAAACTTCTTCTATTATCTTCCTCTTTAAACCACCTGTACTTTTCTCTAACATTTTGTGCAAATCTGGGATCTTGGTCAATTTAGCCAATCTAGTTAACATGTTATTGGGTTTTTGGTTGAAGTAGATCATGTATAGATCTTTAGGGAACTTTGTGAGTAAACTATACTCCTCTAAGGTGGGGCATATATCTATATCCCCAAAAGTAAAACAACGATACTTAGGGTTCTAAAAATACAAAAGAACTTTAATGGTTGAATTCTAGATGGGCACCTTTGTAATTTCCACCAATCTCCTAAATTTCTTAGAAAATTCATCTTCGCGGATGTTTCTTACATGTGAGAGGAGCTTTTTCAGGTCATTTCCGGAGCTGCTTATACTTTTGATAGGTGGCAATTTACTACCATTTAGTCTCAAGCAATCCCCTTTTAAAGCCATTGTAAGGATTCAAATTTCAACCCATATTCGATGTAAAGTCATTTTTTTAATGGAGGCCATGCTATCAGTCTGGAATCCTACAAGGCGAGAAGCTTAGGGTTAAGTATGTCTTAATGCAACAAGGTTTATTCAAAAGAGATACATCATATGGATAGGTTCTAGTTTCTCTATATGGGATAGGAAAAGGCGCTATATAGGCTTAAAAAAGATCTCTTGTTGTCCTAGTGATCACCCTCGTGAAGGTAATATAGAGGCTCGATAGGTAATGGGATGGCTCGTGTACCAGTTATTACCAATCCAAGCACTTAACAAAGAGTTGGATGACTTCGCGAACTTAAACCCTGACTAAAAGTCATAGGATAAGTCGTTACTCCCTCACTTAACCTGAATTTCCACATGTATCTCAGAGCAGTGAGAGATGTATGAAATGTGTGTTTGCATTTAATATCTATGCATGCACAAGCTAAAAACATGCTATATGTAAATAGAAATGAAACAAACAAACAAAGCATAGAAATTTAAACACATTGCAAATACATAAACCACACAAAACACAAAGCTCAGTCCAAAACTATAAAACAAATATGTCCCTAGTTGGAGTCGTCATTTTGTCGCATATGAGTGAAAGACGAGGATTAGAAAGGGGTCATTTGGAGTCGCCTAATAGTTGTTTGGTTTAGGGTCGCTAGGAAATCCGAGTATATTAGTCTTATTAGAGATTCAAGGATGAGATTTGTTGTGGCTAGAGAAGGTATTAGCACCATAGCACACCCTACATGAGGTAAGTTACTTTGTGGTTCCGTGTGGTTTAGGGGTTTTGATGGTTTTCTGGTTGGTGGTCTATTTGTGGTTTAGGATGGAGATTAACTCATATGAATAAATATGGTATTTAAGAATTTATTATGGACTCGTGTGCCAAATAAATTCTTAGAAAAAAGCTCTTCATAATTTATGTATTACAATGAAAAATACTCCCAATTAAAATTGATGAATATTTAGAATAATTCTAAAAATTTTCTAGTCAACTCCGATATTTCAAATATCAGCCTCACATGTAGGTTCAATGTTCTATACCAGGATTTCCAGCCATTAATTCTCATAAATTAAAAAAGTGATTTATTGAAATATTGGCCAAATACTCATGAATTTAATAAACTAGTTATTAAATCTTAAAATACATGCAAATATGTATTTTGAATTTTTGTAAGGAAATACTACGCAATATGATTTTATTTGTATTTTTAAGACATTTGGCCGTATACAACATACAAAAAAATTATTTTATTGTTCTTTCTTTTTCTTTTTTCTTCTAAAAGGCTTAAGAAAAATTAATGAAAAAAAAGAAGAGAAAAAGAAAGGAAGGAAACAAAAAAGCAAAAGGGCTTTCCTCTTTTTATAGTATTATATATATTCCTTTTCTTTTCTTTTTTATTTTTTTTAGGGGAACCCGGTCAACTCAAACGGATTGACTCAATTGGGGTTGACCTAGTTAGATTGATGTGGTTAGGTTGATTTAGTTGGGTTGGCCCCGATCGAGTTAAAAGGATAAAAAACATACCAAAAAAAAGAAAGAAAACGAAAATAGATCAAAAGGATCAAAAACACAAAAACTTAAAAGTTTTAGAACATAGACGGATCAAAACATAAAAAACAAAAACAAACAGATGAATGTTCTTCATCTTCCCTCAAAATGTAATTCTCAATCCAGAGCGGATTTCAATGAAAAAGGCATATTCTTCTTCGCAAACCTTCCTAGATCAAGAATCAACAGTACAAAACTCTTGATGATTGACGAAGTTACATGATTTTTCCCAAAAAGGGTTTCGGTTTGAAAATCAAAACCCTAGAATTAAACCTCTTAAAAACTTTTATTGGTGCTAGAAATTCCCATATTGTTTATAAAAAATGAAAGGTGGACCTATTTGAAACAGAAATTAAACCAAACGAGATTTAGGGCTAGTATTTAAGGCAAGATTCAACAAATGAATAGCCGAAACTTTCTCTCACTATTTCTTACAAACCCTAGCTCAAAAATCCTTCTTTTCCCTCTTTTCTTCCATTATCTCACATAATCTCTCATTTTTAGTGAATTTCCTAGGGAAATTTTGAGAAAACTAAAAGAGAAGAGTTTCCTCTCTCTAAAAAAAAGTCTATGGCTACTGGAAACAACCTTTAGATTCTAATTTCATAATTAATTATACTTTTGCCCTTTATTTAATGTCCCTTGTATTTTTCATGTAAACTACCTGGCTTCCAACCTAAGTTACGAAGCCTTTCCAAACTTTGATTTGCCTGAAATTCTAACCTAAGGTGGGTAAACATGTCATGTGATTCCATGAAAAGTTCAATCCAATCTGACAATTGGATTGAAAGTTATGTATAATAGCGTAAGATTGGTCGGTTTGTGATTTTTCATAAACAAATCTAAATTTTCTTGTTCAATTCTTATATAAATCATCTCAATTATTCCTCTTAACACAAATTTATTTTGTTACATCAAAATATATTTATTTTATATTTCCACTTTTGTTTATTCAATCAAATTTATTATCGTTTCACGGGAATGTTAGTAATTTTTTAGTTTGGTGCTTGCACCTTCATTCTTGTCTTTTTTTTTATACTATCATTTCTTATAGTTTATTTTATTATTTATTATGCATTTAATTATTTGATATCATTTTCTTAGTCTTTTACCCATCAAAACCCATTAATGGTTTCAATTGTCATTATGAATTTTAAATTAAAAATTATAGTTCATGTACATCCATACTTTTATATTTAATCATGGAGATCATTCTCTTCATTTCATATAATATTCTCTATTATTTATATCGCTTAGTTATTTTTCTTTTCATTCTCGAGTTTTTATTACTTGTTGGGTTATTTATACATTTGGTTTTATGTTTATGCGAGAGTTTACACAACTTTTGAGAGATAAAGAAATGGAGAAAACCCCTAGATTTTGGAAGAATTATGGGGCTTGGATGGATTTGAAGATTTAAATGTGAATTTAAAAAATTTGGCTCGATATTCATAGCGATAATTTTGATTATAGAGATAAAAAAAAGTCATAAATCTAAGATAAAGAAGATTTACATTGTTATTTGATTGTTAATATGATATAATATATAAGGTTATTTCACCGTTCCAATCAATTTGAAATTTTTTGTTGATGGAGCATTTTCTGTAATTTCCGAAACAATTAATGCTTAAGTTTCCCTTTAATTTAATTATTGAGAAAATTTACAAGAGAAATTAAAAGAGAAGGAACAAAATGTTAGTGAGTGTGCTTAATTGGGTCCATATAATAAGGTCTACGCTCTTTGCTAGTCAATTTTAGCCCAGCCTATCTTTTTCTAAAATCATATACAAAATGTGTACTTTCTTTTATAATAAAAATATTAGATAAACACAATTTTAAAATATTTTGGAAAAAATATCCCTTGAAATTATAATTTAGTTAAAATTACACTTGAAAAATTACTATTTAGATCCTGAATTTTATAAGCGCTAAGCCATAATATTCTAAAAAAAATCAATAAAAAAATATATGATTATTTACAAAAATACAATTATTTTTCATTTAATAACTAAAAAGCTTTTGTATTAAATATTATAACTTTACTATTAAATTAAAAAACCTTAGCCACCACCTTCAATCTTTGATCCGCTCCTCTCCTATTTAAATCCTAACCCTAACCCTAAAAATCAATTTACAGAAATTAAACCAACCCTAAAAAGGAACACTGATTTTCCATCCATCGTATTCAGTTGGCTTGGGCGGAATGGCCACATCTTGAAGTAAAGTTGAATGAATGGAAATGGTTTAGACCGCTATCAATTGTTGCAAAAAGTCATTAAGATCTTTGCCCAAATAAAGCATGGATGTTAGGGTTTAGCACTGCCCCTCATGTTTTGGTGCACTTCGACCAAGTCATTTTCTGATTACTTTGGGTCTGATGAGGCCTACTATAATGGGTCTGGACATGAACATCGGAGGCGAGGTCTGTATGAATGTGACAAGGTGCGAAGCCTGATTGTTGAGCAAAGTGGGATGCTACAGCGAAGTAAGAGAAGAACATGCTGGGATACGGAGCAGACCCAGAAGATGTTGAAGGCTTCAGATTTGAATTTCGATAGAAAGATTGATTTTAATGAGTTTGAATTAATTATGGGATAAACTCGTAAACATTAAAATCTTATCTTTAAATATTCTTTGATTTCATTATTATTTCTCTTCAATTAAAAAATGTAGGATGCAGAAACCAAAACTGAAGGAGAGTTGTTAGTTTCGGGTGGAATTGATTTGGGTCATGAAGTGGGAGGTAATGGCAGTGACTTTGCTAGTTGTTGTAACAGTAACTGGTAGCTAGGATTTTATAATTAAAAAGAAAGTTAAATAGCTTGGGGAATTCATTGTAGCGCTACACATGTATTATTGTAGATTGTTACAGTAAAATTACCTATTTATTCTTGAGTGGCTTAAACTTAAGCCCTGGGTTTAGCGGTATTTGAGTTTATTTCTCTTGCTCAGTTATTATTAGAAGATTGTTTGAGGATATATGCGTCTTTTTAAAAAATTTAACACAGTAAAAATATTCTTTTATTCCTAGAGTCAATAAAATTTAGAATAATTTACCAAGGGCTTTCTTGGCTTTCCACAATACTCGTAACAATAAAAATATTTTTTTACCCCTAAGATAAAAAAAGATGGGTTGTTGGATAAGGGTATTTCGGGTTTTTTCAATTTCCATGTATAGTAAAATAACGCTTTTATCCTCATAAAAAAACAAAAAAAAGAAGCTTGCCTTTGGGGGGTATTTTGGTATTTTCACATTGGTAATTTGTGTAATTAAGAGGGTCATGGGGCATTTTGGTATTTTCACATTTTGTTTTTAATTTTTCATCGAAAAGTTGTTGAACACGCACCAGGGAGTGGATGGCGCGTGTAACGCTGCTCGGTGACCAATTATATCTATCCGTCGTCTCCCTAGATGCATAGCCATTTCCTTTTTCACATAGTGTGGCGTGTGTAGATGGATAATGATTGAATTGTTATTAGTGATCGATTGTTTGTGTTTTTTCTTTCTTGTCTCTCTCATAACAGCTAAAGTGTACAATTATCCTCTTTGTTTGTTAATTTTCAAATTCAGTCCTCATTCTTTAAAATTCTTATTTTGTTCTTATTCCTTTTATAGAAGTTTTTTTTTTCAATTTTGTCCTTCAATTACAATTTCTTATATGTTTTGTTTTTCATTTTAGTCCTCTTTCTTTTAATTTGTTATTTTGTTTTTATTCCTTTCTAGTTTAAGCTCTCCTAAATTCATGCCTATTTTTTTGTTAGTGTTTCAAAATCCATTCTCTTTGTTTTGATTTTTTATTTCGGTGATTTTCTCTTTTGTGTGAGTTTTATTTGTTTACAATTTAGCTTTTCAATTCTAATTTGTGTATATTATTTTTTCAATTCAGTCCTTCTACTTTTGATTTCTTATTTTTTTTCTCTTGGCTCTTTTTTCAAAGTTCTTATAGTTTTTAATTTTACCATTGAAATCAAATTTAGTTTTTTTTAATAGTAATAATATTTGTTTTTCAATTTATGAATAACTATATTAATAATAATTAAAATAATAATAGTAGTAATAGTAGTAGTAGTATTTAATAGTAAATGTGATTGTGATAGTAAAAGTAATAACAACAACAACAACAATAATTATGATTATAACAGTAATAATAATGATAATAATAAGAATAAAAATAATGATAATATTAGTTATAGTGACAATGATAATAATTATAACAATAGTATAAAACAACAACAATAATAATAATAGCAATGATAATAACAACAATAATAATGATAGTGATAGTAATCATAATAATAATACTAATAACAATTATGATATTACTTATTGATGATAGTAGTAATGGTAGTAACTGTAATAATAGTGATAATATTAGTAATGATAATAATAACGATAAGAATAATAATTGTTATAATAATAATGATGATAATTCATCATTCAATGTTATATTTATCCTTAAATATTGGATTAATTTGAAATTCAGTTTCATAATTGGTTTCGTTTCGCCTTTTATGAGGTTATCATGATTTAAAAAAACATCTTAGTATCGAGTTGGTATTTGATTTTACAATCATCTATTTTTGTTATCATGTATTTAAGAAAAAATAGATTAAAAAAACAAATTATACTCCCAATGGAGTTCATAACCTAATTCACATGTTTGTTGTGCTAGCCTGAGTTACCTGATTCACACCAGGCAACTAGCTCGAAATGGATTGACCTTGACTTTTGGAAAGGAATTTTTAATTAGTTATTTGCCTTAACACTGCTTTGTTTTACCATGATCTAGAAACTCATTTGTTCGCATTCATTAACTCATTATGGATAAATCATCACCTTACTTTTGTGATATTTTGCAAGGCTAATGTTGAATTTGCAAAGAACAATTGGTATCAACATAGCAGAGTTTAGCTTAAATTCTTCATCTATTTATTGAAGCTTTGTCTTTGGAGGTATTTTGATATTTTTACATTGGTATTTTGTGTAATTAAGAGGGTCCTGGGGAGTGTTTTGGTATTTTCATGTTTTATTTGTAATTTTTTAATTGAAAAGTCATTTAAGTGACACGCGTGACGCCGCCCAGTGGCCAAATCTGTCTATCCGCTGTCTCCTTGGATACATAGCCATTCCTTCTTACACATGTTGTGGTTCGTGTAGATGGATAATGGTTGAATTGCCGCCAGTGATCGATTGTTTGTGTTTTTTCTTTCATTTCTCTCTTTTGACAACGAAAGTACATAATTGTCCTCTTTATTTGTTGTTTGTCAATTTCAATTCTTATTCTTTAAATTTCTTATTTCATCCTTATTCCTTTTATAGAATTTTTTTTCAATTTTGTCCTTCAATTATAATTTCTTATATGTTTTATTTTTCATTTCAATTTTCATTCTTTTAATTTTTTATTTTGTTTTTATTCCTTTCTAGTTTCAGTCCTCCTAAATTCGTCCCTATTTTTTGTTGGTGTTTCAGAATCCATCCTCTTTGTTTTGATTTATTATTTCGGTCATTTTTCTCTTTTGAGTGAGTTTTATTTGTTTACAATTTTGCCCTTCAATTCTAATTTGTATACATTATGTTTTTCAATTCAGTTCTTCTACTTTTGATTTTTTTTTTCTTGGCTTTTTATTCAAAGTTGTTATAGTTTTTAATTTTACACTTGAAATCAACTTTATGGTTTTTTTTCAATAGTAATAATTTTTTTTTCAAATTTATTAATAATTATATTAATAATAATGAAAATAATAACAATAATAATAATTTTTTATTTTACCCTTCAAATCAAATTATGATTTTTTTCAATAGTAATAATATTTTTTTTCAAATTTATTAATAATTATATTAATAATAATGAAAATAATAAGATACTTAGGTCCATACAACCACACCAAATCCAAGCGCCATGGATCTAGCAACCAAGTCGGGCCCAAACGACATGGGTCCAACATCTTGAGTCTAACAAGCATGTTGAACCCACGCCACCCCAAAGCTACTTGAGTCCAAAGATCTTGGGTCTAACAAGCATGTTGAACCCATGTTATGTGGACTTCAAAAATTGTAATGAACAAACTTTGATTTTTTTTTATTCCACTCTCTTGTCTTGGTTATGTATTAATTCCTCTACATCTTATGGCTTGTATTAATTTCTCTTTATATTATTAGTCATTTAAAGTTTATGTTATCTTACATATTTAACACAAACATTAACCTAGTTCAATGTAATAACTGAAAAAAAATTATTGCAATGAGCTGCCATGTATCTAGTATATATAAACCAAACTACCTCATATATATATATATATATATA